>CM040189.1:67050789-67273289 GCA_022606455.1 Callitettix versicolor
TCTTAATATTTGGAATTATCGTCGTTTTTAAACTCTGTGGCAGATTTTTTTTCCCTATAACGATTGTTTCCTTTAACTTTTGTGCTTAATTTTAATCAAATCGGCATTGATTAACAAATTAAACTTTCAAATTACATTAACACTTTCGCTCCCGAACTTCAACAGGATGACTTTACTCATGACCCAAGGCCGTCAGCAGTTTTTTGACATTCGCTACCATGTGTATGCATATATATTTTATACCCACAAAACGGTTAACTCAACCGTGTGTATATATTTTATGCACACAATTTGCGATGTTCCCAGTTGTGTGTATACTTCACAGATAACTAATGGTTCTATCTATTAGAGATGGGTAAGAAAACTCCAAACTGTTAAAACTAACTGTTATTCTATTTACGAAAAACAAACTGCTTTGCCAAACGGAAACTAACAGTTTGAATTGGACTGGATCGTTATTTGTTAAACAAGCAACAACAGTTTGGACTTCCCAACACCTACGTTATATTCGAACGTTGCCGCAAGCGCTAAAACATTTTTCTTGTTATTTTCCTGTTAAACTGTTGACAACAGTACAAACACCTTTTCTTTAACTTGCTATTTGCTATACTTTTTCCCTCTATTTCTTGTTGGAACGTAGTGAAGTAAGAACTGTTTGGGCGTTGTCAAAGTTTATCTCTATTTTTCAAACGAGTTGTTTGAAAGTTTTAAATGTAAAATTTGTTGTTCAAACATTTTTTAAACTGTAAAAACAGCCATAATTGTGTTTTATATTAGTTTTTCTCCGTAGTTTACTTTGTGTTTAGAAATTTTAAATTATTTAGTGGACAATTTTGAAAGTTTTCTTTTACTTTTTTTATGTTTTTAGAATTAAATGCATAGTTTTTAATTATTTATTGGATGTGTGGACTTTTTAAAATTCACAATATCTACTCTTGTATATATCTTGAATAATTTTAGGTTATTTTAGGTTAATAACCTATCATGAACCTGTAATAACCTAATGTTAATAACCTATAATTTTGTAACTATATAGAGCCAATTTTATTTAAACATATTTGGCCTATGTTCTTATTACTATATTTTACTTATTAACGTTACTTTTTTCAGTGTTGAAAAATGAAAACCTACTTTCTCCCAAATAAAAATATGACAATAACATCTCACATAACCTAATTTTAATACATAACCTAATTTGTAAATACATAACCTAATTTTATTTAAACGTATTTTTTATATTTATTATAAATCATCAATATTTTTTAATCAACTAAAAATATTCTAAATTTTTAAGGAAACAAAATAATGCTTCTATTAGAAATTCATTGCATTTTGTAAATATAAAATGGCATATATATATATATATATATATATATATATATATATATATATATACGTTTTGAGAATGTAATTTAATTATTACTTCATTTAATTATTTTTTTCTAAATGTTTTACACCCAAAAACAGTTAAGGACATGGTGGTAATGGGAATGAAAAAGTAGTCTTAGAAAACTGATCGTTTGTGCTTATGTTTTAGCTGCTAATACAACTTCGAGTTTCATTTTTCTAAACCTGTTTTTTCAAACTGTTTTTCCAAACAGTTATTTTTTTCCAACAAACAGTTCGTTGATATTTTTTAAAAATAGCAGAAGTTCCCATCCCTACTATCTATTAGTCTATTCCTTGCCTGCAAAGGTCAGTCGTGGTTCAAAAATTGTTCACCAAGGGCAGCACCTATCACTCTGTTTTGTTATTGTGTTACAGCAAGTAGCGGTGTATTGTTTGTATCGATAATAATGCAATACGTAGCACGTTGCACGTTTGCAACAATGAATCCCAGCATTAGGGTAGCAGCACTTATAAAATTAGGCCACTAATTGATATATTGAACAGGAAATATCAAAATTCTATTAATCCAAATGATGCAACTATGTATGGTGCCTTTGTTAATGCTAATGTATGCAGATTTTAACATTGATTGAAATAGTGAACCAGACTTTCAAACAATTGTAAGATTATAAATTATATATATGTATATATATATATGTATACATATATAATAATAATAATACCCCGCAGGGGTGCAGACTAGCTGCACCGATTGAGAGGATTTAGATGTCCCTCGCGGTACCCGAGTCTAACACACACTTACACTTGCAACACTACACTTACGAATTTAACTTTTTACTATAACGCTTACATTTAGGGAGACCTCAATGTGCTTTTCGCTTTAAAACAAAACAAAAATAATAATAATAATATATATATATATATATATATATATATATGCATATATGTTTGTGTGTACATAATAGTAATTCCAAGAACAGTAATAATATATTAGTAATAATAGTAATAATATACTAGTAGTTCAAGAACAGCAAACCTCGCTATATATTCTCAATTAATATACAGATCTCTCTACGACAGGGTTTGTAAACTTTTCAATTAATTTAACCGGTAACCGTAATAATTACGAAAAATGTTACTGGACCAACTTTTTTGGAAATTTTATGTTCTTTCTAAATGGAGCGATCAAAATTATTATAGGTCTTGCCGTTCAGCCAGTATTACAGGAAACGGACAGCAATTAAACTTTCATCGTTGAGTCAAAGTCCGCCATCTTGAAAGGGAAATGAATGGGAAAAAAATCTGACACTACGTCATTTGGGCTTTATACAGGATATCTTTTTACTAGATTTCAAAACAATTGGCCAATGCGTTTGGTCAAAATTCCCTAACAAACAAACACACAAACCAAATGCCAATCGGTCGAGTTGAAACAGGGACTTCGCTTCGCTTGGTCAATAAAATGTATATTTTATATATATATAGCCTATACACATTAATTTTTGTATAGAAATATTTTAACAACCTGTGAAAAATTGGTCTAGAGATTTAGAACGGTGCTCATTTAAAGAGCCAGGTCTGAGTATTACCATAATGGCCGCTGTAATTGGTCATTTTCCAATGGAAATTTGCATAATAAGATCAATTTACAGATTTCTTGCTGACGTAATGGAAGCAAATTTCTAAAAAGAAACCAAATTTACTATCACAAAACTAATATTTTTAAATGTGTTTACAATAAAATATTGTTAATGTTTGCTGTTGGTTTGAAAACATATATTGTTTTTGCGTTAATAATCCATTTGTTTTGTTATTTATGGATTATAAATAACTGCTTTAATTTATTTACTTTTCTACATAAATTTATGTGCAATGATTTTGTACCATTATTTTACGTTGGCATCACTCTTGCGTCATAAATTTTATTACGAATGTTATTCAACTGCTTGGAATGGCTACAAAGACCTTGGAATTACAAATGACTGGATTGTTTAGTTTTTTTTAGAGATAAGGCTTGCTTGAAATTAAATTTAAAAGTTTAGCCTGAAGAAATAATTTTACATTGCAAGTTTATAACTCATAAAGTTGGTGAACGTGCGTGAAACACGTCAAACGAAAATGGCTTCAGTATTAATTAAAGTTACAGCTTTTGAAGAATTATCTTTCAGTTTCAAGTCGCCATTGTGATTGTAAGCTAATCACTTTACGAATAAATTTCCAACAGAACTTAAAAGTTAATATAATGTGAAAATTATCGCCGATTTTAGATTCATTCTTAATATAACTTAAAATTGTAAAATGTATTTAATACTGCATAAATACAAAATATATTCAATATGCAATAAATCTTCTAGAAGAAGATTTAAATGGTAACCGTTTATTTTTATTTATTTTATAAGAAAAACTTTCGTCTGATTTAAAGTTTAAAAAATTTGTATTTTAAATATATTATTTTCTTCTTAACGTCTTTACTTAATGTCAGTTAGATAAATGTGGATTTTTATTAACCGTAAGAATAAAGATTATGGCAGTAACTGTAGTTCCGAACATACGACCTTGAAGTGCGCAGACCTTGAGAAGCAGCAAGCTGACAGGTATTTCACCATTTCGACAACCGAACCCTCGTACTTCAATATACAAAAAAAACTTAGTTTTTTTGTTCATTTTAAACTTTCTTCTTGTTCGCGGAAATCTTAGCGCCGGTTTGGCATTCATTGGACACAAATCGTGTTTAATATAAAATAGAATGCAAGCTTCAAGCATTTATACAATTTTGAAAAAATCAGATTCGAATGTTATAAATTAAACAAACAAAAATAAAAAAATATTTGATGGACATCAGGTGATTTGTATTTTTAAAAAATTTCTTTACAGAGATTAAACTAATTAAAAAACCTGCTGGACGATAAATTCATAACTTTGTTTCATTTTTTGGCAGTAACTACTTTATTTCAAATTTAAAATAGACATCTACTGAACAAAATTTATTAAAACGATCTTGAGAATTTCGTATTTTCAATTGCCTAATATCCTAGTTGTTTTTAAATTCTAAAACTAAAAATTTAAAGAAAGATGTTTTAAATCAAGTTTTGTCCATATATTAGCTTAAACGAAAGCTAAATTATACTCGAAATTTAGTCAAAAACTTTATAGCAGTTCTTGATAAAATTTATATTTTGGATTTCCAGATGACGGTTTTTAAGTAGCAACCGGTTTTTAATAAGCAAAAATGAAAGGCCTCATATATTACTCCCACATACCTAAAAACTGTTTCGTTTCTAAAATAATATTATTTCTACATATTATATCTAGAGCCATCATATAAATTTAATTCCTTATAAAAAAAATATGAAACACCATTTTATGAAAATCTTATTACACTATTAATATTATCATTATTATTATTTATAATGACAATCATTATTATTTAAAAAAAATTATTTGAGTAAATTACTTTTTCATTATTATTAAGTGAAGTGAAATTATTTAAATGAATAGTTTCATTTCACTTTACCTATTCTGATTAAGGCAATTATTATTGTGTTATTAATTACTTAAATTTAATTAATTAAATTCTAATTAATTGTAAACACTTTATAAAACTTTTTTCTCAACATTACATATTATTAAATGAGTTGAAAGTGATACTAAATGAATACGTATCAGAAATTCTTACCGGCTGAGCCTGCACTGAACAGATTACAAGCAATGCAATGATTGTTGTAAAAACTAATAATGACCTCATTCTGAAACAAAACAAAATAAAAAAATATTTTTTTTACATTATTAAGTGTTTCTAAAAAAATATGTTTATGTACTATCTCATGTAAAAATAGGATAACTTACTGAGACCTGTTTTTGATATTTGATATTTGTATTTAATTTATAATTTAAAATTTGTATTCACATTTCTTACAATGACTTCAGTTATGAATTATTGAACACATTTTTCCTGTTTTTGTCCCTGAATCGGATTTTAGAAGATTTTTCCTTCTTCTTTTTTTTCTTAAACTCAGGCTGAATTTTTGCAAAATTTTATGAAAACCGATAGAAAGCAAAATATATATATGAGAGAGAGAGAGAGAGAGAGAGAGAGAGAGAGAGAGAGAGAGAGAGAGAGAGAGAGAGAGAGAGAGAGAGAGAGAGAGAGAGAGAGAGAGAGAGAGAGAGAGAGAGTGAGCGAGAGAGAGAGAGAGAGAGAGAGAGAGAGAGAGAGAGAGAGAGAGAGAGAGAGAGAGAGAGAGAGAGAGAGAGAGAGAGAGAGAGAGAGAGAGAGAGAGAGAGAGAGAGAGAGAGAGAGAGAGAGAGAGAGAGAGAGAGAGAGAGAGAGAGAGAGAGAGAGAGAGAGAGAGAGAGAGAGAGAGAGAGAGAGAGAGAGAGAGAGAGAGAGAGAGAGAGAGAGAGAGAGAGAGAGAGAGAGAGAGAGAGAGAGAGAGAGAGAGAGAGAGAGAGAGAGAGAGAGAGAGAGAGAGAGAGAGAGAGAGAGAGAGAGAGAGAGAGAGAGAGAGAGAGAGAGAGAGAGAGAGAGAGAGAGAGAGAGAGAGAGAGAGAGAGAGAGAGAGAGAGAGAGAGAGAGAGAGAGAGAGAGAGAGAGAGAGAGAGAGAGAGAGAGAGAGAGAGAGAGAGAGAGAGAGAGAGAGAGAGAGAGAGAGAGAGAGAGAGAGAGAGAGAGAGAGAGAGAGAGAGAGAGAGAGAGAGAGAGAGAGAGAGAGAGAGAGAGAGAGAGAGAGAGAGAGAGAGAGAGAATGAAGATGGAGATATAAATAAGTGATCTCTTTACAAACATTAGTGTGCACATGAAAATGAATAAATTCATTAAAATATGAAGATAACAATCGTCTTTCACGCGATTACAAACACTTCATATATTATACTTTGTACAGTAAGAAAACAATCAAAAAACAACATTTTGTAGTTTTAGAATAAACACTTAGCCTATATTAACGTCATTTTTCTGTAAAATGATTACTAAATTGTTTCCTTTAAAGGAAAAAGAAAAAACACACAGGGAGTAAACATGTAAACCTATATACATTATTTTACATACAACTTAACTCAAAGAACAGTTTTTCGCAAAAAGAGAGTCAAGAAACACTCTATAAAAACTTGGGCAGACATATATGCACTATTTTTACATTACAACTAGACAAAGTGTAAAAAGTAATGTTTCGTAATAATGAAAAATCAATCATGAGATGAGATTTATCTGATATGAGGTTCCCTGAATCAAATAAGTGGTTTTGTTTGTTGGCTTGTGTTTGTGTTTTATTGTACCCTCAGGGATTAAATTAATCAACTGATTTTAACTAAATTTGGTATTGTACGTTGTTTGCTCATAAGCTATACCGAGAAAAATTTTTAATTACAAAACAAAACGAAACCTGATTTTGATTAATGAACTACAAATCTATAACCATTAACATTGTTTATATCGATTTTTATCAAAGTTTCCCATAGGTATTAAAATAAAACTATGAATATCTCTATCCATTAAAAAAAATTGGATTCGGTAGCTACTGAAAAAAATTAATCCGCTTTACTTCTCTAAATCTGTTCGTCAGATATTGCTTGAATTTTGATCATATACGGTAATTCATGACTCATGTTAGTGTAACGACTTTTGAATAAAACAAAATCACAGTTCGAGAAAACAAAAACGACAAATTGTTTTTGGGTTTGTTTCGTTTCTTCTATTTACTCAGGAAACATAATTTTGTTTCATTTTAAATTTATCACCTTAACTTGAGTTCTGATTTTTCATATGAACAAAATTTGAGCACAAACCTAAAAACTGATTTTGAGGCTGATTTTCCTTGTTCTTCGAATGTAACTCCCTAACCTGATTTGTTTATGAGAAAGTTTGTTTAATGTTTTTACACTATTTATTTGTACTGCATTTAAAATAAACCAAATAACAGTTTCTCAAGTTACAGAAATACTTTAAAATTTTAGTTACTTTAAAACCTATTATCACCATAATCTGTTGTTTTTAACTTTCACAGCCACTGACCTTGACAGAGAATTGTTAGGAGACTTGATACGACTATCACTTCCTGGCACTAAAGACGTAATGAGCTCTGGAGGACCTTGCAAGACTTTTATAAACACCAGGACACCTTGGTCCGATGAATCGCCCAACTTGATTTAGCTTTGTCCAATCGTCAGCTGTCATTGTTTTATTTTTACCCTGTTCAAAAGTGTATTTTAACTTCCTGGAAAAATTGTTATTGTAACATGCATGACTTCAAGGAATTAATAATAATATAATGATTAATAAGTTAACTGTTACCGTTCATAGAGTTACATTAGTTCGAGTAAGCATTTACTTTTTCGTTATACAAGGAATAAATAATTAATTGCAGCACGCATCTTTCTCGCTCACGTGATAGAAGCGAATTTGAAAAAGCATTTTTCTTAATTTTAACCATTTCAAATTTGATTTCACCATCAGATTACTATTAAAATGTACATATATTAGGATTTTAAAATATCAAATTACATTGAAAAAAATTCCCCAAAAAAATGTTAATACCAACGGAATTTTGAAAATTCAAAATGCTAATTCATGTTGTTTTTAATGCTGATTACGCTGGTGAAATCGGATTCCAAAACATTAAAACAAAAATTTATGCATTTTTTAAGATATGAAATGAAATCAATTGAGATTAAATTGAAAATTTTAAATTAAACATTTTGAAACGAACGAATTTTGCTGGTTTACGAATTTGTCCAAGCTATTAGCATAATCGATTTTTATACCAAGTTGTGCCAAGGCGCGCGCGCGCACACACACACACACACACACACACACACACACACACTTTTAATTTTTTCAATGAAAATTCGCTAAACAAAATACGGAGATCGTCGAAAAATTTATCAAGATATTGACGCCTATATCTGACTTCAAGACTACTGAGACCAAAATGTAGTATTTTTTGTGTCTTTTCGCCTGCATTTACACATCGCTTTGTACTGAAAGAATTTACCGTTTT
The DNA here is from genome assembly GCA_022606455.1 of Callitettix versicolor. NCBI lineage: Eukaryota > Metazoa > Arthropoda > Insecta > Hemiptera > Cercopidae > Callitettix > Callitettix versicolor. The sequence goes on from CM040189.1 coordinate 67,059,135, forward strand.
GATAAAATTTTAAATGTCAATTCGTGTCCATACGTTGAGAAAATTCAAACCCTTTAGTCCAAAGCTCTACAAATTGGAAAATCTCTATCGACTTTGATCAAATTTCGTTCGAATAAAGTCCATAAAATTACCAACAAAAAAAATCTAAAAATGATTATTTCTTAAAACTGGAAAATCAAATTATTGATTTTTAACCAAATATGTCGGTTTACAAAAATTTTAATAATTTTAATGTTCAAAAGTAGGCAATTTATTCTGCTTTGTTTACTCAGGGATCTACCCTGAGGGTTTGTTCTCACGTTTTTTTAAGTAACTTCATATAGGCCTAAAAATGAAAAAATGAAATATTTTTATAAAATAGATAGCATAGTTATAAAAATTATTTTTTTAATTCTTTCTAATTTAAAGACGTTATATTTGCACTAAGAAAAGTGATATTCTTGAGTTTCGTAGTGTCTGTAGATTAGTTTAATAAATTAAAAAGTCTCCCTAGCTTGTAAATTGGAATTTTTGTTATCACTTCAATCATTCAATTACACAAAGAAAACACAAATCTACAATTCATATAATTGTGCCAGGTATGGTTAGCCGAGGAATTTTAAAAACAGCAAAAGTTTAAAACTTTTGTTTTCAAATCCAGTAGTAAGCAGGAATTGGCAATTAATCCCAGAAAAAGATGACTGTTCCAAAGAATTAAATTTATACTTCAAAATGAAGAATGAGTTTAAATGGTTCGACCTTCTCTTGGTTTGAGAGGCCACAAGTGTTTCACCTGTTCCCCCCTTTCGCCTAAATACAGTTTGTACTTGTTCTTTAGCAGTTTAAGCAGATTTTTGTCTATACTATTTCTTATTTTGATAAAAATATATCAGATAAACAATGCAGTAAGGTAATGTTAATCCAACTGATTGTTTGCCAGAGGAGTTAGGATTTTCGTCGAATTTACAGCGGAGAATTAAAAAACAAAACATTTTCAAGTGAAACAAGGTTTAATTATTTAAATATTATACTGCACTTTACATATAATAATCAAGAGTATTGTATTATAATTTTTTTTATAATAGGATATTTGCAATCATTTGTATATTGTGTATTGTGTGTATCAAGTGCCTAACCTTAAATTTAAAATTACCGTAAACCAGAAGTTTTAAATACAATGTAAAATATGGAAGATTCTGCAAGTACGTTTGCATTAACTCTTAATAATCATGGAAATATTTTATTTAAAGTCCTAACGACTGCAACTTCCCTCTTATAATGCGAAGTCAGTAATACAACTGGCTTCTCTCTAAGTAGAACAACTGCGTAATTGTTTGGATATTTATCTCGGAGCAATTGGTTGTAAAAACTCAAGTGGTTTTGTTTGGGGTGTTGGATATTCCTGACTTACGAACTTGGAACTTTTATTTTATCATATTAACAACTTTCAGATTTTGGATTATTATCAAAAGAAATAATATCGATAAATTGCATAGTGTTTTGGTTTTTGTCACTTTTTAATTTTTCAGCATCCCCCAGGATTCAGCAGCGCCTGCCGCGTCCTCTCTGCTGGCTTGGGTAACAATCCTGCAACTAAACAAAAATCCAATTCAGTCAGTAAAGTACCAGTAATATGTGGTATTCGGTCAACTGGTCCTTGTCCGAAATTTGCGATGTTGACGATAAAAGTATTCAAGGCCTAGGCTACTTAACTGATAATAACAAATTAATCACGCTATTTGCAATTCCAAGTTGTTATAGTGTTAGGTAAATAACATTATTTATACTGATAAGACGTTACATTTAATCCTTATGTCTTTCTATGTGAAGACAGTCAATTATTATTATTATTTTTTTTTTTTTTTTTTTTTTTTAATTGGTGCACTCAGCTGACTCGCGGACGCGATAGAAGCGAATTTCCAACTGTAAGCTGTTGGAAATTGCCAAATAAAACTATTTGACAATTTTTGAAAATTTGATTTCACCATTAATGTCAAAATTTACATAGACTTGTACTTTAATTTTTATGAGTACATTAAAAAATTACCGTTTAGGTTCATTTTGTGTTTCAAAGGAATTTTAAAATTCTAAATACAAATTATAATTTCAAGGTGAAAACTCTGATTAAGATAATTAAATTAATTGTTTTTAAATTAATATAACCTAATTTTTTTAAAGATTTAAAACAGCTGCCATTTTGAAACTGTTAAACGGATTTCGCACGATAGTGAACGTGGACAACTGCTAAAATTGTTTAATTTTTAAAATGTCCTATGAAAATTTACCAAAAACCAATGAAACCAGTGAAAATTTGATTTTAAAAAATTGCTTGGTTAACGATTTATTTTGCTCGGTTTAATTATTTTAAGAGTCATTCATCGAAATCTTTTAAAATCATAATGTTTATCCAATTTATAAAAAGTTATAATATTTTTAATGGCCTCTATTTTGCAAAATACGAAAGTGTTCGTGTACAAAATATTTTCATACCATAATCTTCTTTTACGTGGTTTTCAATGTTCAATTTTAGTTTTTGGAAATCCACTTGCATCAAGTCAACTTGTTGCGTTTATCTTTTCTTTAGAATATTGTTGATATTATTTTCTTCAAAGTACGAACTACAATGCAATTACAGTTCTAATCTGAGATAAGATGACCGTGATTGTTTTTATCACATTTGACACGTTCCATGTGACTGGCCATGCACAACCTTTGCCGGAGGGAAATTTTTAATCCCTGGATCTGCGACATCAAATTACATACTTCCTGTCAACGTGTGAGTGTAGGCTTTCATTAATTATCAATGAAATAAATGCAAGACATCATGTGGCCTACCTAGAGTTTGTTGGCAAACTGATGATACGGTTACTCTACCGTACACAGGAAATGATCTATTGGAGTTGCCATTATGGAATTCACATCAAATACCAAAATGTCGATTGTGAGAGGGCTAACACCTAGATATCCGCTCCAGTATCTCATTTTCTAATACAATAAAAGCTAGTTTCACAAAATAATACTGAACCTAAATGCGTTCTGACTACTGTCAGGGTTATTGGAAATTTACAACATTTTTAATTGTAATTTTCTCAAAACTTGAGTTTATAGCCACGTAACTATCCAAGATGTTGCAGAAACAATCAATTATTTGTTGTCATGTTCTGTGGATATTTCGCGACTCCATCTTTGGTTCTATAAAACCATTTGACACTTTTTAAACATGGCGTAAACAACGCGAAAACAAAAACACATAATTAAGTTAAAAAAAACTTGGTCAAATGAACCAAACAGTTTAAAAAAATAAACAAAAAGTAGGTATTATTCTGTTCTCTCGCTTTTTTTAGGCAATTAATTCAATGACGTGTGACTCTGCCCAAACTATGACGGCAAACACCAATAAAATCTTCTTGGTAATTCCATTGTCTTAAGAAATATTAAAACAGCTGAAAGTCTTTTTAAAAAATCATGTTTTGTCAATTTTGGAAAGCTACATAGTGAACTGTTTAAAGTTTATGTGGCATTTTCCTAGTTGCTACACCAAGCTACAGGATGCGGATAATGGAATGGTCGCTTGATTCAGGCCAAATGGTCGGTTGCGATATGAGGACCTGACGAATATCAGCCGCCGCTGACAGGATATACATGTATTTCTGAGAGTGTGTGGGAATGTGAAAGGGGTAAGTTAATGCCAATTTTTGTTTACATAATTGTGACAAGCAGCTGACTCGCTGACATAATCGCAGTGAATTTCCAAAAAAGTAGTACTCATGTTTTTATTTTTATTTTATTTATTTATTTTGAAAATTTGATTTTACCACATAAGTAGTCTTAAAATCTACATAAATTAACTTTTTAAAATAATACGAAAATGAACCATGCCCACCATCGGGTTTTTTTTTTTTTCATTGACATCCAAGTAAATCCCACTTCTTTGTACTAGGAGAAAAAGAATAGCTCTCAAAATCTCAAGATCAACTTTTTCGCTATGGGATACCCTAATATAAAGGATTTTCTTGAAAATGGATTGCAGATGCCTAATAAAAGACGTAATTAGCAAAGTTCCATTTTCCTGGTTCTTAAGTAATTAACTGTAATGTTGATATGTCTGTACATAGAAAAGAGTTCGTGTATTATAATATCACTTACTTGCTGCTAATTCTTACACAACAAAAATACAGCACATGAGTTAATTGTTCTTTGTTTATAAAACCGTACTGTCTTGTTATAATAACTGGTTTCCTTTCACGTGTAATTACTTTCTCAAGGTTATCAAAAAATCCATAAACAAATTTAACCTGCCGTTTTCACTTCCTCAAAACAAAACCAGTCTAAAATTTCCGCGAGAACTTTGCGCTGGAAAATACACTGTTAAAGCACTTAACCGGAATCACCTAAATAGGCTCGAGGCTAAGTATGGTAACCTTGAAGTCATCACTGGTTTCTTTGATAATTGCCTAATTTTTCGGCACGTGTAGACTTTCCGCCAAATTTGGTTATTGGTGACCTGTGTTTTAGTCTTTTAAAATAATCGCAGCACGCAGTTCTACCGCTGACGTGACTGAAGCGAATTTTCAAACAATAATAACATTGAATAACATCACGTAAATTGTACTCGTGGTTTGGATACATTCATAACAAAAACCGCTCTACCGTTTCACAATAGTAATCAACGTTGAAATCAACATAAATTAATTAGTAATTTTAATTTTCAATTTTTGTTTTAGATTTAAATGGAGCAAACAAAATTTCGAACTTTGGTTTCATATAGCAAAACAAAGTTTGCTGTAAAACAAGAAGTTTGAAAATTTTCATACAGCATTTCAAATAAATCATTTAAACAATGGCTTACTTGCGTAAATGAAACTCCTAATTAGCCATATGTGTACAAAGTTAATTTTTATTATTTTACTTCTAAAAAACTTGTTGAAAAGTTGGTGACAAAATCCGGTGGAGGCAACTGATGGGTTTAGCAAGCTCACTGTACCTCTAGCTCATAATTTGCTTACTGATCTAAGCAAGACACACACATTCACTATTCTACATAGCTTGGCTGATTCTGAAGTGTAAATCAACCTGTACTGATGAAGTTACACCAGTCTAACACTCTGTAGCTCTGGGTTACTTGCCCAGTGTACATACAACCAGCTTTATCAGTACATTTGGGACTCTGTATGGGCAGACATCATTTCCCGAGCTACTCTTATGAACATTAGTAATAATTTCAAACAGAATAAGCAAGATCCCAAAACAAAAAAGCTGGCAAAATGGAGCTCAACCTCTGTGATAAGGATCAAGAGAAAGGGAAGAACTAGCAGAGCAAGCATCTGCAATCACCTCAGTAATGAACTGGGAAGTCACCAATTAGAAATGAGGATGTAACCCACCTTGAAACCTCTCCAAATCCTACACTTTATTAAGAGGTTAAAGCTTGAGATAGCACCGTAACTGAACATCTAAGGAATATAAAAATTGGGTACAATAGATCCAAAAAAGGCACAGTGCAATAGTAACCCTATAAATTCATTCACACAGAAAAAGTTCTCATACTGAATCGGTAAAGTTTCTCAATATCTGTTTAACCGATTCTGTTCAAAAGTGAATATAGGCCTAAACAAATCTCAGTGACAAATAGGTACCAATATAGAGAATCAGGAGCCTTTTCTATCTCATAAAATATTATGTATTTACCTAAGTAAATACTGTAGTTTTATTAGGTAATAATTATTGTAACCATAATTGATGTTAAATATCCAAAAAATAAAATTTTACGTCAAAAGACGAGACCAATTTGTTACTAATTTTACAGTGAAAAAAAATTAATTTCATGTTCTTCAAACACAGTATCAGCATTCAGTGAGATTTTTTTCAACATTATCCATTTAGAAAGTCTGATTTCCCTATACCTTTATTACATTCATTCCTTGCCCTAAAATCACCCGAAATGGTCCCATTTAAAAAATATTGTATGAGAACAAATGCACTATGAGTATAAGTGCAAATGTAATCATCTTATTTTTTGTCTCTGAAAAATAAATTCCTTTTGTTTCAAATTTGGTTATAATGATTAAGTTATGAACCTTCAAAAATTATCTAAATTTTGCTGAACTATTTTTGTGAAATCTAAGTGATTTTCAATTTTTTTGTCTGTTAATGCTGCCATGATTGGATTTAGGATAGGGACTCTGATTTTGACTCCAAATTTTAATTACCATGACTAATTCTTGATGGATTACTAAAACCCATTTATATTTATTTTGCCTATGAAGAGTTTTATAATTTACTTATTTTTAATTGCCATGAGGTAAAAGCATGAAACTATGAAATACAAAATATTATATAGAGGTTAAGTGTTGCAATAATTACTATAAAACACCATGATAAACATTGAAAAAATATACACTTAAAGTTATACTTTACAGTACTTAGAACCATTATACTCTATATTTATTTTATACCAAACGATTGCCCTCTTAAGTCTGAACCAGCTTGCTGTTACAAAATCCACTGCTATTGGAAAATAGTCCAGGATAGGCAATGCTAACAATGGCAGGACAACCTTCAACAACAGGTTGTCAAGAGGCATAAATCAACAATTCACAACTGGTTAATGAAGTTGAATAGAGACTGTCTGAAGCATGTTTTGGCACTACTTCCTGAATGGCCACTTTATAAAACATTTGCCAGCACTTAGAATCATCAAGTGTTTACTTTTGTAAGCTTTGCAAACAATTTGAAGAGACTCCTAAGCATGTCATCCTGGAATGTGAGAGGCTTGAGGTTAGGAAAATAGCCATTTTTGGGTCTCTGCAACCAGGTGATGTATCTAATGCTAGTACAGTAATTGTAGATTATTACGTTAACTGGTGAATCCAATCAGCCACTTATACTGATCAAGTATACGATTTGAAGGGAGACAAGAGTTTTTTTATACTGATGAAATCACAAAGGACAGATTCCATTTGTAAATTAACATTACTTTTGTGGTGGTTACTACGAGGGTTGATCAAATATAAACGAGACTGATTTTTTAAAAAATTTATTGCTTACTTACAAATTATTCTTGATACAACTTATTTTTCTACATAGTCTCCCGCACGAGTAACACATTTTTCCCACCGGATTGGAAGTTTTTTAATTCCATCTTCGTAAAAAGTTCTCGGGCGTTCATTGAGCCATTGGAGCACGAAGGTCTCCACCGCAGAATCGCTCTTCAAACGCTGGCCTCCAAGCGCTCTTTGAGTGGCCCAAACAGGTGATAGTCGCAGGGTGATAAGTCTGGACTGTATGGGGATGTTCCATTGGTTCCCAGCCAATTTGATCGAGTTTAAGCCTCGTGAGCGTTCGCCGAATGTGGTCGGGCATTATCGTGAAGAAGAATGACGCTTCGCCGGTTTAGATTTACTTTTCCTACGAAAAAGACTGTTTTGCGGCCTCTACCATAGCTCAACTGGAGTTCATCTGCAATAAATCGCAGCGATATACGCCTGTCTTCGCCCAGAAGCTTCCGAACAGCATCAATGTTTTCGCGTCCGTGACGGAAGTGGTCGGGCGACGATCATGGCTGAGGTTTTCTACTGCTTCCGTCCTTCGCGAATTCCTTGTGCCAAGCAAAAACGCGAGCTCTTAACAGGGTCCTGTCCCCGTATTGAGCCGTCAATCTACGAAAGATTTCAGTCGGATTGACCCCCTCCTTGGTCAAAAACTTAATAATAATTCTCTGCTCCACGGAAACGTGCACTTCACTCTTACTCATTGTATAGTTTTATACTGAAGGGTCCGAACGGAAATGTTGCCCGTCTATGCCCGTCCCAAACCTCCCAGGCTACCTGAAACCCCACCCTTTAGAGTCCAATGTCCAACGGAAAAGTTTTTAGAAAGTCAGTCTCGTTTATATTTGATCAACCCTCGTATGATCAATATGGCATATCTTACTGCTTAGTATACTCAAATTGATGTTAGATATTTTATGTAAATACAGCCTATATACATAAAAGGATTTTTTGTATGTAATTACATTTGGATAGAACTGCAGTGATTGATTACATTTCCGTGAAGTAGGCGAACAAGGTATATTGATTCTGTGAAGATGAGCAATGTCAACAAATCACAACAAAACAGCTGCTTTATTGCTGACCAGTACTTTTATGCAATTTAACTGAAAATTTCATCGATTATCTGACTGTCTTTTATGTGATAATTAAAATATGGTAACAAACATAAATAGGTTTATCACATTTTTTGCTTTGCAACGTCTTTCTTTCACATCGCCAGTCGATAAGACATCAGTTTCTTAGCCGATTCATAGATTCACAGTGCAGCACCATTTCACATTGTGATCGATGTGACTTCACATGGAGCAGTGTACTGCACCTCTGAACCATACAACTCAATATCGTGTGCTCAAGACTTGCAGTTACTGCCATAAGCTTTACCCTTTCTATTAACGTAAATCCATCATCTTTATTAGTCTTACTAGAACGAAGTATTGACATTAAGGGAGAAATTGCAATGTTATAATTTTTATACAGTACAGCTTATACAGACTGTACCTACATGTGCAGTGATTACTGATCATACAGTTAATGTATGCATTGTTAATACACAGTTAAAATCTATAAGTATAGTAAGTATTCACAGTTACATACTAATTAATACTGCTTGAAAATGTCTGGTGTTTGTAAAAGAAAAGATTTAAACATTAAAGAGATAATTCAAATTTTGAAGAATTATATTTAAGATTAGTTTCACAAAGAGAAAGTACATTCCTCAATCTACTTGAAACCAATTGCTTAAAATTAGGTAAAATCTGTATGATTCAGTTCAACTTCCTAATGATTGCAAAATGACGAGAAAAGGGAAAAGTCTGTCGGTAATGCATATTCCATTATGAATGTGGTTTATTGTGGTAACTGAATCATGCATTAACAATATAGTAGGGTTTTCACATAACCATGATTTTACATTAATTTTTTATCTGCTATAACCACCCCGACCATTATCACAGATAACTGATGTCTATAAATGTTAAAAGTAATGTAAGTTTACAAGAACATTCTTAGTAGTTTATGTAATATGTTTTTATAAATGTTTATACACTATTGTAGGCCTACTGTTTATAACTGTAACTACAGTAATAAAGTATAAAAAAAGTTTACCTTTTGTATAAAAAAATTTTAAACATAACTAACATATATTATAAATAAAGGATATACACATACTTTTACTTAGTGGATCGGGGTCATGTAACTTGATGTTAGCCCATGCTAAGGACCCCAATTTTGCTGATCTGCTGCTTAATGTGTTTAAAACATGCAATAACAATAACTGGTGATTACTGTACAGGGTGAAAATCCTAAACCCAATTGAAGATACAAATCTTGACGACTTGCTAGTAGGTACTGAAGGTGTACAATATGCTACGGTTGACTTAAGGAATGAGTCCGCATATACCAGTAAAGTGATCTAATCTAATGGTTTTTAAAGATCATAAACAATACTGAAGTTAAAAGCCCAATAGTACTTCCTTCTTTCAAAATGACTTTTAAAACAAAAGTAACTCTGTATAATTCGCTAATCAAAAAATTACATATTTTTATAAAAAAAACGAAGTGGCGAATAAATAGAAGTTATTTTAATGTGTTCATATAATACTTTAATTTGGTTTTTTATGAAAATAATGACTTCCTGAATATTGAGAAACTAGAACTTGCTGTTACCAGTAAATGATAATGTAAGATCAGAAAAACAAATAAAATGACTACCATGTATAACAATTTATTAAAAAAAAAATACTAATTACATGAGGTAAATTACAGAAACGCTTTTCTGTTCTATAAAATGAACACAAGAGTTAGACAAATTTAAGACATACAGATATAACAGAAAAATTAATATAATTTTCTACTTAATAACTTTCGAAGCACTAAATTAACACCCAGTTGTGCAGAAAGATTATTTGCAAAAATTTAAACAAATAGCTGAATGGAAATTGTTACAAAATGAATTTTTTATTGATTTGTACAGCAAAAACAAAACAAACAAATTAACATTCTTAGATTATTTCAAAACTTTCTTTTGTGATTCCATGGTAAAACATTCCTTATTATATCATGATATTCATGTAATCAGCTATTTCAAATTAAATTTATATTTATACCTCTTTTTAAAAAAAAATATGTACAATTTAAGTTTTATAATTTAATAAAAACATTTCATTCATATTAAAATTAACTTAATTGCTATAAAACTGAAAAGTCTTATTTTTATTTCACACAAAACAGACATTTTTATAGGTAGGCCTGACATTTTTCATATATTTTTTTAATGTTGTTAAAAAATCTTCTTCCCATACTAAAAATAAAATTTGAAATTAAACAGGTCTGCTGAATGACATTTTAATTGTGTACGGCTACAAGACTACCATGTGCTTTCTAACGATCTAAATATAATAAAAATTATATCCACAAACAACTTGTTCAAATAATCTGCAAAATATGTTTCCTGAAGTAAATAATGCTTTAAAATGTTTAATGTTTATAGAATATATTCTATTGTATTAAAAATAACCATTCTTTTTGTTATTGTATTACTTTATTTCCTTATGAAAAAAATAGGCCATTGAACTATTTTTTGTTCTTTCACAGTTGAATCATTAAATCCAAGATTTTAGATTTACAAATTAAATTTTAACACAGCATTTTTTTAATGCAAATATTATTTTACACATCCTTGCAAATGATAAATGCTATACAGTTATGTTTAATTTTCCAAATCTGATTTAATAAACAACACATAACTATTCTAATCTATAGTAAAAATGATAAATTTATATAATATGTACAGAATTTATTCTGAAATTGTGTCACATAAACTTCAGATCTGTATCTTTTCAAGAATTATTAAGACTATTTGAACCTGATTTTCAAATAAATGACCTGCACTTGATTGTTTGTTTAATTTAATAATAATTAAAGCAATATCATATTCAGAAAAATGTTTTAATCTGAATTATTTAAGACAGATTTATTTTTGAATATTTTATGATTAAAACTATAGAAGTCTGAATACTATAACCAACAATATATTACAAATTAACAAAAATTTAATCTGATTATTTCAACTCCTTTAAATATTTTATAATCATTAAAACTATTGTATCTGATTTCATACAACACCAAAATACATTCATTAACCCTTTGAGTACCACATTGACATCTTATTGGTACAATATGAAAAAATCTGTTGACAATTATTCAATCGTACTTATATATTATTAAAATCTTTTTTTTAATATAATTTGGAATTTTTTATTGAATAAATTTAATAACAAATGAGTTTAAATACAGTATTAACTTATTAATCAGAACTGCCTATTTTAATATTACTAATATTAGCTGGTAAAAACATGTGGCATGCTCTAATTGTATATTTAATCATTTGTTTAAAAAAAATACATTTTGTTTTTGTTTTGTAATGTTTAAAATCTACATGTAAGCTATTTAGTAATACTTTTTAGTCTAAATATTCATAATATTTGTTTACCACTTGTAACAGAATTTATGAAGCTAATTTAATGTGTTTTTATTACAAATGGGTCAATTCTTAATATCAATGCTCGACACAACTGATTCTTGAGACAGGGCTCGGTATCAGTAATCTATACTAAAAGTTAGTTTCAATACCATCAATTCTTTCCGCTTTGCAAAAAATGTTAAAACACCTTTCCTATTGTTTTATTGGACCTTTTGTTATTTCATTTTATGTCACCAGTTGTTTCTTTTTAATGTTGACTGTAAATAGAAGTCTTGTAATTACATTCTTAAGCAGACTTAAGACTTGTAATTAGAATTGTAATTATACTAATACTATTGTATCAATCAAAACAAAGTATTGCCAGTTGTCTGTAAGAAATATGAATAAAACCTATTTGAATACAGTATAATTAAAATAGTGTGAAATATTTTTCTAGTCTAAATTTTATGTGATTTATAGACAGATACTAACCACAAGTTTTATGTTTACATTTACATAACTCAAGAACTTCCTATATCTATGCCATCATTTGTCATATGTTGCTTTGCTATTATTCAGATGTAACCTATATTTTCTGAATGTTAGGTTTACTTGAAATCGTTTTATGAACAAAGCCTAATGAGTTGATTATATTGAGTGTACAGTTTGTGATTTTTAATTTGATAAGAAATAAAATTATCATCATAGCATATGTTGTACGTAGCAGTATTACAGTTACTACATTTAAAAATTACCTAAGTTACCTGCAACAATAAGAAACAGAAATGTTGTAGCTCACTAAAACATTTTCCTGTAATTTTTTTTTTTATGACATAAACATAGAAGTGGAGACTAATAGAAAATACCCAATTTTTTCAATTTTCTGATAAATTTGGCAGTTTAGAAAAATACAAGTTTTTTTTATAAATCAGCAACTGAGAATTTGTTTTCAGGAATCAGTATCAGGAATCTAAAGAAAGAGGAACTGACCCATCACTAGCTTTTTTAGTAAAATTGTTCATTGTTCTTCATGTATTATAGAGTAAATACTTCTATCAATCTATCTGGTAATATAAAACTCTTTTTAGCATGTTTACATATGTTTATTTCTTTACTTTTTTATTTGAGGCAGATATTTATTTATTTTTCATCAAATAGTCTAAAATTTGTGTACTTTGGAAAATCAGTTTTTTCCAAATTTCCAAAAAAAATAACATTAAAATTAGCAGCTTTTGCATACAATTTAATTTCTAACATATAATTATTTTGTATGTATAAGGTGTCATACAGGTTAAAGCCTGGAACTTTTCAACATATCACTTCATTAAACACTATAGAAAATATTATTGGTTTTTGGCTAGGGACTCTAAGGGTTAAAAAAGCAACCACTGTTAACCAAATGTTTCCCTGAATGAGACTAATTCAAAACCAGAATTATTCAATATTTTATAAGAATGAAAAATAATATATATTTCCAATTAAATACAATTTCACTTCATAAATTTAAATATTATTAATTTGATATTTTTTGGAGATTTTTATAAACATTAAAGCTATACATACAAATTTAAAATGCTAAAAATTAAAAGAAACCATTGCTAAGTAATGATTACAATATACCTTTAAAATCACAATAAAATAATATCAACACAAAAATAAGTAGTCTTAAGTTTGTCTGGGTTACTTTTTTGCAAAAGCTCTCATAAAAAATATTATCACTTGTTAAAAATCACTTAAAAAAAATGTTTACCCTAAAGTTAACACACATAAATAACTTTTAAAAATAAACAACAATTATGTATAAAAGAATTAATCTTCTTTGGACTATATCAGTATAAAAATAATGAACTTGATTTTATTTCATGTTAAAAATTAATAAATACTTCCTTATCGTTTTTAAATCAAATATAACATTTTTAAATACACTTGAATGTTGAAGATAAGATGTACCAGAGAGAAAGTAAAATGAGCAGGCACATATGTTCAGAATGCTCCACGAGCAAAGGCCTCGATAACTCTGCAAACTTTACTGTCAAATCCATAGATGCATAGAATGCCTTCCCCATCTATGTCCTTGTGATTCTTCAACTTTCCAGTTAGTGAGCACATAACAAACCTAAAAAATTTATTTTTATTTAGTAATTTTACCTTATTAATTTATAATAATTCATAACAGTCAATGCCTAGTTATCCACAGGACGAGTGGTGTGACGGCCGTGAGTAACCCACATGTAGGAAACAATTTTAGAAACAGTAAAAATACATTATTTCATAACAAATATGGTATGGATACCACTTAACCTATAAAATCATATCGAAATTACTTTAAAAAGAATAAATTATGAACAGCGAACTTAATTATATATACTAGAACATGATAAAAGTACACATAATTACTGGATAACATATAAGTGTGTATATATTTTTTAACAAACTATAATTAAAAATTGTTTTTAAACATAAAACATAGGTTTTGTTTGTTAATTAAAACTTTTCTTGGCTTCCTGACAGAACAGAGCTTGTGCTAAAAATTGCATAAAGAAAAATTACATTTATGAGGTGTTGCAATTAAATAACCTGATTGGTGCTGCTACCAGCAAACAGTCAATGCAATTGCAGCAGGTCTGAACATATCTGTGTTTCTTGATGCATCCCTCACTCTGAGCTCAATGGACACCACTGTACATTGCTCAGTCTCACTAAAGCAATGCCTATTCAAATCCTTGCACTAACCTTGTCAAAAAAAAAAAAAAAATGCAGTGTTCAAATGGAGCAACATGTTACCCTTAATTTTCTTATGAAACTGGGAAAACTAATAAAAGAAGCTCATGCCAAGTTAAAGGAAGTGTACAGAAGTGAATATATATCATGCACACAAATTTTTGAGTAGTTTACAAACGTTTAAATAGGAATGTGAAACGACCTAAGACAATCCATGAACTGGACGACTCTTAACATCAAAAACTGATGACAACATCCAGAAAATTGGTTAACTGATCTGAAAAAATCGCTGTATGAGTGTTCAAGATCTTGCTGCATTTCAACAATTAACAAAAAAAGTGTTTATCAGGTTTTGTTATTAATCATGATGCAAGATTTTGCACTGAACACGCAGAAATTTTGTTCAAAAATGGTGTAAACGTCTCACTCCAAAACAAAAGGAATCGAGAATAAATATTTGGGCTTACCTTTTCAATAATGATAATGACCCAGAAATGTTGGACAGAATGATTACTGGTGATGAATCATGTTTTTTTTGCCTATGGTCAAGAAACAAAGCACCAAAAAATTTATAAGAGAAAAAAATTGTATTGGGATGTGCAGCCACTATAATAAGGACAGTCGATCTGTAGCAAAACTTGTGGTTTATCCGAGTTTAAATAACGATTTACATCACCAATTACATCAGGAAAATGATACAGACACTAAGTATCCGAGGGCAAGAAATGTTTTGAAAAATACTCAACTGTTTGAAAAAAGTAAATTATTTTAAAATAAAGCTATTTAAATATCATTTAATTAGGAAAGCTGTAGTGTTTTATCCATTTACAATAAAGAAATATAATGAAAAAGAAAGTTACGCACATAAAATTCCCACTACACACAAAAAAGTGTTAAGTTGCTATCAACAATTATATTGCTTTAAAAAGGTTAATTTTTGTCGTGTTAAACAGATTTCCAGTATTAAATTTCTTTTTTTAAAAAAGTAGCATCCCCTTTAAAACTTAAAACGAATTTTTGATAAAGTTTATCCTGTAAAAACAATGCACCAAAATAGATTCACTAACATAATGAAGTTGAAATTATTTTATTGTTGTAGTAACAATAATATCAAATTAACATGTTTTTCTAGTAATTTAGCACAAAACTAAAAATTCTATGTCTGAAAAAGTCATGCTCCTAAATTATGCAAACTGAAACATTCAATAAATTTGTAACCACAATTTGCCTTAACAACCTCTTTGGATATAACCATCCAAACGACAAAAAACTCATTTCTTGGCCTTCATAAATCATACAATTTCTTTGATATCCAACATGCTAATTTCATGTTCTTCGTAGTTCTGCATTTTCCCTGCTAACACAGTGGTGCAAAGAATTTTTGTTAACACAGTGTAAATATTGCATTTACCATCAATTAATGGATGATCAGACCTCTGCACCATGATTGCTGTTATTTCATAAAGTATCGACTATTTTAGGTTGGCTGTAATAAATTAATGAAAATATCATAAAACCTTACTTAATTAAACAAAATTTGATTATATAACCGTTAAATCTTATTTTTATGGAGCACCTGACATTTTACAAAAAAATCTAGTCTTAACAGTGAAATCATAAAAGGTAGCTGTTTTCTAAACACAAGTTTCACTTGCATTTCACAAAAACAATTGTTTTTTTAGTGTAGAGAGGAGCAAAAAAGATACAAAAAAAGTAGATACAGCTTAGTTTTGCTTTATGTTGAGGAACTAGGAATTTAATGTGGATAACTGGCCGATCTTAATGCTAATTTAGTTTACTGATAAAAAAAAACTAAAAGAAAGAAGAGCCACTTCCAATATTACTATGTAATGACGTAGTTTTTTTTAAAAAATGTCCTAATTTATTAATATTCTTATTTTAACAATATATACATGGTCTGTTTAAAAAAAGACCAAACTTTTGAAATGAAGATTAAACCTTGTACAGTTTGAATTTACATGCTATGCTACACCTAGAAACAAAACGAGACCCCATGTTGCATTGTGGCAATTGATCAGTTAGCGAACAGAACCACCTTAGTAAATACATGCAGTCAGCTCTCTGCTATGTAGTGAAAAAGTAGAAATTAAGGACTTTGAAGGGCAATGTTGTAACATTAAATTTTACTTTAACATTGGTAAATATTTTTCTGAAACATGGGCATTGTTTGCATAAGGATGATTGTATGAGCCATACACAATGCTACGATTGGTATACGCATTTCAAATCAGGCAGAACATCCATTGATAAAAATCTAATATCAGACCTCAACCTCAACAAAAGATAAAAAAATGTATGTTGTCTGATCTGTGATTTTTGGAAATTGTCATTTAACTGTGGGAGGTTGCAGAAGAAGTAGGGATCAGTATAGGGTCATGCCACGAAATTTTAACAGAAAATGTTTGCATGCATCTTCACGATTTCTATTTACTATTTATTTCACAAATTTTTAATTTTACAATATTATTTCAATGTTTCCTATTTACAATATATTTATGATTTCCAATTTTACTATTTTATTTTAATGTTTCCAAATGCATTGTTAAACTCAACCAGACTGAGCCACAACAAAATGTGGCCAAGTACAGCCAAATTATAATAAAACAATAATAACATTACAAACATGGGTTTGTACAAAGCTTTTACTGAATTATAAAATATTTACTAGATGTATTTTTCTTTGATTTTGATCTTGATCTATGTTTACAAGCAACTCTTTATCTTATATTGTACAGAAATTATAAAAACATAAGCCCGCAGGAGGGTGCGGACTAGCTGCACCTATTGAGAGGATTTAGATGTCCCTCGCGGTACCCGAGTCTAACACACATTTACACTTACGACTTTAACTTTTTACACTCACACTTACATTTAGGGAGGCGATAATAGCCTAAATGTGCTTTTTGCCTTAAAATAATGACACTATAAAAAACATAAAACCAAGAAACAGAAGTGTTACTGAAGTCCAACACTAAAAGCCCACACACCAGTGTTATCAGCAGACGGATTCAGACCATATTTTATATGCTACACAAACAGTAAACAATAGTAACCGAATATATTATAGTTAAAGTGGTTACTGCCAGATAGTAGAGGTTTAGAGTAATAAAACTAAAATATAACACACACACACAACACACACACACACACACACACACACACACACACACACACACACACACACACACACACACACACACACACACACACACACACACACACACACACACACACACACACACACACACACACACACACACACACACACACACACACACACACACACACACACACACACACACACACACACACACACACACACACACACACACACACACACACACACACACACACACACACACACACACACACACACACACACACACACACACACACACACACACACACACACACACACACACACACACACACACACACACACACACACACACACACACACACACACACACACACACACACACACACACACACACACACACACACACACACACACACACACACACACACACACACACACACACACACACACACACACACACACACACACACACACACACACACACACACACACACACACACACACACACACACACACACACACACACACACACACACACACACACACACACACACACACACACACACACACACACACACACACACACACACACACACACACACACACACACACACACACACACACACACACACACACACACACACACACACACACACACACACACACACACACACACACACACACACACACACACACACACACACACACACACACACACACACACACACACACACACACACACACACACACACACACACACACACACACACACACACACACACACACACACACACACACACACATATATGACGAGTATGCTTATTGTTAATCATAAAACAATAAAAATCATATTACGAAAGTACTTGAGTAAAAGATAATATATTTAGTAAGTCCTAAGACCTTTAATATGCCTAACTATTTCAATAAATATTTTTGGCATAGCATAATTTCTCATTATTACTTACTTGGTGTTCTTCTTGTTCATTTCAGTCCTGTAATTGTTGAGAGCAAATTGCGTGTTTGAAATTGAGGCCGTGTGATCTGTCAGTACTACAAACACATCCACATCCAGTTTCTGCTGTTTTGCATAAGTAATGGCTTTGGAAATATCTGGAGATCCACCATCAGTCTAGAATATAATAACAGAACTGTTAATGTTATGCCTTGGATTAAAATTTATATGGATATTATGGTTTTGGTCACATACATCTTTACATAAGCTAGTTACACATATCAAAATAAAAATGATTCATTTCCCACTATTGAGTTTTGATATTTTAATTTAAAGTCAGAAACAATGCAAAAAGCACAAAATAAATACAAATTAAAATAATGTGTAGTTATGGTGCCTAGATCTACCGGTAAAGATTTCCACCAGCAAAAATTAAGATTTTTTTAATATTGCAATATTATTATTAAACAAAAGCATTGCCTTAATTTTTCATCACTGGAGTGACACACTAAAATCTGAATATCACCCTCTGTAGTACAATTTTTTTCTTCAAATAACACTTCACATTTTATACATCTTCTACATATATAATCCTATGTCTAGATCACTGGGTGTGAACGATCTGCCATCATGTTTATACACATTTGCTGAATCCAGTATGTCCTTGAAGCACTATTATTCTAATTCTTCCTCTTCACTTACTAGTTTTTCAGTGTTCATGTACCTGGAAACTCCCTGGTCAATGTTCACATCTTCATCACTTTAAAAACTTCGCAACCAGAGTGAGCTGAAATGGCAGACCTCTTCTCTATAATACTGTACCTATTGTTATTTTCATAATATTCTACTTCTGTTGGCTCATCTGTAACACAAGACGTTTTACCTCAACCTAAACTATACTTGTCTATATTTTCCACTTTTTTGGCTTACAAGGTGTAAGCAACCCATGCTGATACAATGAATGACACCGGCCTTCTGCTGTATTAACCATAGCCCTGGTATACCTGATATCCTCCCAGAATACCTTAGCCTTAACTATCCATGCAGGTAAGGCTATGACCTACATAAACGTTTTTACCCTAGCTGCTTCTAGAATCAACATGAGCAAAAAAAATTAATAAAAAAAATAAATGAGCAGGATTTCACCACACAAGAGAAAATTGGCCAAATGGAGAAAAACCTCTGCAAGACAGATCAAGAGAAAAAGAAACATGTATGGTACTTAGCAGAACAAGGAAGTAACATTCACTTCCCCTGCTAAGCAAGCCTAGAGGGGTTGATGATCCACTGAGAAGAGGCCTCAGAGTACGACGGTATCTAACCTTCCTTATCTAAATTATCTATCATGGCTAACAACTAATTAGTTGCAATGTAATCCCCAGTTAAGAAGTTCAAGTACAAAATTAGCAGTATGCCATTAAAACAGTTTAAAACAATACAACAATACAAAAATTGTAACTTTCAGAACACTTACAATTATGTAGTCAAATCAGACCAATACTGTCTTCTTTGTGAAATAACAAATGGGACGGTGCTTAGCACTGTTGTCCTACTTGTCAATGCCAACCATCAGTGTACAGTTTGGGAAAAATTTTAGTTTTTATGTTATTTACTTATAGTTTGATATTTCAATCAGCTTTTGATTTTTTTATACTGATGTAATAAAAAGGTTTTTTTTATGGCCAGGGGAAGTTTGCTTTTATCAAAGGTCAGAGCCCAAGAACTGACGGTAGTGAGAACCATAATGTATTTAATTACTAACAATACACACAGAACACAATGAAAGCAAGAATGCAAGAGATACAGTGGATGTAGAGAGATAAGTGGCAGTTAGGCACTGGACAGAATCAGAATACATTACAAATTTATTATAAAAACTAGATTATAATAAAACTTTACCTCTTTTATGACAGTGCTATAGTCTTTCAGTTTTAAATCCTTTTTGACAGGTATTGTATATATAATTCCTTTTTCTCCGAACCCAACGATCGTTACATTTCCTTCAGCTTCAGAAGAAGAAATCGTTTTCGTTATTACATGAGCTGCCTCTGTTGCATTCAAGTATCGAGAGTGCATACATTTGAACTGTGACAACTTGGTTCGGCAGTCTAATGCTATTAAATATGTTTTATTTGTCGGCTGCAACATCTAATAAAAAAAACATTTTAGTAATATCAAAAAAAAGGATAAGAAAATTTGCCTTCTTTAGTATGTTGGAGTATGTTTGAGTGTCTAGGTTGGGTAGTCACAGGTGGGTTGGATTTGGTAACCCAGAGTAAAACCCAGTCTGTTTACCAGTAAATTTTAATTAGAAAACTTTTTTATAAAAAAGATCTACATAACAAATATAATATTTTTATTTTATCTTTTCTTTGTTGTTTTAATATAAAAAATTTATATAGGCTAAGAATGCCTAAATGTATTTTGAGCTCTGGAGGATTCAAACACTGTTTTTTTCATACCAGCTGGAGACAGTAGCCAATTTGGTTCTTTTCATGTCAGCCATTATCCAAGAATAACACTGACATTCACTTGTATGTAATACTGAGTCCAAATGAACATGCCATATAGATTACATTAACAAAATAAAAACATGTTTAATAATTCAACTTTTTACCAATTCTAAACAGTCATTGTCCTAAATGTTTTGGAATGGCAGGGTCCTACTATACTTCATAAATAAAGTAATAAATGCATCAAAAACCTTTACACTAATGCAGTATGAATTATCCACACCCCAAAAATGTCGAATCTAATTAAGTATAATTATTTGACTTACAAAAAAAAATTAAATACTTAGGTTTGTCTTGATCTTTCATGTTTATTTTATGTATTAAATACTTAAGTGTGTTTTGACCTTTTTTTATATCCTGAAAGAGATAATCAGCTAGTTCAATATTTTTACACTTACTTATATTTGCACTAATATGTAAAAAATTAAAAATAACATAATTACATATTTGATTTAACACTACTAAATTTTTGACAGCCCAGGAAAATACCTTATGCTCCAAAGTGTTAAAAGTATATATGTAATGTAATATTAAAAGCCAACAAGGATATTTTTAGTTATAACTAATTATTCTTGAATTTTACACCAAATTTTAATCGGTGCGGTTTATTTTAAAAGGTTTAAATACAGATTTTCAAAGCAGTTTTAAAAAAAAGTTAAAATATCTTTATTTTCAATAACATAAACTTTATGCTAATTACGGATAAAAATATCATTTCATAATTTGTAATATTACTGAATTTGATTTTTTTTATATATTAATCAATCAACCGTTTCAACTTTTATTAATAATATACAGGTCTACAAAAGTTTAACTCAATATCTGTCTAGCAGATGCAATATTTAAAAATATCAAATGAAATTTTGTTATTAAATATTGTATTACAGTATATGTTCACCCTTAAACAACAGGATCGATCACAAGAAAAGTAAAATTTACAAACATTAACTATACTCAAAAAAATTTCAAGACTTACCGTAAACAAGTCTGAATACAAGTTGGTCAACGCATTTATAATTAAAGGATTTAGCTTTGGCGGTGACTTCGGTGGGTTTTGTAGCGATATAGGGTGTTTCAACTTTGTTGCCATTTCTAGACAAATCCTGAACAAATTGTTGCAAAACATAGTTTGATCAATATAAAAGTCAGTTTACATAATGGTTCACTTAATCAAAATCTGTATTGTTTATGCACATACAAATTAGAAATACCTTTTATTTCAAATCTGTTATACTATTTTTTTTTTAAATGACCAAAATTTAATGACACTATTACAAAAAATATACAAAATTTTCAGTTCTTTTTTTTACGATAACTTCAGAACCAGATTTTTGATTAAGTAGTATTTCATTTCATTTGAGTATTTGAACAAGTTTTATCAAAATCATTTGAGCAAATTTTCAATAAAATCTAATTTTATTCATTTTTTAATCTAGAAAGTCAATATTTATGACATACTAAAAATGATGTGACATACACACAAAACTACACTCAAAATGTCATCAAAAATTGTTAATTGTATGTACTGATGTACACAGATATCCAAGGAAAAATAACTTTTCAAACTTATGAGGCCTGGACTGATCCATCAAAACCTTAAGAGTGATTTTTTTCACAATAACGATTTTTTTATATTATATACTTCAGTAAAAAAATAAACAAGACAATCTAATTTAAGTACTATATTAATATTTGTGTAATTGCAAATTTGTTCTTGAATAAATGTTTTTAGATACATATATAAATAACAAAAATAGGGTAACCGTACAAAACATTAACAGCAATACAAAATTACTTTTCGTAAATACGGTTAAAAATGCAAGAATTAAACATTAAACATATTTAAATTACAAAATAAAACGTAATAAATTAAAAGTACAAAATATCACACAGTCTTCAGCTGTAAATTAAAAATTAGTAGTTTGAAAAGCACCTGAACAAAAAAAAATCTATCAGAAATAACCAAGAAAGGAGGAAATTACTTAAGAACGCTTTCCTGAACGTCTTTACAATGTTTGCAAGAATGTGTAAATAAGTTTGGAACAGTAGACACAGGAATATGAAATAACAACAGAATGCAGCAGTCTCGCTGACGTAATAAAAGTCAATTTTATAAAGTATTTCTTTACATCTTACCCCTTTGAAATTTTGATTTCACCATCACAAATAGTATTAAAATATGCATGGAATTATATTGAAATTACATTCAAATTACATTGAAATTACGAAAATAAACCTAGACAGCTATCAAAAAATTTCTTAATTTCAAAGAATTTTAAAAATTCATAAATCTGATTTGATGTATGCAGTTTTAAATGCTGATTACGATGGTAAAAACGGATTTTCAAAAGAGTTTAAGACAAACAAGTATTAAAAATTTTAGACTTAAATGCCTACCATTTTGAAACTGTTGAAATATTTGCAAACTGGTTAATGAACTTGTCCAAGCTATTACCAAAACTGTTTTTTATGCTAAATTTCAGTCAAAAATTTATATATATATATATATATATATATATTCAGTCAAAATATATATATGTGTGTGTGTGTGTGTGTGTGTGTGTGTGTGTGTGTGTGTGTGTGTGCATGTGTGTGTGTGTGTGTGTGTGTGTGTGTGTGTGTGTGTGTGTGTGTGTGTATGTGTGTCTTCTCAAAAAGCGATCTACAAGACAGGATCAGAGCTCATTTCAAGGTCCTGGATGTGGATCTTACCATGAAGGCTGTTCCAATAGCTCATTATTCCAATGGAAATTTGCTAACAATAAATTGCAATCAAAGGACATGTATATAAAAAAAAGGTTTAAAATGTCCATATTAAAATAGCATTGTGAAACTTAATATAACTTAAAATTCTCATAAAACATGAAAGCATAAAAACTCTGCCATTTGTATGAATTTATTGAAATGCTATAATTTTAACTAACATTTTAAACTGATAACAGATAATGCAATTTGTTTTATTCAAGAGTATTTAACATTACTAAACTGACATACAACACTGAAAAGTTTATATTATTATTATTTTTCAAATGCATTGGAAAATATCTAATAAGACTGTAATGGTAGATGCTAACTAAATGAGTTTTACTGCATTATTTGTTTTTTTTGAACAAACAGTCTGCAAATTATCTTCATCAAACAACTGATTATGTATAACAGTAAAGATGTTTTTCTTTTAGTTAACATTGTTTCTAAAATTGTTAGACTACTTAATGATGGAATATTTATGTTAATATTACAGTTTATTTTAGACATTTGCCATTATTTATGTATAGCGAGTAACAATCTATCAACTAGACTGACTTGAGGGAATTCCATGTTAAATATACTCTTCCTTAAAAAAACTATATTGTTAGGGCTACAAAGCTGACCTTACAAACAGAAACCTTTTATATATTGTTTTATTTATTGTCTGATATTAATGAAACTCAAAATTATACTAGCTGTTGTTAAGTTCAAATGAAAAGTATGAAAAAAACTATTAAACAATTACCGAATCCAAGATGGCAGCCATTTTGACCTGGTAAACAATGGTTGCTCTATCAACCATTTGTCCCTTTTTCTTTTTGAGAGACTAAGGTGTTGATTCTACCTACATACTTCACGAAAATACTAAAATGTACAAAAATTATAAATTAAATAAGCACAACAAAGAACACAAAAAAATGACAAAACATTTTAGAGCAACTTACTTAGCTCCATTTTCATAGGCACGCAGCACAATGAAAACTTCAGATGGATGAATGTCACTGTTCTGTTTACTGTAATAATTATCTAATGAGTCCGTGAAGATCTGCACTGTGAGGCAACTGTTGCGAAGGAACCCCAACATAGCAAGGCGCTGAAGCACTCGCACCAATTCCTTTATTTCTAATCTAGGCAATACTGCATTCCAAACCTGTCACACAAAATATTAATTTCTCAAATTTTTTAAAGAAAAATTTACTGAACTTCTATTAGAAAATGAGCTATTGGAGTTCTTCTCCATCATGGTAAGATTAGGGGACCTGCAAACTTTAAGTAAGAGCTGATCCCTGACCTCTAGTTAATTTTTTGATAAGATGCTGCACTTCATATAAAGGGTGCTCCTAAATTTCAATCCACAAATTTAGGATATGGTTTTTTTAGTTCAGAATAAAGAAAAAAAAAATTTCTCCCCTAAACAATTTCCCAAAAACGGTAGTTTTTTAAAAAAATATCCTGTTTTTTTACAAAACAACATAAGTTTAAAAATGAAGAAGATATTGAGATCAGATTTGATAAAACACATTTTGTAAGTTTCATTTTATAAGTATACTAAAAATAAAAACATTGTTTATTTTCAAAATGGCAGCTGTTTAAAGTATATTCAATATCTCAAAAACAATGACTTTATAAACACTTTACAAGATAAAAAACAGTTTAGTTCTTTATTGGCAAAGTAAATGGATCTTTTATCCGTAGGCGACAGAATAACAAAACTTACTGATAGAAAAATGTTTAAACATCATTTCTTGGTAGTTGTCTAGAAAACTAAATTTTTGTTAGGTTTTCAGTTTTATTGTCAAGCACTCAAATATTACAATTTACAAAAAAAAAAAAAAAAAAAGAATTATGTTGATATTAAATAAGAATTTTTTGGTGAACTTATTATTAAGTTAATAGTTCTAGAGATATTCAATATTACATATTCTAAAAGAGAGCCATTTTTAAAATATACAAAATAAAGTTTTTATTTTCGCTACACTTATAAAATGAAGCATACAAAACATGTGAACCATTTACTTTTTATTTATTTTTTTTCTTTTACAAAGTCTTACTTTTATTAAAAAAATAAAATGAAAAAGATATTTGGGAAAGTAAGCACTATCGGGAAAATATTTTTTTAAATTTTATCTTTACCCCTTACCCAAAGAACCTCTTAAAGCAGTGATTTCCAAATTCTGCGCTGCGGCTCCCTGAAGCACTATGGTGCCGTCATAAGGGCGCTGTGAAATATTCAATTAAAATATTCGGCAATTTTCTTTGAATTTTTAATTCTCAAATTTTTACGCTAGAAATTGTGTATGCTGACAAAATTCCAAAAATTTAGCAACTTTCAAGTCTTTCACTGTTTTCTTTCCAATCACAACTAACCACATGGTGGTTGTCCAGTCTTAATATGGATACTACCAAAATAGTTGAAATTAGATATTTTATATTATCTTAAGGAAAATAGTAAATATTTGTTTTTAATTTTTCACCTTTAAATGGGTAAACACTTTTAAAAAGGTAACTTTTAAAATTTTTCAAGAAAGTCAAAAATTTATAAAAAAATCTGATGTATTAAGGGCTCCGCTGAAAAAATCCCGATTATTTAGGGAGCCGCAAACCGAAAAAGATTGGAAACCTCTGTCTTAAAATTTTGGAATGTAGTTTAGACATGTTGTACATCTAACATAATGTCTAATATGCAAATGAAGTATGATGATGCAGGTAGAAATTCATACAAACAGCTAATTTTACACTATTATAATATTTCAATACAGATTGTATGTATTGCCACTATCAATAAAACAATCAATACAACATTAAAATAAATTATCAAAAAATCATTATTAATAATTATATTTTAATTGTTAATACTGGTGTGTGTGTGTGTGTGTGTAATACAAGCAACTTATGTGAATACTGACACTGTGTTTTAATTAACAATACTTTTGGAAATTATATTATCAGCTTAGATGGCACTTTTAATGTTACTGAAATGATTACAGACAAATTGTTCAGTTAAAGGCAGTAAAAGGGCCCCAAGTCTATTCTAGAAGGAGCAGACAACCAATTTTCATGAAACTATAACTAAATCATAAAATAAACTGTGTAGGTAGAGACAATTTTTTTTTTAAGGCGAAAAGCACATTGAGGCTATTATAACCTCCCTAAATGTAAGTGTGAGTGCAAAGTATTAAAGTCGTTAGTGTAGTGTTAGACTTGGGTACAACCAGGGACGTCTAAATCCTCTTAATAGGTGCTAACCTTCCCTGTATCGTTCCAATTTTAGTATATGTACTGCCGAAGCAAATATAGGTAGAGACCAAATTAATACATATGAAATGCAGTTTTTAATAATATGTAGGGTCAAATGTTGACACCTAAAAATAGGTATAATATAATACAATATAATACATTAAAGAGATACAAAATAATTATACATAATAAAATCAGAAAAATCTCTACCTAATATTATAGCATAAGGTGTATTTAACAAGTAAAGTCACAATACACTCTTACAATATTTTAATTAGTAGAAACAATGAAGTCTTGAGGACAAAAATGAAAATTCATGCAAGACTTTTCATATGGTTACTACCAAAATAAATCCATGTGCAAAAATACT
Organism: Callitettix versicolor; assembly: GCA_022606455.1. Taxonomy (NCBI): domain Eukaryota; kingdom Metazoa; phylum Arthropoda; class Insecta; order Hemiptera; family Cercopidae; genus Callitettix; species Callitettix versicolor. The sequence continues at coordinate 67,086,287 of CM040189.1, forward strand.
CAAGCATCAAAAAGGATAAAATACAATTAAACAGCAGTATAAAAAATATAAAGCTTTATAAATCCAAAGTTCGAGTAAGCTTTATCAAAACTTACATCTTGATCTTTCAACATATTGTGAGGTATTATTTCCAAAGGGTAGAGTCCTTCTTCAATCTTTCTAGCTGCAATACTCATGTTCTTCTCAGTCAAAAAATTTTTCCACTGAGTTAAGTAGTTTAAAGTTTCTTTCACAAACTCATCATCAGAATTTTCAAATTCTTTTTTCGTCGCTTCATATCCTTTTAAAGCATAAGATATCAACATCTTTTGTTCTAAAAAAATAATGCAAACAAGTAGTTAAACATCACATTGTCTCCGATAAATATCACACCGAAACAAAGTCTTTTTTGTAAAATTTTATGTTTCTCTCCATTTGTTCTCAATCATTTCGAAAATTTAAAATGTTTGTAAAGGCTATATTTTTTATTAGAAAAATAAATTTTCTGTCTGAGATTATAACTGTCTGTTTACATTCTAATGTGATCATTGAAGACAGACAAACAATTGCATAAGAATCCTTTGTAATATGTACAGAAAACAATTTATAATATTGCTATAATAACTGGACATTGTCACATTAGAAATGATCTATACTAAATAGGTATATTAGGTTTCTTTGTGGGATAGTGGAGGAATCAAATTACATGATTCCATGATTCTCTTTTTGAATGAGAGGCAGGAGAAAACACTTCAGATCTTTGGAAAATGAGGAATGTCTAGCACTGTTGAAAAAAATCTGTTAACTCGTAAAGGGAAGACGGATGGTTGGTACGTTGTATGTAAGGTTTTTCACAATCTCATGTAATATATCAACTACAGACTGTCTGTCTGTCTATCTGCTAGCATGCTCATGTTTGAAACTATAGAAAAATCTGATTCAAACTCAGCATAAAAATCAATTTTTGATAATAGCTTGGATAAGTTCATTAAACAGCAAAATTTGTTTCACAGTTTTTTAATAGTTACCATATCAAATTTTAAAAATTCATAACTTTTTTATCTTAAATTTTTTCGAAAATCTAATGTCACCATTATAGTCAGCATTAAAAAATGCATAAATAATTATCGGAAGTTTCAATATCTGTTAAATTTAAGAAATTTAATTAGACAGAGGTCCAGGTTTGTTTTTGTAACTTCAATAAAATTTAAAAGTTTAAAATTTTAATATATATGCAGATTTTAATGCTATTTATAATGGGAAGTTTCATAAAGTGTAAATTTATTTATTTATTTTTTGTTTGAAATTCGCTTCTACCACATCAGTGCGACAACAACTAACTACTTCTAAAAAAACTTTGTGTCAAGTTGTTTATATTTCCTTAGTTCAGTTTTGCTTTAGAACCCTAGAGATATTTGGTTTAGAAAAGCTACAAACAAAAAATTGGAAATGAAAAATCAAGATTGAAATAATAAATTTATGGTTCACAAGTGAATGTTAACTCTATAACATGAATAAATCATTTTTTTTTCAATCTACTCCCAAGATTAAGTTACTTTTTTTCAATTTTAAATTTTCTTTAAATCTTCATACTTGCATATCTTACAAAACATGCATGTCTTATGCACGATGCATGCCATGATACACACACTGCAGCATGTGCACGTATGCAGACACACACACACACACACACGGTCTCACACATACACAGCCACACATACAAGGTGTGTTCAGAAAGTAACGAGCATTTTAATTTTTTGAACAAAATATTTATTTATTCTTCCACACTGATGTCGCCTTCAAAATAGTCCCCTTTAGAGATCCCTGTGGAGTCCCAAGTGCAGTCCCTACTTGTGCCAGCACTTCTTCCAATCCTCGAAATACTTCTTAAACTCCATCTTTGAGATAGCCTTTAGTTCTTTCAGCGATGCACTTTTAATGTCATCTATGGCTGTAAAACGACGGCCCATTAAAGTTCCCTTTATTTTTGGAAATAGGAAAAAGTCACACGGAGCCATGTCTGGCGAAAATGGAGGCTGGGGCATCGTTACAGTACTGTTTTTGGCCAAAAATTCACGAACAAGCAATGAAGGGTGAGCTGGTGCATTATCGTGGTGCAAAAGCCATGAATTGTTTTTCCACAGATCCGAGCGTTTTTTTTTAATTGCTTCAAGCAAATGGCGTTGAAGTTGTAGGTAGTACTCCTTATTGACCGTTTCACCTGGTGGCAGGAATTCATGATGCACTATGCCATTAATATTGAAGAACACAGTGAGCATAATCTTTACGTTAGACCGCATTTGTCGAGCCTTTTTCGATCTTGGCGAGCCAGAATGCTTCCACTGGGACGATTGAGCTTTAGTTTCAAATTCATATCCGTAAACCCATGTTTCGTCACATGTTATAATACATTTCAGTAATACTGCATCGTTGTTGACTTCATTTAGTAACTCGATTAAGTTCCATTCGCCGCTGTTTTTGTTCAAAATTCAACAATTTTGGAACGAATTTTGCTGCCACACGTTTCATACACAAACCATTGGAAATAATGTCATGACATGATCTAATCGATGTGCCAACATCATCAGGGACCTATCTAATTGTGATTGTTCATAATTATTTCTTTCACTTTTTCCACGTTTTCATCGGTTGTTGATGTACTGGGGCGTCCAGGGCGTTCGTCATCTTCAACATCTTCACGGCCTTCTTGGAAACACTTATAAACTCTCGTAAACTCTTACTTTACTAATAGCAGACTCACCATAGGCCTTTGTTAACATTTCACACACTTTGTTAAACTTTATTCCATTTTTTATGAAAAATTTGACACAAATTCTTTGATCCATTTCTTTTAACAAACGAAAATCACCGAGCTCATAAAAACACGTCTTACCTTAGTGGCTGTCACAGACAAAGTCAACAATGAAAACAGCTGAAGTTTTATCATACTTCAAGGGCATGTATACCAACATAATAAAAAAAAATTGTTGACAATCGAACTCTCCAAGCCCACGAAATTTAATAATTCTCGTTACTTTCTGAACATACCTCGTACACATAGGTTTTAGGATCAAGGGGTCTTAAAACATGAAGACCCAACAAAAACTCTACATCAATTTTTTTACGATCATTGTACGTACTTTATATAATTAGAAAAACATAGGCTGTTGTTTTATACACCCATTGAGGACAGTGTCTACACTGAGAATGAAATGTTTACTTACGTGGATTGTTGCCTTTTATGTGAGCCAGCCTGAGTACGTCTTTGTGGGTCCACCCATAATGGCTTCTATGTCGAGTCAGTATTTGAGTAAAATCAAAAGGTGTCCACAGATTGTACCACTTTGTGACTGCTTTTTTCCATCCTTACCACCCACTATCATTCAAAACCAAAAAGCAATTAGGAAATTCTATATATATAAAGTAATTTAAACAATATAAATTTTGAAATAGTTCACTTTTTCTTCAACACCAATGTATGTATAGCTTTAAATCCTCAGAACTGGTTTATTGTAGAGGATTTCAAACTTGAACATTGTAAACTATGAATAATGAACTATATAATATTGTTAAAAGAAAGTTATAAAATGATAAATAAAATGTACTTTATTTGTAAAAACTGTGTTTGAATAGTACCATAAAGATAAGAAAATCAAGAAAAGAAAAAATACCTTTTTATTATTATAGTTTTTAAAACAATACAGATATGCAATGTTCAATATCTATTATTGAATATAGTAGGCTAGTAAATAAATGGTACGGCAAACCATAATTTGTGGCATACATGTTATTCATAACCAATGGTCAGTGTGTTCATTTTCATATTTTGAAAGTTTAAAAACTTTATATTTACAGATTTTACTACTGATTATGAATGTTCAATTAATTTTCAAAAATTGTATGATAAAAAATTTTTTGTTGAAGATAATCTTCCATAGTGTTTATGGCCACTACTATATATTTAATGCTATCTAAGGCTAGTTTTTGTAAGTTGCTCCCTCCCCCTTCCACAACACTGTTCAGCATAACACCGTCCTTCTGTCAGGTACCTTAATAAATGAAAAAATGTGTACCAGATTCGTAATTCCCTTATTATTTCTTTTAAAATTGAAAGTTAAAGTTAAAGTAAATTTTGAAGTTAAAAATACACTTGATGGAGCTAATATATAAATACCTTTTCATATGTAAACTAACTTATTAGTTGTAAGCTTAATAATGTTGAGGGGGCTATATGAATGCAATAGGTCAGTGTGATTTTGACATCTAATACAAATATAAACAGGCAAAAGCATGTATCTCCTTTGTTTAGACCATATATATATATTAGAATATCTTAAATAAGGTGTAGTTAAGTATAATAATGTTTTACATTATTTGCCAAATCAAATGATATACGAGGTTTGTCCAATAAATACGCGAACTAAGGTCATAAAAACTTTATTTTACAAAAATTCAATTTTTCCAGTCAGTAACACATTCGACTCTTCTCAACTTTTGATGCGGAGTCAGCAGTTTTGGCACGATTTTTCGCACAAACCTTCCTTAAGCCCAAATGCTCGGTTAAGATTGTGTGCACTGTTGATTTTCCTAAATTTAGTTCCTCAGCTATCATTCGACAGTTTTTCGCGATCAGTAAGGACAAGACGCCGCATTACGATCAATGTTTTCATGCACACAAGAGGTTGAAGGTCGTCCAATTCTTGCATCATCCGTGGCGCCTTCTCGACCTTCTTTAAAGTGCTTAATCCACTTGAAAATGGCTGTTTTCTTCATAGCATTATCACCATAAACAACTCTCAACATTTCAGCAATTTCTTGATAATTTTTACCAAGCTTTACCAAAAACTTGATGTTAATTCGTTGTTCAGTGAATTGGTCAATTTCCATATCGACGAACAAAAAAATAATGCAAAATTAAAAATAACTCTACTCGCAAGATCCGCACAGTGTAACGTTCTGCCAAGCACTGACGGCTCATTGGGTCCCAGACAACACGTGAGGCCAGTGAGCGTGGCTTAACTCTCCGTAATGGCCACCATATTCGACCAGTTCGCGTATTTATTGGACAAACCTCCTATGTTGTTAATGGTAATTATAAATAATGTAACACACCAAAACTTTTTTCAAAATAATGTAAATATTTAGCTTTAACGTAGTGTACTTTTGTAAGAAGAATTAAAATTATAAACTATAAAAATTAATATTAGTCAAAATAACTATCTTCACAAGTACTAAGCATGGGATTGTTGATATTTCAGTTGATTTTTTTTTAATAATAATGTGTACTGCAGCTGTCCCACCCTTAATCACAGTGCACCACAGATAATGTCAACGAGACAGCTGTTTGCCACTGTTGTAGGTCACTGTGGTAGGCTTACATACCAATGAACTTTTAAAACGTTATTAAAAAGTATGTAGGCTATTTATAAGTAAAAATTATTATTGCAGTTTAATAAATAAACATTAATATGAAATAAATAATAATTTGTATTGTAAATAATACAGTCACAACAATGCACAGAGCCTTTATAATGTTTCCCCAACATTTTAACAATGCATTAATTTAACCATATTGTGCCTTTTACCATTCATTTAAAGTTATTTAACCATCTCAAATGTGGATTTTCTGTTTCTATCTCCATATTAAACCAAAATTAAGAGGGTATGCTGTAGTCAATTGTATAAAAACAAACATACTCATTCACCCAGACTGTAAAAGAAAATAAACTAGAAAAGCTGTTACCATTTTTTTTTCCTTTTAATAATAAAAATGAACAATTTTTGGTTGTTTTGAATGTTTTATACATGTGGTACCTTACTTACAGATGTGTGGTAAGTTAAGCTCTCTACTAAACTTCATAAAAAGAAAAAAATCTTTTGGATCTGAACAAACATCCAGCAATGCTTTGTAGGCTTCTGCTTGCAGAGCTGGTTTCTCGTTCATCTTTGTGCATAATGCCAGCGCAAACACCACTGACTCAGGATAAACTGATGTCCCTTCTTTTTTAACCTATGCAAAATAAACAAGTATATACATCAAATCATTAGATTAAAAAAAAAACATTATATCCGTTATGCATTAACATTGTCCAACCTCTTTTTTAGTTATTACTTTGGTTAAAGTAAACATATTGACATTATTTTTTCTCTTTTAGCTCTAAAAACTGTTTATAATAACAGGTCATTTCAAAAGTGAAAATAAAAACATTTGAAAATGATTACTTCAATGCCAAATCCTCAAATTTACTTCTACAATAAAATATAGAATTTAATATAAACTTAAGTCACACTTTTACAAAACTTACCTTGACAATTATATCAATTATATTTTTTGGAGACTCCAACTCAGCAAGTTTGGTTAAAGATTCAAGATTGGATTTGGAAAAACTTTTAAGGAAGAATCTATCCCCTGGCTTGTACAAGAGATATTCAGAAGTATAGTGCAAGAACCTTTTCAAAAAAGCAATGTACTTTTCTTTATTTTTATCTATTTCTTCTTTCACATTTTCACTTTTTTCTTTTTCTTCTAAATTTTGTAAATTTATTTTTGTATCACTAAGTTGGCATTTATCTTGTTTACCATCTTCATTTTCGGAGACATCATCCTTTATTTCTAAATCTTGCAATTTTAGTTCCTTATCTTCCATCTGCTGTATTTCTTTATTTTCTGATTTTACTTCAGTGGTCATTATTGCCTAATTCAACATCCAATGAAGCCTGCACAAACAGGTTAAATAACTTATAATTATTTTACCATAAAAAGTTTTTTTTTTTTTGTATTGCATAATTTGGTGATAACTTTGTTACAACCAGTAATTTCAAAATTGTTTGAAAAGCTATTCCTGCAAAGACATTTCAATTCATTGAAGACAGAAACCTTTACCCTGACCATCCAGACAGTTCGGTATCAATCAAATTTCAATTTAGTCTGTTTTAGCGTTTAGATTGTTGTAATCTCAGTCAACATGAACATGATATTGAAGTCATGGTTTATTACACATACACAATTGGTTAACCTTTGTAACCATTATGTTGGTAACACAACTGGTTAACCACAGTGGTAACCGACTGAATGAACACTATAGGTCACCTGACTGAATTTACAATCATTTTTGCTTCCTAACAGATTAAAATGTTTAAAAAGTCCAAAAAACAAGAAAAAAAGATAAACTGACTTTATTTTCAAACATACCACATCAGTTTCGTAGTAGGTCTTATTAACATAATTAACATTAATTAGGATTTTTCTAATTAATTATACAGAACACATTTTCTGATTTTCTGACTTTTAAACATGTTAAACTGTTGTTAGCAAGCAGAAATCTGAAACTATTACATTATATGTATTTTCACACACACGATATTACATGAGTTAGGTTATCAAGACTAGCTTACATAACCAAACATGATATCTACGCATGGAAATAAAGTAAGTTTTTCTGGCTTTTGATGTACATTTCTTGTTAGGAAGAAAAATAAACAATATACTTCAAAACAGAAAAATTGCTTGTGACTGCCTAACAGAGAACAATTACCTTTTTCAATAAAAATGCACCTCAACAAACAGCTTAAAATAAGTAAAGTATGGCTCAATTTATGACCATTGCATATGAATTGTAAAACTGTACAGTAGCCTTAGCCCTTTACAGATATATTAGGGCATATCAAAAGCAGTGATGGTGACAGTATACTGCTTATAGTTCAAGTATTTCAGAAATGGCAATTTTACCTAAGAACTTCGGGTTTTGAATAAGTACGAGGGCTATTCAGAAAGTAGATTACGTTTTTGGATAAAAAAAAAACTAAGTACAGGAAAAAAATTTTATTATATACATTTGAAAGAGGAACTAAAATACTATTTTTCGACATAATCGCCAAACAAATTTAGACATTTGTCATATCGGTGAACTAGCTTTGAAATTCCCGTGTCGTAGAATTCCGCCGCCTGTGATGCCAGCCAGTCAGTCACGCCCGCGCGGAGATCTGCGTCGCCATCAAGCGCTGCGCTGTGTTGCAAGCCAAGTCTTCATCTTCGGGAATAAGTGGAAATCACTAGGTGCCAGGTCCGGACTGTAGGGTGGATGAGGAAAATCTCCCACTTGAAGGCCGTCAAGACGCGTCTTTTGTTCGATTTGCCGTGTGAGGGCAGGCATTGTCGTGCAAAAACAACACTTTTGCACTCAGTTTTCCTCTCCGCTTGTTCTGGATAGCTCGTCTTAAGTTTCGTAATGTTTGGCAATACCTTTCTGAGTTTATGGTTGCTCCACGTTCTAGGAAGTCAACCAGAAGAACACCTTTCCTGTCCCTCACGGGCGTGACTGACTGGCTGGCGTCACAGGCGGCGGAATTCTACAACACGGGAATTTCAAAGCTAGTTCACCGATATGACAAATGTCTAAATTTGTTTGGCGATTATGTCGAAAAATAGTATTTTAGTTCCTCTTTCAAATGTATATAATAAAATTTTTTTCCTGTACTTAGTTTTTTTTTTATCCAAAAACGTAATCTACTTTCTGAATAGCCCTCGTATTAAGACAGCCTAAAAAAGTGTGTTTTCAAGTGTGAAAATTTTCCAGATCCCCTCCCATTTGTATGGGAGTAGGGACTATTTTATATCCCTGGATACAGGTCAATCTGAAATATATTCTTATAGCTTTGACCCCCCCCCTCCTCTTTCACAAATCCTGACTATGCCTATGATGTGATTTAAGAATGACTCTTGGTGGGTGGAAGTGGGGTCATATGCATTGTTTCTTGCATTTAGTATTATTATAAAATTATATTACCTGTGAAAATCCTGCAGGCCTAACGGATGTGATAAGCTTGAGTGTAATGGGCATGATTAAAATAAAAGGAAGATTTAATCTACATTTAATTTATTTATTTGTTTGTACATTTAATTTATTGTTTGTTATTCATATTCCTTGTCCTCTTTATTTTATTATTTTTAGAGCAGAGCCCTTATTTCTAGCATTTTTTTCATTTCTAAGACAGGCCTGCCTACTTAGTAAATAAGATAAGTAGACCTGTTACCAGTAGCAGCTTGTAGTTAAAATTATTGGGGGTGGTGATGTTCCAGAAAATTTGTAATCTTTGTTTTAACATTGTGTAAAAGGCAAGAAACATGTATACAAACAAAATTTAATCAAAAGCTTAATTTATTCATTTAAAAATGTAATCCATTCTTCTTGTTTTAAAGCAAAAAATTAGTAATTTTTTTCTTGATCTCTGTATAACTGAGAAAATTTTCCTCCACTGAGCACATTTTAGTTTTCATAGTGCTTCTTACAAAAGGCTATCTTAGAAAAAGTGAATAAAATAGAATAATTAGAAGCAGGATAAAATCTTATTCTACATTCAAGAATACAGTACATGGTTTTAATCATAACACACAAGGAGTAAAAAATTTACCTTCCTTCGCATGTCAGGGACAGCACTGCAGAACTCACCCACTCTCACTCTCTCTCTCCTCTCTTCCTCCCTCCAACTCCCTCTCCCTCCCTCCCTCACAATGTATTGTGATAAATATACATTAAATTACAATTTGTAGCCATTTATTATGGTACTATATTTTGACATCCATTTTTACAAAGCAGTGGCAGCTTTATATCCACCACCATTACATTCTTTACAAAGGTTTTTGCAGAATACTAGTTATAAACCCAAGTTCAGTTATGACCCAACTGAGTCACAAATCCAACAATTAAGGATAGAAGACGACTTTCAAATCAATTTTTCATAAATTTTTAGTTGTTTATATGAATAGATAACTTAATATTTCCACTTTACAATGATATATAACACAATGGGAATTTTTATTTTATTTTTTTGCAAGAAGTTTAGTAGTTTGCACACTCTAATAAACTAATGGCAATGCCTCTGCTGTACAATAACATTTTATACAATACTTTGTATACATGGTACTTATTTTCAAAGAGTGAAAAAGAAGAATGTTATTTATAAGGCACTGGAATCAGCTGTAGCGTCATGTTCAAAACTGTGTACATGCTATGAAGCAGCTCGATGCTGGCAGGGTTAAAAAAAACAGAAAACACAATCCAGGAAGTCCAAAAAAAAGTGTTAGCTGCAAATAAGCCTAAAGAGGAGAAAGTTGGAGGATGAATTTGCAGACTAGGAAGACCCTGACAAGCCAGTCTACTGCCCAGGGCACTATTAAACGATATCTTTTCCTTAACCTTTGTTTTCCAAAAGTTAATTTGTTTACGCTTAGGTACACTTTTCTCAAAAAGTAATGTTGCTATGGTAATAAAATTTTTCACACATATTAGGTCATTATTGTACACATTTAGATCAGAAAATTTATTAAAATTCCTTAAAATATTTTTTTATTGTCATTTTATAATCATAATTCAAAAATTGTTTAAAGACATGGTAAAAAAAAAATAATAAAAAGAATAAATAAGGCACACATAATTCTTCCAGTCTAAATCTGTAAAAGGGGTCACTAATGAAGTGTGTAAAATTTAAACTTTGTATCATAAGTGGTTTATATTTTAGTGTGGTCATTAGATTCACTTCGTCCAGCACATATATGTGTTGCCCAGGCATGAACGTGTTAATAATATGTATTTTATTAAACCTTTTAATGAAAACCGTGTTTCCTATTTCCCCGTGTAATTATTTTCAGTTATATTTGTCTCTTTTATTTTCATTCCCGTTGTTTCCACTCTTTTATATTTTTGATTATTAATATTGGGCATATAATAAAAGTATTTGGTGCAAAATTGACTGAAAATTACATAAAGCCCAAAAGTGCAGTTTTACAAAAAAAAACTTGGTATTTCTGACTTTTGCAAAAGTCATGATTTTAATATTTTTTTCTTCTTTTATTATCTGCTATATCATTTCATTGAGAGATATTAAACCACAAATGATTAAATTACAATAGATTATGATTTTTAGCCATTTATTACTAACCTATTCTATTGTCATTGATGTTTACTTTGGCATGTATTTACCCCCACCGGGGGTGCAGACTAGCTGCACCTATTGAGAGGATTTAGACGTCCCTCACAGTATCCGAGTCTAACACACATTTACATTTACAAAAACTACACCTTGCGACTTTAGCACTTTACACTCACACTTACATTTAGGGCGGCGATAATAGCCTCAATTGCTTTTCACCTTAAAATAAAAAAAATGCATGTATTTACTTGCATGTTTACTTCGTATGATAAATTTACTATACTATATTAATCTGCAGTTTATAAGAAGTTATTTATTATATACAGTTTTTCTAGCAAAAACATAGTTTAAAAAATGGCTGTCGTTAATTGTGAGCTTTGCAATTTGCTTCTTTTTGGAAGTTTAGTCTGAAATTATGGTAGTGTTGGTGAATTTCTTATAAATCATCTTCAACATCTTCAAAGAATTGTATTCATGTTCTAACTGTACAATTGATAAAAAATTGTTATGGTTTCGTTGCAACTGGTGTGCTAATGTTCGTTGTGAGCAAAAGGCTACTTTTTGTAATTTCAAAACATCAGCCGGCATTGGTTCATTTAAGCTTACATCTTAAACGTATTGTCATTCTTTTGCATTTGTTAGTATGTGTACTTAATGAAGATAGCCATATGGTGTTCTTTTTTACATTTTTTTTGAAGGGAAGTTACATTGATCACATGATCAATGAAGATTGGTGGGCTGGAGCCTGTTGCTAAGATCGATGAAGCTAAATTTAGCAAATGGAAATATAATAAAGGTCGGCAAGTCTAAGATCAATGGGTAGTGTTGAATTCAATGGGAAGTGTTGAATGGGAAGATATTCAACGGGATTCTAATAATTGTTTTTATGTCATGGTTTAATCTAGGGAATCGGAGACCTTGTTCCAAATAATCGAACAATGGGTTTTGCCAGGAACAACAACTATTACTGACTGTTGAAAGGCTTATAAATGCCTTTATGATAGCAGATTTACCCATCCTGCGGTTAACCACCCAGTTACTTATGTTGATTTTATGACTACTGCACATACGAATATGACCAAGAGATACGGGCCTAAAGTTCAACAAATGATCCCACAATTTATACACAAAAAATATTTCACGGAATATTTAGCCCAATTTCAATTTAAATACAAATATGGCAATTATAAGCAAAGACGTCACCATTTTTTCTAAATCACAGCTGCTCTATATCAGCCAAAATGACACTACTTACTTTTTAAGGAATACTACTTATATACATAACATCTGAGTTAAACAACAAACAGTCAAGTTGTTTTTATAAAGTTTAAAAAATATATATATATTCTTTTCATTATCAACCCTTTAAGGAGTGTATTAAAAGTACAAAAATGAGTAAGGACATCATTCACACATATAACATTAATGAGTATGGAAATCATGACGTGTTGGTTAATTTTTATATTTACACGCTGCAATTATTGTGTAAATAGAATAAAAGAAGATAATATGAAGTTATTTTATAAAGCCATCTCACACTGGTACAATTTCTCACTAAATAAAATAAAAGTAGTACACTCATTGTTGAATGACAATTGGGCGTTCCCGGAAAATGGGATGGACTTGTAGTGTCAATATAGTTTAATGTCCGAAATATTGGCAGCTTGGCAGTAGTTATCCTGTATAAAAATATTAGAACTAGGCTGTATTAGAAATAAGACATTTGTTAGTAAGAGAGTTTATTTCAATATTGTGTTGGTTATTTTTCTGAGTTTTTCTTTTTTCTTATTTACCTAGTTGTTCCTTATTGTAGATTTCTTCTTATAGCTTTTTGTTACAATTTATATTTACTTGATATTATTGTGTTCAATGCCTATCAGATGTTTAATTTACATACTGGTAAAAAAAATTGCTAATGGATTATCGCCTCAACTGATTAGGCTAATTGTAGAAGTACATTACACGTCTAAAGAAGATCATGAACCTTAACACAATGTGGCTCACACTACGTCATTTTATCCAACCTCTACCAACAAGTAGTGAACAGGGAAAAAAATTCAAAAGTTAGTTATAACACGAAAACAAAAGAACAGAAAAGAAAATACCCTTTGTTTTGAATATTCACAGTGAGGTGTTGCACTGTGTGTATATCTATGTTTAGAGGATTTTCACATAAAGAAAATATTCAAAATATATTATTTTTCATTCTTACCTATTTTTATGTTTTGATTGATTAAAAATTTTTATTTACTTCTTTTAACAGTTTTGATGTTAATAAGCTACTCACACAGACTCTATATGACACACACAGCTCTATACATGAAGTCGAGTTAGATTAAAGACACAACAGCTGAGTCAAATTTTTTTTTTTTTAAATAGATTTGTATTCTTTTCATTATTATTAACACACATTAAATTTACCATTTTTGCTATTAAAAACATGTTTCCCACTTTTGCATGGTAGTCATTTAGGTTATGTTTGTCACTTTTCATTTTTTTTTTTAACTTCCCTTTGTTTCCACACTTTTACATTTTGGATTATTAATAATAGGCATATAATAAAGCATTTTAATGAAAAAATTACCAAAATTGACAAAGGACCCAAAAACTAGGTTTTACCACAAACTTAACTGAAAAAAACTTAAGTGGGCTTACAGCCTGGATTTATTTACAGATAAAGGCTTCAGCAAACAGATAAGTTTAGCCAACTAGCACAATATTTGTGTATCAAAGGTCCAATTTTACTGTAGCCAATTGAATGTAAAGTTTAATACTGTAATTACTTTGGTTTGAAATTTAATACAGGCTACTAATTATTAATTAAATGTGTAATTAGCACCTAAGTAGGCCTACCTGGCAAAGTTGTACATGAAAATTTACAAAACTATGAACCTATCTTCTCACAGTAAGTTCAATATTTCAGATTTTGAACTGCAAGATACAAACCATGAAATAAAGATATTTACCACAACAAACAATGTTAAGGCCTACATGTCTATACTTACTGTATATAAGTGATATATATATATATTTTTTTTTGTTTTAATTTTTTTATTGCTACCAAACAAAATAATTATTACAGTACTTCCAGTACAGCTGTAAGCTAATGCTTTATTTATACAACTACAGCAGTGTTGCCACTGTTGCTTATTACCTATTCAGTTACGAATGGATGATGTATTATTGGCAGCACTATATAATTTCTAATTATCGTACAATACATTATAACTATTACAATATTATAGTATTACATTTTACACTAAAATACTGCACTTCAAAAGAAATTACCGTACGAAAAATCAAAACGCCTGAAACACGTACTGTTTTTATTTTAATGGTTGTAGAACATTGCTTTTTATTCAGTTTATTGCAAATATTACATATCGTTAACACGTACCTTAGTACGTGTTTTGGTACGTCACCAAAAGTTTCTTTAAATGCATGCAGCCTAAAAATGAATAATAACAGAATTATAAGACATTTATAATTTTTAAAACGTCAAAAAAGAGTATTGTGTATATCTAAGTTTATGAGTTTGATTCATAAAAGAACAGTGATGTAAATAAGAGTTTTCTATATTAACTACATCAAAAATGGTTGTCCATTAAAGTTAAAAATATACGAAACAACAATTAGCACCACCAAAATATTTCATATATAGTAATACTACTTGCTCATAATTTTGGCCTACATTATTAGTAGTTCAAAGAAAAATAAAGACTTCAATAAACTTAATTAAATTTTTGTAGTTTAATCACTGGTTAGCCAATGCATTATATTATAAATAAAAACATTGTTAGCAGGGGTGTCGGATATTCGTTCAACCATACGTTAGTCATATAAAAATATCACAGTGAATCACGAGTTTAATTACTTTTGTTGAAGTTTATAAAAGACATAAAAATACTTAATTAAATAAACTACTAAATAGGGTAAAATTTAATAATCTATTACACTACTTTATATATATATATATATATATATATATATATATATATATATATATATATATATATGTGTGTGTGTGTGTGTGTGTGTGTGTGTGTGTGTGTGTGTGTGTAAAAGTAATAATTAGGTCATTCTAAATAATTCATTATCTGTAGTGAGTGATTCTTAATAAACATAAATTATGGGCGGCATAATCACCGTATTTTGAATTAATAATAAAATTGCTTAAAACTTTATTATTTTAATAATAAAATAGACTTTAAACTTGAATCTATAACCGGAAATAACGATTCTGGATAAAACGATGCCGACCTGATTGTTAATCGATTCTCATAATCGTAATCGTATTCGGTATCAAGAAAATAAACTAAACTGGAAGACACATCAAATAAGATAATGAAATATTAGTAGGAAAGTAAGTGATAATTAATCCAGTAAAATGTGTAATCGATTATTTCGATTATTTTAATCGATTATTTTAACCTATACTCGTATTTTAAACATTAACGTTAACATTAATGTTAAATCATTCAAGCAGTTAAAAGTTGTTTTTTATTTTCATCAATATTACTAATATTAGTAAAAATAACGGAGACTAATCTGACTAATCTAAAATATAGTCAGGTTCATATCATTGGGTTAGCAATTGAAAATGGTACTTGAACAAGAAGATTTTTTCAAATTTCCAAACCCAATAAATGTAATGTGGAAAAACTGTAATCTATATGATAAACCCAACTCAAAGCAAACTGAAGTGAGCTTCAAACAAATACAAGACTTCACTAATTTTAAGAAAGAAGCGGCAGATTTAATTGACATTGTTTATAGTGAACATAAAAAGAACAAAGGAAAAGTAAATATAGTAAATCTATATTTAGCATTTTTAAGAAAAAATATTAGCCATACCTACAAATTATAAGGAGGAAACATTTAAAACCTAGTCTACATGATTGAGAAAAATTCATTAATCATTTACCATAATGATTTTTTACGTAATCATATATAAATATATAGTTACATATTCTTATAATCATCATTTATATAATCATTTTGTGTAACATGAAAAAATTCATGAATCAATTTTAGGTGTATAATTGTTTACTTTTCACTGTTAACACAAATTTTTCCGTATTGTGATATTTAGGTAAAAATTTATTTTTGCTTATAACTAAGTCATTTACATGTTTAATAATTTGGAAAACTGGAAAAGGTGAAAAACTTAGGCCTACTTTTTCCATGCACATGTTACCAGGTTAGGTTAGCAAGACGAAACTTGTGTACATGGAAATACATAATACAGAAAACATGATAAAAAATGTGGTAAATATGCAGTGTAAATGTTGTAGGCTATTTTGTTACTTTTGCACCAAGACACTTTATTATGTGCCCAATAGTAATAATACAAAATGTAAAAGTGCTGATGCTACAGGTAGTTAAAAAAAAAATCGAAAATACAAGTGAACTGCATAATCTCGAAATTATTAGTGTGCAAAAGTATGTAATGTGTTTTTTGTTGTGAAAACAATCAATTACATGCTTGTTATTAATAAGAAAAATTAAAAAAAAAATATTTTAAGAACCTAACTTACATGGTTTGTATGAAAGTAAATTTAATCATACTTGATCAGATCATTGTGTTTGCACTGTATTAGTTAAGTTCATAAGGTAATTTAAATAACAGTTTCTATTTTTTTTTATTATAAGTATTTAATTATTTGTTTTCACAATGAAAAACATGTTACCTTCACACAGTAATAGTTTTAAAGTTATGTGGGTTATGCCAAAATGCTTTGTTTAATGCCTCTAAGTAATAACCCAAAGTAAAATAGAGGAATGTTCTGGAAGACTGATAAAAAGAGGAAAACATCTGCATAACCTAACTAATGTTTGTGTGAAAGTTACTAATGTTGTAATTTTCATTTTTTTTCTCCCATGAAAACTCCTTAATGTCTATAAGTAATAATCTAAAAACTTCATTATGACAATAGAACTGATGGAAAAACCATACTTTAAGACTGGAGAACTGTCAGCCAGAAATGTTTAGTGAAAGAGAGTCGTCTAGGTGGACGAAGGGAAATCTATGTTGCGGGTAACTCGGAAGAACCATAGGGATCATTGCAGGGTGCTGTAGTTTGAGGGTGAATCCAGTCAGAGTAAGAAATTATCATGGTGAAAGTGTATATGCTAAGGAGGATAGAACGGTGGTGTGGAAATTGGAGGTATCATAGTATATGATTGTGAGACTCTAGTTAGCAGGGTTATAGGGTGTTTAGTTTGAAGACCACAAGGACTTCCTGCTCTATGAGCTAGTCTGTGGGTTGCTCAAACTCATTGAGAAGACTAGCCTACTGAACTAGTAGGCTATTTAAGAGGCTGGTAAGCAGAACTAGGCTATAGTACACTATAGATGTTTCGGTCGCAGTGACAGAGATCACCAAATCACATTACCTCCTACAACCAATCTAATCTAACACTAAAATAAAATAAATTAGGTTATATCAAAGTTAATCTTTCAATAGCTTGTAAATTCAAGTTATATGAAGCCTAGTGTCAGCAAATTATTGAAAATATAAAACCTAGTATTAAATAAGACAAGTTTTTGTTTGAATCCTACAAGCCAAAAATTGATCCTTTTTTTTTATTAATATGAATTTAATTAGAATGTGTATATTTTTTCACTATTTTTATTTAAATAACAATTTTTGTGTTTCACTTTACGAGTCTGCAGATGAAAATATTCTCAACAAAGAACAGGGAGAAATGTTGGCAAGCCTTGTTCCTGATCTATTAATCAATGCTAAAGAAAAAACAACTGGTTACAGTACTACTTTTGCTGGTATTATATTGTTTATAGATATTTCAGGTAAGTCAGACTTCATTACATTTCTAAAACATTATGGTAATCTGGTGGGTAATAGGCGTTTTTCATTATATTTCTAAAACATTATGGTAATCTGGTGGGTAATAGGCGTTGCTACTACAACTATCAAAAACAACATATTTGTGGGAAAGAAGAAAAATGACAGATTTTAGTACTATGACAAGATGGCCTTAGACCAGGAAAAAACAGAGAAATTTGTTTAATAGGGAAAAATCAGGGGAAAATCAAGGTATAAGGATGTTGGTCAGGGGGAAAATCATAAAATTGTAAAAAACATACAATTCATATAAAGTACTAAAGATGCTTTACTGCAGTCAGGTCACATTATAGTGAAATATAGTTTAACAGACTTTTGATATAATGTACAATATTTGTTGACAAAAATGGACATTTAAAATTTAGGTAGTCCTTACTCTGCTTTAATACTGAGCGTACGATAAAGGTAAAATAAACGACTGTTCATACCTTGATTCAATATCTTTAGAAACATGAAGTTTTACAAATTAAATATAGCACATTGTTTATAAATACGTCTAGTTATAAAGAAATAGAAAGTGTTGTTGGCTATCATGTGATGAGAGCGTATTGTACTTCACTCAAAACATAACCATGACTTAGCAAATTCAACCTTTTTAGTTAAGTTGTATAGCACATTAGTTTATCAAGAAACAGTTGATGAATGTGTCTTAGGTTATTGTGCACTCTGTATTAATTACCAGAGTACAGACGGAATATGTATGCCAGAATATGTAAGGGAGCGGAATGATAGAGCTGACATTCATGAAAGAAATGTTTAAACTTTGTGTTGCACTCGTAATGGTAACACAATGATAATGAAAAAAATGCAAGCACATTTATAAAATAAACAGTAAACAATTAGTAGACTGGCAGACATTTGTGTTATTAGACTATTGGAGGAAGCTGGAGGGGAATTCTCTTATAGAAATTTTAATGCAGGTCATTTACTACGTGGCTGGCCTAGAGCAGATGCATGACCCATTTTACATCACAAAAACATTGGATGTGATAAGAGGGGAATACAATGTCCTCATGATTTAAAAAATATTTATAAATAAAAATATTTTTTTTTGAATCTTGTAGATAATTTGCAACTTGTATCAACTAATTGCAGATAATATAGAGTGCTGTATTAATGAAAACTGTATAATGATAGTTGTGATGACTATATACTATTCAGCTGTATACTATGCAGTGATGACTTTTGATATTTAATAGTTCAGAACATTATGATAACATCATCACCATTAGAATAATTATGACTAAGGATGATGTATGTTTTGAATGGATTAATAGACCTACTTAAATTAACTACTGTTTGCAACAGGTTTTACTGCTATGTGTGAGAAATACAGTCAAAGTGGTACAGAAGGCACTGACAGAATGACAATGACCTTGAATAAGTACCTTGGGCCTATGGTTTATGAAATATACTTCCATGGAGGAGATGTGGTTAAGTTTGCTGGTACGTTAGTTGTTGCCTTATGTAATTGCTAAAAATCAATAGACACATTTATGTGCAACAGATAATATTTTGGTTGATAATAAAAAAAAAAAAATTGTGTATGACCATCCCTTGTTAATGTTTAAGTGATTTCACGTTCGACCGCACTTGTCCAGCCTTTTTCGGTCTTGGCGAGCCAGAATGCCTCCACTGGGATGATTGAGCCTTAATTTCAATGTCATATCTGTGTTAAATATAAATGAAATTTGTTGGCTCAGTAGTCAAATAGTTTGCACGGGACTGAAATCAAGCAAAATGATTGCCTTTTCTTAACTACAACATAAATATTGTGTATTGTGTTAGTGACTTTCTCACTTCATTTTTTGTTCTGCTGGTAAAACCTGACTTTTGCCTTTACAAAAGTTTATTTTTCTACATGACTTTTTGGAAGGTGAAGTGTCATAATTACTGGCTGAACTATAACATTATTGTGTCTTTTACCATATGTTCTTCATATAAAGTGTTTTCTGCGTTCTAAACTGGTTTAGAATTCCTTAATTCTTTGGTGCACTGTCATTTCAATTTTGTACACATATAGATTTTGTACACACAAAATATTTTTTTTCTCTTTAGAAATGAACTGCTGCTTATCCTTTATGATTAAAAACTATTATTGCCTGTATAAATAAATAAAATAATTCAATTTTTTATTTTAACAACTTTTAATTTTAATTTCAGATTTTTTTAATATTACAGAATGATTTTTATGAATACAATTTAATTTTTAATTGAGCTTTTATTTAATTTGATTATTTTTAATCTCAGGCTACTGATTAAATCTCAGATATATTTAGATTTAAAATTTACAATTATAATCACTTTAATCATAATCTTAAAATTACCATTCATTCAATTATCTAAGTTATAATATAATACAATACAAAATAGAAATTAATTGAATGTTCAACTGTTTACAATATGTGTTCAGAAAGTAACAAGAATTTAAATTTTTTGAACAAAATATTTATTTATTCTTCTACATTGATGTTGTCGCCTTCAAAATAGTCCCCATTGGAGATTATGCACTTGTGCCAGCGCTTTTTCCAATCCTTGAAACACTTCTCAAACTCGATCTTTGAGATAGCCTTTAGATCTTTCAGTGATGCGCTTTTAATGTCATGCGCTTTTCATGCTGTGAAACGACGGTCCTTTAAGGTTCTCTTTATTTTTGGAAATAGGAAACAGTCACATGGAGCCATGTCTGGCGAATATGGAGGCTGGGGCATCGTTACAGTACTGTTTTTGGCCAAAAATTCACGAACAAGAAATGAAGTGTGAGCTGGTACATTTTCATGGTGGAAAATCCATGAATTGTTTTTCCACAGATCCGGGCATTTTTTTCGGATTCCTTCACAAACAGCGTTACTGTACTCTAACGGCACGCAAACGGTAGTACTCTTTATTGACCGTTTCACCTGGTCTCAGGAATTCATGATGCACTATGCCATTAATATTGAAGAACACAGTGAGCATAACTTTCACGTTCGACCGCACTTGTCGAGCCTTTTTCGGTCTTGGCGAGCCAGAATGCCTCCACTGGGATGATTGAGCCTTAATTTCAATGTCATATCTGTGAACCCATGTTTCATCACCTGTTATAATACGTTTCAGTAATTTTGCATCATCGTTGACTTCATTTAGTAACTCCTGAGCAACTTCCATTCGCCGCTGTTTTTGTTCAAAATTTAACAATTTTGGAACGAATTTTGCTGCCATGCGTTTCATACACAAAACATTGGAAACAATGTCATGACATGATCCAATCGATATGCCAACATCATCAGCAACCTCTCTAATTATGATTCGGTGATTGTTCTTAATCATTTCTTTAACTTTTTCCACGTTTTCATCGGTTGTTGATGTACTGGGGCGTCCAGGGCATTCGTCATCTTCAACGTCTTCACGGCCTTCTTGGAAACACTTATACCACTCGTAAGCTCTTGCTTTACAAGCAGACTCGCCATAGGCCTTTGTTAACATTTCACACACTTTGTTACACTTTATTCCATTTTTATAGAAAATTTGATATAAATTCTTTGATCCATTCTTTGAAAATCGCCAAGCTCATAAAAACACGTCTGACCTTAGTGGCTGTCACAGACAAAGTCAACAATGAAAACAGCTGAAAGTTTTGTCATACTTCAAAGGCATGTATACCAACATAATAAAAAAAAATGTTTGACAATCGGACTCTCCAAGCCCACGAAATTTAAAAATTCTTGTTACTTTCTGAACACACCTCGTATATCTCAGCTTGTATGCTAATCACAAAACTTATAGTCACTCTGCATAAATAAATTTTAAAAACTTTAAACATATCTTAATATATTAAATGATTTTTTTAAAGTTATTCTTAGCAAGATAGATGTGTGTTGTGAAAGTTGTAATTAATACAAACACAGATTTATGAAACCATATTTTATACTTATATACATTTATATATTTTATACTTATTTATATCTTATTGGCCTACTGTTGTATAAAAAATGTGTTTCAGGTGATGCTTTGCTTGCCGTCTGGAAAGCAAGTTTATATGAATATGTTTGGAGTTTGGTACACAGTGCTATAGTGTGCAGCAAGTACATACAACATACCTTTGGAAGTTATAAAACAGATGTTGGAATCATCTTGAAAGGTTCATATTTTTCCTCTTATAATTTAATAGCAATAGATAAATAGGCTATCAATTTTTGGGTTTACTACACTTGTGCTGGATTCTGAGTAATGTGCAAACTTGTCAAATGTTTCATTATTTTTTTAGAAAGTTCAAAGCCTTTTTCTACTCTAAAAGTCCTTAAAATTAACAGAATTACATTTTTGACAATATTCTCGCTAACACAAGGTTGAAATAAAAGGAATTCTCAGTTCAAGAGTACAGTAAGTTTTCTCTAGTGTGACCTAAGTTGGGCCAACAGGCAACCTGGATATTTGGCTCTGCTATTGCTCATAACTGGTATAACCACTTATTTATCAAAGTTCTGGTCAGAGTTATCATTTTCCATACTATTAATAACAAAAAATATGAAGGGAAGAGATTGGTCATTAATCTAGTAAATTAGAGTTATTTTTCTTGTATTCTAATATTAGTGTCACAAATTGGCTTATCACTTAGATATCTGAATTATTTAAATATGCCATCACTGAAAGTACACTACTCAGCTCCTTAATGTCAAGGTGACTAGAAGAATCAGCACCACTTCAATCTGACATCATAAGTTGGCTATTTGTTGATTTGAGCAAGTTGATTAAGCTTTCTGTACAAAAATGAAAAAGGTAGTATATGAAGATGGCAGATGATTAGATCTGACCTGAATATATCTTACTTACTCATGAGTACATTGTTTACACATTTAATAAGTATTATTTCTTCATTTATTTCTACATTTTTGATTTGTCTAGCTGTTTTACTATTTGTGTAAACACAGTGATTCTTACATTTTTTGTCATATGGGGGTTCTAGCCATGAGAGGACAAATTAGATGTTACTTAATATAACTAATTTGTACTCAAGCTAATTTTTTAAATATTTTATTGGCCCAGTGAAAGCAGCTATCGCAGCAGGTAATCTTACTTTCTGCATCATCGGACCTCCCGACTACAACCATTTCATAGTTGTTGGTCCACCAGTTGAGGAATTGAAGGAAACTGAGAGAATGTGTAATGCAGGAGATGTATTGGTGGCACCATCAGCTTGGCGAGAGTGCTCTAAGAGGAATTATTACTACGAGATCAAACAAGACTGTGCACTTGTAAGTAAATATTTTTTATGAATATTTTGAATATAATGTAAGAATCTTATTTAGCAGAAGTCTGGTAATTAGACAGTGGAATTAACTGAGGTTTAAAAGTTTTGAACTTTATTGAAAACATTTTAAATTTATATTCCAATGATAAAGCTTTGAAGAATGTGTAATATTTGTAGGAGAGTTTAAATTTTCCAAAAAGTCTTATTTTGTTCTCATTGTAGGATGCTATGGAAGATCCTGAGTGAGTAGTTCTCTAGAATTCTGTTCTTATGTTTTGGTCATTACCTTTTAGTTGTGTGGACAAAAGTGTAATTTGATTCAGTGCACTATATCATACTACTATAAAACAATTTTTATAAAAAAGTGCTTACATTTTTTTTTTAATTAAAAATCTGTTCCCAGATATGGATAAACAAGACTTACATGTTAAATTCCATGAAAACCTGAAGATTAATTTTTTTATAGACAGCCAAGCATGAGATTTGGGTGCATCTTTTAGTCTCTGCTATCTTAATAACTCTAACATGGTTTTTGTGAAGAAGGCCAATAATAATAATAATGCAGCTGGGTTGGCATAATACTAGAAGAGATTTAGCCAACTGAAAAAAACAGAGAGCCAATGAATTATCTGAACCAGAACCATTATACAGTAGTATTGTTATGAATACTGCTTTAGACAATCCACAGTCATTAAATCAAAGTTCTGAAGTAGGCCCTATGATAAATGTTTTCATGCTTTTTAAAAACTCTTTCAATGTATTTTGTAATTAGATCTCAGCCATAATGACAGCCATAATCACTAAAAATTAATTGCAAAGGTATTAATGCCATTTTAACTTAAATATTAATCTAATTTAATTTGTGTAAATACATAATAGCCTGTGTTAGTCAAATGTGCAAGGAGCACTGTGATGTGATATCTAAGTACAATGAAGACAAACTACAGTGATCCCTTGGAGTTGCATGGTTCGATATGCACTGATTCAAAGGTATGCTCTTAAATATTGGAACTGTAAGCCTCTCTTTAAGATAAGCTGTTCAGGTTTTTTTATCAATCTGTCTGGTACTGATGCATCAACACTGTGAGCCTATCATTAAATGTTGTCCAGAGATGATACATGATAGTGTATACAAAATTTATAAACAAACCAGAATAGTTATCTTAAAGAGATGCTTACAATTGTTTAAGAGCATACCTTTGAATCAGTGCATATCAACCCATGCAACTCCAAGGGATCACTGTAGATTGTTTATCCATATCTGGATAGACCAGGTCAACTAGTAAGAGGCATAGTTAGGGAAGTTTGATAGATGAGGAGAGGTTCTCCCATTGTTTATTAATTTTATTCTACATAGAACATGCACAATCTCTGACAATGGAGACATTAGTGAATGTGCATGTGAGAGGCCCATTTCATCCTGTCTGATCTGATCTGTTTACAAATTGTTTCTCTTTTGGCAGTTAAATAATACATTTTTGGCAGTTTTTTTAAAAAAATGGTTTAACACCTACAATATAAGTCCTTTTTGAATAAATTTAGCTTGTTAAAAAAATAATAAATATAAAATAAAGAAACAAAAGTATTAGATAATTTCCAAAAATAAAAAAATATTAGTAAATAATTAACTATTTTGGTAATATTTTTAAATCAGAAAAAATGTCCTTAGAATGAAGATAAATGCTGATCAACACACTTATCTTCTTAAGAATACTAAAGTATTCTGTCTTGTTTATTTGACTATGGACCAAGAAATGACTCTAGCATGAGTATGTCTAATTTTGACTTCTAACTTGGGCTTCTAAGAGTTAGAGTGAATTTTATACACTTTCACTTTGTTACAGATTTTAAGAATCATATACAATCCGAGTGATATAAAATTAAAATTTTTTGAATTTCCTAGAAGGAGTAAGTATATTAAACATTAAAAACATATTTTTCATATTTTGTAATTTTTACTAGCTCAATTGTGAAGAAATGGTCTTAAATTATTGTATATAGATTTATATCCAGACCCTAATTGGCATAAGGGACACATTTCAGTAAAAAATATATGGGTGGCCTGACTAACTGTCCAGGTCAATGGAGCAAACCTTGTCATACTGTATGCTATACCATTTAGTTATATGGAAATAAATTGATTTTAATATTTTACATTCTAACCGTTACATTAATTCAAACTTACTTAAATTTGTGATTTATGAGGGTTGGCCATAAAGTAAGGTTCCCAAGGCGCTAAAGTCGCTATGAACACTGTTATGTGTAATCCGGTGGCCTTGGCTCCAGCTTGGTTCCCTCTCTCCCAATCCTCGCTCTGTGAGCTGTCTGTGATGCTCACTCTTGGCTTAGCAGCCGTTAATAATGGAGTTACCACTTATGTCTTTTTCCAGGTGCAAATTACACTCGGTGATTCGTTTTGTGTGTGCAAAAAACACTGTGCTGGTGGACATTCATACCCAACTGTGTGAAGTCTATGAAAAAAAAAGTATGAGCATACAATATGTGCGCAAATGGTACAGAGAATTCAAAGACGGATATACAGACGTTCATGATGAACAGCGTTCCAAAAGGCCATCTGTTTCTGACGAAACGATTGTGAAAGTGGAAGAAACAATGCTGAAAGATCGGAGGGTAACTGTTCTGGAGCCCTCTGAGCTGATTCTTGATGTTAGCAAGACCTGCATTGATAATATTTTGACAGACCATTTAGGGTACAGCAAGGTTTGTGCAAAATGGGTCCCAAGACTGCTTACAGCCAACCATAAATGGCAACGGATTGATGCAGCCCGTGAATTTCTTCAGGCCTGTGAAACCGATGGCGAAAAATTCTTGGACTCCATTGTCACTGGAGACGAGACCTGGATACACTATACAACACCAGAAACGAAAGAACAATCACATCAGTGGAAACATCCAGAGTAGCCGAAGCTGTGGAAGTACAAACAAACACTGTCTGCCGGCAAAGTCACGGTGAGCGTGTTTTGTGACAATCAGTGCTGATCGCTAATATGAGACGTTAAAGAACCTTTGCTGCGCAATTGAAAACAAGAGCAGGGCATGTTCATGAAGGGGATTTATTTCCATCAAGACAATGCTCGTCCATACACCACCCATGTAACATCCAATCTCATCAACCAATTTGGATGGGATACTGTTACACATCCGCCTTACAGCCCGAATTTAGCCCCAAGTGACTACAATCCGTCTTCCCTTATTTGAAGAAATGCTTAGGTGGGATGCATTTCAGTACCGGAGAGGAGCTGATAGAAAAAGTTTTAATCTACCTTCACAACGTGGCAGGAGGGTTTTTTGACTTGGGCATACAAAAGATGGTTCACCGTATGCAAAAATGCATCAATTTCAACGGTGATTATGTCGAAAAATATAAAAAAGTGTAGGCTTTCCAAAAATGTGTTATTCAATGCAAATAAACATGTTTTTCATTGTGAAAAAATATTGGGAACCTTATTTTATAGACAACGATCGTAGTTTTCTTATTTTGTGAAAATAATTTATGTCTTAAACATATGAGGAGAGATTAGATTTAACTTGATTTTAAATGTGATTTTTTTAATAGAAATTCAGTACATATCTGATTTATTTATTTTGATTAATGTTTGTAACCCTAAAAAAATTTAAATTTTAGTAAAGTAAACTGATAATTCTAGAAACCAACATTTTGTTATGTTTAAAAATGGGATTTTTCTGTATAAATTCAACATATTTCTGATTGATTTATTTTTTTTTAGTGTTTGTAACCCTTAAAAAATTCAAAATTTTAGTAAAGTAAATACCGTACTTTAATTCTGTTAAATTTAAAATTAGAATGGTTAAAAGTTTGTGTTTTAAATTCAAACTATGAAATGAAAAGTATTTTTCTGTAAAATTTATTTTCATTCATTTTTTATTTTAATGTTGCAGATTTGTCAGAATCATCAATAAATATTTCTGTATCTTCTAGCACTTCTTCTAGATCTTCAATGGCTGAATTATCTAACAGTAAGTTTATTATCATATAGATTTTGTGTTTTGTTTAATATTAACCTCTTCACAGTGCAAGACATATAGTGTACGTTCGCAACAATGTATAACCAATATTTTCATTATACGTTTAGTAACTAGTAAGTCTACATAAATTTAGCTAAACTCTTTTATTATTTCTCTAATACATAGGTGGTAGTTGTTCAACTTACATCTAGGGTAATGTGGTGGAAGAATATTCCTGATTACCAAAATATATATAAACCAGAAGATATAAATTCATTAGGAAATGTAGATGATGCAAAACCATTAATCTGTCTTCATGTCTGCTTAATAACTGCGAAAAGACTGGGAATGATTATGACTTTGGGGTTACAGTACTCTTTCTACTAGGTGGAACATTGAGTAAATGTTTCAGGATAAATATATCAGGAAAATGACTGGACATTTTGTACATTCCTTAGTTGCAAACCTGAAACTTATGTTTTATTTATCACGAAGTACTACATAGGATGTTTCTCATACAATTCAAACTTTTTCAACATTAGTGTTCTGTGCAAACAAATTTAATTTTTACCTAAATATATAATTTAAGAAAATCTAATTGAAATTTTAAATCCAAATTTGACATGTCCAATCTTATCCTATCTAGTTATATATAAAATTTCAGATCTGTGTGCCAAAGTACATTGCACACATGCATGCGTGCACCCATTTGCTTTTATTAATTAGTAATATATATATATATATATATATATATATATATATATCAACTTCCACATTTGGAACATTATTATAAATAACAATACCGATAAATTATTTAGTGTTTTGGTTTGTAGGGAATTTAAATTTTTTCAGCAGGCTTTCTGTATCCCAAATTCCTGGGAAGCTGCTCCCCCTGGATTCAGCTGTGCCTGTCACCCCCTCTCAACAGACCTTCTTGAAGGTTAGAGGGTCAACTGTAAATTAATACATATTTTTCTTTTTGTGTTTCCTTAATATTTTGATAATTGCAGAAGAAGCAGCTGCAAGGCCTACTTTACAATCACTTTACAGACACGAGGATGTGAATTATATTCAAGGCTTTATTATAAAACAAGTTGTACAGCAGGTAGGCCTACGAAGTTATCGGGCTATAATTATAACATTTATCTGAACTCTCAAAATTGTATTGTTAATTAGTTTTTTTTATACTGTTTGTTTTTTTTGAGACATAGTTTTTAATTTATTTTT
Source organism: Callitettix versicolor (assembly GCA_022606455.1). Classification (NCBI taxonomy): domain Eukaryota; kingdom Metazoa; phylum Arthropoda; class Insecta; order Hemiptera; family Cercopidae; genus Callitettix; species Callitettix versicolor. The sequence continues at coordinate 67,114,505 of CM040189.1, forward strand.
TAACTTTTTATTTATTATTTATTTTTTAACTTTATGCAACCCTCAGTTTTTAATCATTGGTTACTGTATTATAGAATAATTTAGTAAGGAATTATCCCAACCATTAATAATATAAATATCAATAATAATAATTAATGAAAAATCAATAATCTAAAATATCATTAATACAAGTGTGAATAAGCTGAAAAATTCAAACAACTATAAAACCATTAATAATTTAAGAGAAAGAGCTCTTCCTCAGGATTCACTGTAAATTAACAAACTAATTAAATACAATACAATTAAAATTTTAAGACTAATTTTTGGATTATAAATTTTTTATATTAAACCATGTACATACCAGGAATCTGTTTTAATCAACAACTCTCTGAAAATTAAATAAAATTTATCAAAACAAATCTTTATACATTGATTTTTACACTGCTTTAAAATCTGCATAAATTTTTAATTTCCAAATTTCATTTTGGAGTTCACTTTTAGATTTTTAAGCTCTAGATATAAGTGAATGTCAGCACATTCTTGTTACTTTTCTCTTTTTGAATCACAATGTTTAAAATGTCCAGATTGAAGCAGAACAGTCACTGGATTTCCTTACTGAAATGCGAACAATCACTACAATGTTTGTGAATCTTATTCCTTACCAAAAGACAGATGTAGATAAGTTAATTGTGGATGTTAATGAAGCTTATTTTATCATTAGCCAGTAAGTAACTATTGCTTAATCATTAACCAATTAACAAGTGCATTAAATCTTTAATTTTAGTACCACATAAACTTCATGTTTATGTTCAATCATAGGTCATACGAACCCCAGTAAGAACATTTTTTATATGATATTATTTTTTGTTATTTTGCAGCCTGAGTTATATAGCAACAACCACTTCAAGTATAATATGTTCTGTTACATTTTTTTATCACCACAACCAAATATATTAATGTACAGTTCAGCATAGAAAAAAAATTGCATTAACTCTAAGAAAAACGGTCCTAGCTACAAATAAAAGATTATTTTTTAAAAACTATTATTAAAAATAATTGGTGTATTTTTAAAAGATTAACTGTTTATGACAAGAAAGAAGAAAGATATTTCAAATCAGTTGGTACAGTGCCACTAGCAAAATAGTTGAAATTCCTAATATTGTTTATGCTCAAATTGAAATACTAACACAAATTTATCTAGCTAGTCAACTAATTTGTGTTGACTAGTAATTTCTTTTAAGTGTCTGGGTCACCTATACAAATAGGAAGTTTCTAATTTATGTTTATAGAGCCTGTCTTGTTGTTTTTATACAATAATTTATTGTTAGAATTATTAAAAAAATGTTATATTAAGTTGGTGAAGAATTAATGTATACAGTATTGTAATGTAATATATTTTGTGTTTTCATTTGACAGCATAAAACAGTGTACAATGTATGCTTTTCTATTGACCCTCAGTAATCCGGATACTTGCTGTAATCTGACATGTATCCAGACCCTTACGTATTGGATTAGAGAAATTCTACTGTATGTAATAAAATTAAAACAAAATTTGGGTTCAAACAATATTCTTGGAGAGAGTATATCCAAATAAGCATGATGATAAAATGAAAGTTATCAGTGACTATTGATGATATTGTCTTCAATAAATACTAGCCGGCGGAGGCAGCTGACGTGAGCAGCTGATGGGCTTAGCGACCCCACCATACCTCTAGCTCATTCTACTCTCACTCATTTACTCAACATACACACAACACACAACATCCACAAACACACTCCCTCACACAAACACATACACACACATGCAGGGGTGCAGACTAGCTGCACCTACTGAGAGGACCTAGACGAACCTCGCGGCACCCGAGTCTAGCAGACACTTACACTTAGAGCACTACACTTACGATGTAAACACTTCACACTCACACGTACATTTAGGATTTGCTGTGCTTGTTCCGTTACGCCTGGGAGTGGCGATTCTGCTTGGTTTCCTTTGGCGGGGCCAAGTATGTGGAACCTGATGTGTGCCTAGCACTGCCGAGGACCTCTGATGGGACAGGTTCTGGAACCGAGCAGCCTATAGGCGCTTGGCAAGCGCATGAATGTTGAGTTATGGGTGTCGGAGCCCATAGCTGGGTCTATCGAAACAAATGGTTGCATTCTGTGAGTACATAGAGAGCGGCTGCCAGTGGTACTTGGGTTTGGGGAACCAGTAACGATGTACCGAACCCATTCCTAAAATATTCTGGAGTGCTGACAGACCATGTATTTCTGCTCCAGGATATCTGGAGGTCCCCCCATTTTTTTTTCTATCTTTCATTTTTTTTTTTTTTTTTTTTTTTTTTTTGGGGGTTCTCGCTTTAGTTCGAGTATCCTGGGCTGCTGGTGGTCGTTTGGGTGCACCCTGTGCCAGTTGTTTGAAAGTCTTCATTCATGAATCGCTCGGCAAAATAACTATGGAAAATAACAAACAAAACGCCAAAATGAGTTTAAAGAGGCATCGCTTGACCTTGTCAAACGAGTCTGTAGAAAGTGATGTTAGTGCAGCAATAGGAAAAGAGACTACACCAAATGTTCAAGGAGATGGTAACTTTACGTTACCTTCTCCGAGATTCTTAATCGTAAAAAATGCAACGGAAGGAGCGGATTTGTCCAAAGTCTCGCCGCTTTTAATTAATAAAGCCATTGTTGGTAGGGCAGGCCCGTAGTTTCTATCAAAAAACTACAAAACGGGACTTTACTTGTACAAACAAATAGCGACAAACAGACCCAGTCGCTATTAAAAATGACTTCCTTCTTTGAAACAGTCAAGGTATCTGTAGAACCCCACAGAACCTTAAATTTTGCAAAAGGTGTCATAAGTTGCCGAGATCTTTTACATGTGGATCTAAGTGAAATTAAGACGGAGTTGACTTCAGAAGCTGTAGTTGATGTCTGCAGGATAATGCGAATGGAAAAGGGACAAAAATCCCCACAACCTCCTTGATCTTGACATTTGGAAAACCTAAAATACCTGATTATATCTATGCTGGTTATCAAAGGCTGTCGGTGAGGCCATATGTTCCGAATCCAAGGCGTTGTTTTAAATTTCAAGGCTTCGGTCATATGAGTTCGTCGTGCAAGAAGCCTGAGGTTTGCGGAAATTATGTATTCAAGGTCATTCTGGTGAAGGTTGTCAAGTTAGCCCGCAATGTGTGAATTGTGGCGGTGATCATCCCGCCGATCTTCGATCTGCCCCAAGTTTCTTGAAGAAAATCCATTCTTACAATAATGGCCAAAGATAAGGTATCCTTTTCTGAAGCCAAGAAGATCCATAAAAGCTCTAAGCCTCTTATAAGTGGAAAATCGTTTGCTTCTGCTACAGCCAATCAAAAATATCTTGCGTGAATTGTGATGAGCTAACCAAAACTGTAAAGGTTTTGACTGATCAAGTTGCTCAGTTGTTAGCTTTGTTAACGTCAATGTCGCACAAATTTCGGTTCCGGTTGTGAAGGAAGGCCCTACATTGCTTTCTCCTGTAAAAGTAACTCCTGAGCCTACTTTTAAAAAAGAGCTTAAATTTCCAGTGACCAAGCCACGAATGACAACGCCGCAAGTGTTGAAGCCTGTTGACAAAAACCACTCCAGGACTGGAATACTTTTTAAAAAAATCAAACACTTGTCCACCGACTGTTGGACCTAAAAATAAAAATTCGACTATAGGGAAAAACCTTGTTAAAAAAATGAAAAAACTTCTAAAGGAGGTTCTAGTACTAAACCTCTTGTAAACAAAACCAAAAATCATCAGAGTCTGACATTAGTTGTGACTCTGTGTCCGTTGATTCTGACCAATCTAAAGCATGCTCTATTGAAAATATGAATCCTATCATAAACTAAAGTATTAAATTTCAATGTCAACGCCTTCCATTTACAACAATGTGATACAGTGGAACATTAACGGAGCCAAAAGTCATATTGAAGATTTAAAACTTCTTGTACGCGATACGCCTCCATTATTCATTTGCCTTCAAGAGACGCACCTTCACCAATCGCACACTTTCAATTTAAGAGGGTATTCTGTTGTCAGGGCCGACTTCATAACGGAAGAACGAGCGAAGGGTGGGGTAGCCATACTCGCTCGTGACTCTATTGATGCCGTTCCTGTGGACATAATGACTCCTTTACAAGCTGTCGCAGTTCAGACTACCGTACCATTTAAACTTACCATATGTTGCATTTATTTACCGCCTAGCTATGCTTTCCAAAACAACGACTTAGTTAACTTATTAATTCAGTTACCTGTCCCTTTCTATTGATGGGTGATTTTAATGCTCACCACACATCGTGGGGCTCTACTACATGTAACTCACGAGGAAACCGAATTGACAATATAAGGACTACGTTAGATCTATGTCTTTTAAATAATGGTTCCCCAACACACTTATCGTCTTCTACAGGTGGTTGGACAGTCGTTGATTTGACCTTTGCAGTCCAATTTTGGCAACGGTTCGAATGGTCGGCGATGTCTGATCTTTACGGCAGCGATCATACTCCGATTAATGTTTCACTTTGTACATTCCACCGTCCGAATCAACGCCTCCGCGGTGGATTCTACAAAAGGCACAATGGGTGGATTTCACAGAGCAATTTGTATCACCTGACATTGAAGATTTTAACTCTATTAATGAAATAGTACAAACATTAACTGAAAATATTTTAGACTTAGCACATAAAACTATTCCTCAAACCTCGACTCATCAATCTCGTCCCCCGCCTCCTTGGTGGACTGAGGACTGTAAGAATGCCGTGCTTTTACGCAGACGAGCTCTAAGAAGGTTCAACAGACGACCAACGAGTGAAAATCTTGAGAGGTATAAAATTCTCCAGCTAGAGCTCGAGAATATTTAGACAAAGTAGAAAAATTCTTGGACCCAGTATATTAACACAATATCAAGAACAACACCAGTATCAACTGTTTGGAAGAAACTCCGCTCCGCTTCTGGTTCATCTGCATCAACTCCTTGATGGGCATCAAACAACGGAACGGAATAATAAGTTTTGATCCTCGAGATATTGTTAATACATTGGGTTTATATTTTGCAGATTATTCTTCGCCTACTTCCTATAGCAATGGTTTTTGTCGCTTCAAAAATATTCAAGAAGCAATGCCATTCGCCGTTGGTACGCCTGTTTCTCCTTTGAACGCGCCCTCTCTCAATAGAAGAGCTGGAATCTGCACTGTCATCCTCTTCAGATTCAGCACCAGGCCCTGATAACCTTGTATATTCCATGATTAAAAATCTTCCAACATCGGGAGGATTTCCCTCTCCTGAAGATATACAATCGTATGTTTGAGGAACACTCTTTCCCTGATGTTTGGTTGGAAGCAACAGTGATTCCTATTCTTAAGCCAGGCAAAGATAAAACTGATCCAAACAGCTACCGCCCTATTTCTCTTACAAGTGTGCTATGCAAGCTAGTGGAGAAAATGGTAAATCGCTGTCTTGTTTGGTACTTAGAAAATAATAATTTACTCTCTAAGGACCAGTGTGGTTTTAGGCAAGGACGATCTTCCATCGATCAGTTAGTTTTATTAGAATCTGCAATCCAAAATGCCTTTCTGTTACGTCAAACACTTGTTGCAATATTCTTTGACCTAGAGAAGGCATATGATATGGCTTGGAGAAGAGGAATACTAAATACATTAAAATCATGGGGTATACAAGGTAATATACTAGGTTTTATTAAAAATTTTCTCTCTAACAGATATTTCAGAGTACGCCTTGGATCTACATTGTCAGATCGTTTTGGTTAGAGAATGGCGTCCCGCAGGGAAGTGTACTTAGTGTGACCTTGTTTGCCGTTGCTATCAATAGTATAACTACTAATGTGCGGTCTCCTGTTCGCTGCTCTCTATTTGTGGATGACTTTGCAATTTATGTTGGTGCTAGAAGTTTGGCCACAGCTGAAAGAACACTTCAGCTTACAGTAAATAGATTGCAGTCATGGACGAATTCTACTGGTTTTAAATTTTCTGCCGCTAAAACTCAATGTATTGCCTTCAGTCGCCGCGACAGATCCGAACTCCTTCAATATTTCTCGATGGTACAGAAATTGACCATTCCATCTGTTCGATTTTTGGGGTTAATATTCGACCAAAGACTATCATGGAACCCTCATTTGCGTGATTTAAAGTTACGATGTAACAAAATTCTCGATATGTTGAGGGTGCTTAGTGGTTCTCGATGGGGCGCTGATAGGAGTTGTATGCTGATGTTTTACCGTCGGCGTGATTCGTTCATGGATTGATTATGGCAGCATTGTATATTCGCTCGCACGACCATCCGTATTAAAAAAATAGACCCAGTCCATCACTCTGCAATACGACTCGCCTCTGAGCCTTCCGTTCTAGTCCCGTTGTAAGCATTCTAGCCGAGACTGGGGAACCTTCACTCTTCGACGGAGACAGAAACTACAGCTAACTTATGTAAGCAATTTATCATCTAAACCTTGGCACCCTGCTTTTAATACAGTTTTCAAAAATCAATTGGTGAGACAGTATGAAACTCGACCGAATGCTACTGCTCCTCTTGGTATTAGAACTTCCCGTATTTTTGATGACTTACGTATTGAACTACCCCCAATGTTTGAAAGGTCCTTTTGTCTTGTCCCTCCATGGAAAATCAATATGCTGACATTTGATTTCTCCTTGTGTACATACCAGAAAGACAACACTCCTAACATTGTGTATCAACGTGAGTTTTTTCGACTGACTAGTTCATATCCATCTGCTAAATTTATTTTCACAGATGGCTCTAAGATGAATAACAATGTTGGGTGTGCATTTTACTCACTGGACGAAACGTATAAGTATGGATTACCCTCAACTTGTAGTGTCTTTACAGCCGAACTCTTTGCCATCTTAAAGGCTCTAAACACTATTGAATTCGATAGTTTGCATTACGTAGTTTGTTCCGATTCAAAAAGTGCACTCCAGGCAATCCGGGATATGTATTCGGTAAACCCTCTGGTTCAAGATGTTCTGTGTTCTGTCCATAGACTTGAACTACGAGGTGCAAGAGTATCATTTATCTGGATTCCTGGCCACTGTGGAATATCTGGAAACACTATAGCGGATAATGCGGCAAAGGAAGCAACTTTTCTTCCGCCATGCACTCAACGTGTAATCGTGTCTGACTTCCTTTGTCACGTAAAACATTTAATTCATCTACAGTGGGAAAATGAATGGGCAGCTACAAGCTGTAATAAATTGAGGGTAATCAAAAGTACAGTTCGTCCTTGGGGTCGCCAATACGCAAGTCGCAGAGAAGAGGTGGTGATCACCCGCCAGATCGGTCACCCGTGTTAACGCATGGATTTCTGATGGAACGCGGGACCCACCTAAATGCGAGTTCTGTAGGGAAACCATCACAATAAGACATATATTGCTCGATTGTGATGGTTTCCAAAATGTGCGCTTTATGTGTGGTCTGAGCAACTGTTTGCAGACGATGTTGGGAGATAGTGCCTCGGCCGTTGACCGGGTTCTAGACTTCCTTCATCGTCTGAATGTTTTAAATAAAATTTAATTTATTGTATTTGTAATTTCTTGTGTTATTTTATTTATTTATTTTATTTAAAACTTTATTTCTGTTATGTTTTGCATACTTTTACGAATTGTTATTAAATTTTATTCATTATTTATTGTTATTTAGTTCTTAAGTGTAATATATCTATAATTGTTATCTAAATTTTTAATTTATTTTTACTGTTATAGTTTGTTGTTGTTGTTTTTATTGTTGTTTTTTTCTTAAGTAAAACTTTGTTTAATTAATTTTTCTATATACTTTAATCCTTCGTGACGGCGATGATAACCTGAACGGTTTTTCGCCGGGAAAAAAAAAAAAAAAATCAATAAATACTAATTAAAATTTTTAATTTTGTTTATTAACAGGTTATTTGCATAATCACCAGATTCTAATAATTTCATATGTTATTTAATAGACAAAGTTGTTACACATAATTTTACAGAATTGTTACACATATATCACATATAAGTTTAATCAAGTTAATTGGTTTATTTGATAAAAACTTTACATTCTTTGTAACTTTTGTTTTAAAAAGTTGGTTAAGTTGTTTTAACAGTCATTAAGTTCTGTTAATTTAATCATTTTATTTGATAAAAACTTAAGTTTTTTTGTAATAGATTGGTTACACAATCATTAGGTTCGGTCAACTTAGTCGGTTTATTTGATAAAGATGTAATGTTCCTTGTAACATTTGGTCTTCGTGGGGAAGACCATGAAGGAGAAACTGCTCGAAGTTTGAAGTGTGCATATGATATCCGCATGGCCCTCAAAGATAAAGATTATGTAAAAAACATTTCTGTTGGAGTGACATGTGGTGAGTAAAATATTTTAATGGGTGTTCAAGTTCTAACATATTTAAAAATAAAAACAGTACTTGTACAATAACTGTGAAAAAGTAATAACTGGAAAAAGTAATACATTTCCAAGCAGGAACTGTATTAAGGTTTACTAGAATGAAGTAATAATAATATTAATACAACATAAATTGTAGAGTGGTCACAGAGAATGTGTAGAAACATTAATCTATTCTTTTTATGCATTAATTTAGCCATACTATGTCTTAGTAATAATTTAGTGAAATTAAATGGAGCCTGCTGATGTTTGGAGTAATAATCTAAATTTCTGTACAGGTCTGATTGGTAGCAATCTGCCTTTGACTATTCTGTAACGAATCTTCCTTGTTTTCAAATGTAGCTTAAGCTAAAAGCGTATATAAATCAGTACTAATCCCTGCTTCCTCAGATTCTTTATTGCTTTCAAAATGATTTTTTTAAAACAATTTTATTTGTAATAACTTAATAAGTTTTTCTTCTTTTTAATTACTTCACTCTAGTGCTCAGAAATTATGGAAAATGACTATATTTTAATTTACTGTTGAAACATATTAGAAACACATTTAGAACAGATTTGGGTTTGTGTTACATATCAGGACCATTGGATGATCAATTCTGAAGACAAAACAAAGATGTACTGCTGAAAATTGTTTCTAGTTCAATTCAAAGTAGTTTTATTCAATTTATATAAAGTTCAGTACATGGCTATATTATCTACAAGCTCCAAAATACAGAATGCATTTTGAAAATGTTGGATGTTTTCTAGGTATGACCTATTGTGGTATCGTGGGTCATGTTGTACGCAAATGCTACACTGTGTTGGGCAGCACAGTGAATAAGGCAGCTAGACTTATGTGTTATTATGAAAACAAAGTTACTTGCGATGAAGAAACATTCAAAAACTCTAATCTCCCGTTGGATCAATTCCTGGTGCAAGAATCAAAACAATTAAAAGGGATAAAGGATGCAGGAATTATATATGAATATACTGGCGAAAACGAGTGAGTATATATTAACACGTTATTTCTTTAGTACATTATTTCTATATTTCTATATATTTTATCTATATTCTTCTATATTTATCTATGTTTTATTTATTAATAAATGTACATGGAAATTGTGATCATACAGTTCTATTCTACAGGTATTTTTTATCAATATTTTAAAATTTGTGTAGAATTACAGTTAACTTACACATTTTGAGCTTACCTGATTTGATCGTATACACTATTTTATTATTTACTTATTCATGCATCCAACATCGCCTGAAGATCAATAGAATGATCAATTGACCATTTCAATCAATAGTGCATGGTCAATTTGTTAGTCAGGAAACCTGTAAACTGGTATAGAATTCAAAATTTCAAAATCATATATTCTGTATATTTTGTACAGTGAGAAATGAAAACAATAATGGTTGGAATATAGAGATAGTATACATGTCAAACCTAAACTGGAATTTAGGGCTGAGATGATACCAGTTTATACCAGTATTTATCGTTACAGATACAAGTTCAGTGATTCCACCAATACGCAATAAATGTACTATAATAATACAATACTGAGGAAATTTTTAATGTGTTGATAAAAATTTTATATTATAAATTGCAAGAATATTACTTGTATATGAGTTCAGAAAGTACTTAAGATATGAGTTAAGAATTATACTTTGTAAGACAAATCTGGATTATACACTACTGGAAGATTCTTTAAATTATTTTAAATTAATTGTGTTTGTTTGTGAAGATTAAAAAGATTAGTGTGTAGATATCATTTATTAAATATACAAAAATTAATTAGTATAAAAAATTATCAGTTAATTATTTAAAATATCTTTACAGTAAAAGAAGTATGTTTAGTAAAATACAGACCTAAGTTTAGCTTTTATTCCCTCAGACAATGATAATCTATTGCATTTTTATTTTTACTTCACTTTTATCTTTGTAATATTATTATGTACACAAATATTATCCAAAACTCAATATTTGTAATAATGTAGATCCTAAAATATAAAATAACACTTAATGATTGTTTTAGTTTACTGTAAAAAGATTAGGCCTCTTCCAATGTTTACTGGTTCTGATCTTAACTAAAAACTTCCATCAATAACCTGGCGACAAGTTAGGCATACTGTGCAGATGATATCACTGGTCTCTAGATCTGTCTGTCTGTCTGTCTGTCTGTGACCGTTATGTCACTGTTTATAAGGAACTAAGAAAAATAATAAGAATAATGAACAGACAATAGCACAATAATGACGAATGAGGGATACAGCATAACAAAATATTATTGATGCTCACACTCCTGGTTGAACATAATCAGAAGAAATGCAGCTGCTGGATGACAATTACTTTTTGCAACACTTGGAAATGTATAATAATTTGTTTTTACTGACAACTTAAGAAAATGATTCTCTTTTTGTAAAACAGGTAGTAATTGTTTTGTTAATCTGGTCTTTGTATAAGTTACATAAATAAATACGATATAGTGAATACTATATCAGCTATTGTAGAGATCTTATTTAAATTGTAATACAGTATTATAAAGTAATATGCACACTATTTGAAAGTGCAATTTATGATTGTAAGATTAGCATGAAACGATTCTATTAATTTTGTAAATAAAAAAGTCAATTTTTTAACAATAAAAGAAATTTAGATGTGTAAGCTACACAGGTTTTTAGTTTCCATTTAAACTGTCAAACAAAATAATGTAAACTTTTACTTTTAAAATGAATAAAGTAATATAAACCTCTGCTTAGAAGATAACTGTGAAATGAGTTATGACATATGGGTTTCCCTGTACTCAATTGTTGATACTCGACCAGTGAGGTTCTGAAATATTATGAATCTGTTCCAAAACTATTTTGAAACATTGTCAGCTGAAGTAGAATTTATATATTGAGCAATTAATTGGAAGTTGCTCGGTATGAGAATTGATAAATTTTCACTGATACTTATTATTGCACCAGTCAATGTTCAGCTGTACTGGAAATAATTCTTCATATATAGATAACATAAGGATAAAAGATAGTTTTATCAAGTCTTGCCAATAGGTTTACTGTTTTTCAAGCATAACCGATTTTTCCCAAAATGAGGATAAAATAATTTTTAGGTTTATTGTAGTGACCGCTAGGTGATATCACCTGGATCACCTTTGCTTTTAACCGGTCTAGAGGTTAGAGTAATCTGTATATGGTTTAAGAGTTATAACTCATTGTAATCGGTTTTTCAGATTTAGGATTACCTGTCTGCAGTTTAAAATTTGCTGTTTTCATTTTGATTTGATCTAGTTTATGGATGTCTAACATTTGAGAATAAGGGTACTTGATATGGATGAATAATGCATTTTTGCACCAAAGGCATCAGCCACACAAAAATTTGATGTGCTTTTTTTGATTTTACATAGAGCACTAATTTCACTAATTTGTGTCCTTGGTTTATTGTATAGTCACAGACCAAAAGAAGAAATAAGTAAATTGTATTTTGGCCTATCATTTATCAGTCTGAATTTATTTATTTATTTAATTCCATTTATTCCTTCATGGTACAAAATTTTACACATGATAAGGACCTATAGGGGACATTAAATACCTGCACATAGGATGGTCCTAAAAATTAAGATTACAAAATATTAATTTTTTAAAAATTGTATATAATTATTTTTTAAATTAGGGGTTTTTAACCTTTGTAAGTTGTTGTTTGTAAGTATTTATTCTCATTTTATAAAAAAAAATTGAACATTGTTTTCCCTCATTTATAGAAAAAGGAAGAAGTTTCTTGAAAATGATTATGGTAACCAAAACCCTTTAGGACATGCCCAGAATATTAAAATTTTTATGGACAACTTTAAATTCAAATATTCAAACTGCATAATTGTATCTGGAATACAAGGAGTTGGCAAGACATTCCTACTAAAACAATATTTTAAAAGAACAACAGTGTTTCGACCCATTTTCATTACGCTATCTTCATATCATGTGTCATTGAAGTATTATCTTATTCGGAAGATATTTAAAAAAGTAAGTATTTATTAATGAAATTTACACAGGCTACATAAAGTAAGAATTTGTTGGTTGGATTTCCAGATAGCTTCAGTTATCAGTATGGTAGATGGATTAAAGTAAATAAAATGAAGTAGATCAAAACCTGGCAGTAATAACCAATGTTGAAATGCAACACAATGCAAACAAGCACTCAACATTCAAGTATAACCTAACAAACAAATAATTTACTAATTTTATTTCAATAAATATTTAATGGTATCAGAACATGTCTTTAAAAGGGCAATACACTGAGTTTTAGCAGCAGAAAATTTAAAGCCAGTTGATGACATTCACGTCTGCAACCTATTTATTACCAGCTGAAGAGATCTTTCAACTGTTGCCATATTTTGGGTGCTTATGTATATAGCAAAATAATCCACAAAGAGAGACCATCGAATTGATTGCCTGAACATTAGAGGCAATCAATAGCATTACCTGTAATGTGCAGTCCCCTGTTCGATGTTCTCTCTTTGTGGATGATTTTGCTATATACGTATGCACCAGAAATATAGCAACAGCTGAAAGATCTCTTCAGCTGGTAATAAATAGGTTTTATTACATGGAATTCATCTATTGGCTTTAGAATTTCTAATGCTAAAACTCAGTGTATTGTCTTCAGTCGCTGTTGACAGATCCAAGCTCCTTCGTTATATCTTGATTGTTTACGTTTTGGCTTTTCTATCCGTTCAATTTTTGGGTCTAATATTTGATGATAGGTTATCCTGAAGTCCTCATGTGTATGATTGAAAGTTACAATGTAACAAAATTCTTGATGTGTTGAGGGTTCTTAGTGGCTCTCGATGGGGAACTGATGGGACCAGTATGCCGATGTTTTATTATGCTGTAATTTGTTCATGATTTAATTATGGCAGCATGATTCCTCTGCATGAACATCCACTTCAAAGAAACCAGATCCGGTCCATCACTCTGTAATCTGTCTTATATCTAGTACTTTTTGTTCGAGTCCCGTTGTGAGCATTCTCGCTGAGGTTGGCGAGCCTTCACTCACTCAATGTAGACAGCAGCTGCAAATAAATTACTTAAGCAGTATACTATGTAAGCCATGGCACCCTGGTTATAGTACTATTTTTGGTAATCCATTGCACCAACAATATGAAGCACGACTGCATGCCACTGCTCCTCTAAGCATTAGAACGTTCCGTATTCTATACGACTTGCGTATTGAAATACCCCATATGCTCGAAAGGTCCTTCTGTCTTGTTACTCCATGGATAATCAAATTGCCATCCTTTAAATTCTCACTGAGCTTGTTCTTGAAACACAACACTCCTGACATATATCATCATGAGTTTTGTCATCTAATGAATTCGTATCCATCTTCAAAAATTATTGTTACTGGTGGTCCAAATATGGATAATAGAGTTGGTTGTGCAATTTACTCACGTGACCAATCGTACAAGTATGGATTACCCTCAATTTGTAGTGTCTTTACTGCTGAACTGTTTGCTATATTGAAGGCTCTTAATACCGTTGTATCCAATTCTATACATTATCTAGTGTGTTCTGATTCGAAAAGTGCATTCCAGGCTATCCAGGATATGTATTCGGTAAACTCTCTAGTTCATGATATATTTGGGAACACTAATGCGGATATTGAAGTGAAGGAAGCAACTCTGCTGCCGTCATGCACACAACATGTAATTTTAGCTGCTATTCAAAATATTTGTTTTTCTTTGGATTGCAAGAATGAGTGGGCAGCTAATGGTTAATAACAAATTGAGGGTAATTAAAAATAGTGTTCGTTCTTGGAGGTCATTAATACAAACAAGTAGTAAGAAAGAGGTTGTGGTTCGCATTGGTCATTCCTTGCTAACGCATGGATTTGTGATGGGAGGTGTTAACCCACTAGAATGGAGTTCTGTAAGGAAACCACCACAGTAAGACATATATTGCTGAACTGTGATGGTTTCCAAAATATGTGTGTTATATGTGGTTTGAACAATTGTTTACAGATGATATTGGGAGATAGTGCCTCGGCTATCGACCGGTTCCTAAACTTCTTTCATCATTTGAATTTTTTTAATAAAACTTTAAAGTATACATTTCCTTTTATTGTAGGGAACCTTTATAGCCCTGAAACAGTTTGTTTATTTTTGGTATTTATTATTTTTTAATTTCAAACAAATGTTGTTAGTTGTTTTTAGGTTTATAATAATTTTAATAATTATTAAAATTATTACAATAATTTTGTATGTATGATGTTTTAAGATATATATATTATTGTTTACTATTTTTAGGCATATATTTATAACTGTTATTACATTTTGTATTCATTTTTATTATTATAATTTTTTTATATTACTTTTATTTTTTAAATTTTGTTGTTTTTTATTACATTTTAATTTCAAGTGATGGTGATGATGACTGTTCATTTACAATTTCACTGGAAAAAAAATCAAAAATCAAAATTATTTTCTCTTTTCAAAAATATGATTGGGAAATCTCAAAACTACAATTATGAAAATTGTTCACCACAGCAATAATATGTGTTGGAATTTCAGTTGAAATTTTATGCAGGTTTGTTTGTTTAGGTTTTAGGAAATACAAAGTGGAAAAATAAAGAAGATATTTTTACTTCCAATTTGGGCAACGAAAACCTGCAACTTCGTTTTCATCTTAACACTGTGTTTCAAACCAATTTTGACGATAATAATGAAGATACAGACAGTACTAAGCAAATGGCAATGTTTAGAATCCTAGCTGACAAGGTAATGTATGGGATTATTGGTTTGTTTATTTTTAATGACCTTTTTAATGTTAGCTTATATCTGGAGATGAAAGTAATACATGATGTGGTATATATAGTAATACCATAACAGTGAATAGTCAATCTGTGTAAAACAAATAGGAAGAAGAGTCAAAAATTGGAAGAAGAAGAATAAAAACAGTAGAGACTGTACAATATTCAGCCATTTTTTCTTTTTTTTTTATTCGGCTGCTGGTTTTGAAAAGGCCAAATTTAACAATTTGGAGGAAGAAATAATTGAGTAATTACTTGGGCCAAACAAACTAAACAACCACTTTGAGACTGCACCAATAAAAAACCACCTTTATTTATTAGAATGTGCACAAATTAAAGAAAAAAAAAAAACATAAAATATCTTGTACTTCAAACATGTAGTGAGTAATTGTTAATATCAAATTCAAAAATTCCACTGGTAGCTTCAGTCATCAGATTTGAATTGAAAACATCATTAATAAAATAAACAATAAAAAAACTTTCTTCAAACAGTGAAAATTTATGGATTATGATTGTTTAAAAACTAAGCTGTTCTGTACAGTAGTCTAATTTTAATTCATCATTTTATCTTGTTAAATCATCCATACATCACCACACATCATGCACTGCCCATCTAGTTTTTAAGTCCATCAACAATATTGTTAATTTGTTTTGTAAAATTTAATTTGTAAGATCAGTAGAAATTTGTTTATCACCAATAAGTGAAATAACTGTTAAGCTTGACAAGGCATACACAATAGTACCTAAACTTGAGATCTTAAGTAGTTATAATTTCAGGTAATTTATAACTAGAATTAAATAAATATTTGTAAAGTCATTAAAGCATATGCCATCATTTGTTTTATTTAATTATAATGGTCACTGTAAAAGTCAGCACCTGTCTTGTCTATCAACTGGGATTCAAATGTATTTATTCTACTTTATGTATACAATACTCTCTCTCTCTCTCTCTCTCTCTCACACACACACACACACACACACACACACACACACACACACACACACACACACACACACACACACACACACACACACACACACACACACACACACACACACACACACACACACACACACACACACACACACACACACACACACACACACACACACACACACACACACACATCTTTCAAAGCATCACTTCACATAGTAATCTATAAAAAGAAATGGCTGCCTTGTATTTGATATTGATCCAGTAATCAGGTCAGTAAACAAGTTGGCTGCAGAGAACAAAAAAGCAAAAACGAACTTCATTTTAATGCTGACATATACACAGGCTTGAATGTAATTTACTACTGTTCGTTTTTCTTCTGTGTTATGTCAGTCCCATGTTTTCATTAGTCTAACTATCATAAAGTTAGATATTATAGCACAAAAAGCAAAAATGCTACAAACCACACTTTAAGAAATCAAATAAAAGTTAAAGCTTAAAACGTATCTTTAGATCAAACAATGTTTGAAGAATATTCTTGTTAAATGAATAATGGTTTTATTATATTTTTATACTAGAATGTTGTAAGTTGTCAAATTCTTTTTTTTTATTTTAAATTAATTTGTTAGCCTAAGAAATATTCATACATTTTTTTACAACCTTTGCTTTAGGAAAGCAGTAATTAACTGGAAAACATTAATGTCCAAATTTCAAACATGAATGCAAATACACTTTATAACTGAACTTTGTTATTTTATTGAAAAAAGTGAAATGCTGAAGTATAGCTTTTCATACTTCAGTTCTATGAATTGTCAGGCTTTGATTTTGTAATACATAAATTACGAAATTAAAAAAAAACATTATTATATTTTTTACATTAACAAGTGCGTTATAAATATAATAGGCATACAGTCTCATTAGTTTGAAATTATAATAAATTTGAGTAGAAAATTTAATTTACAATTTTACATCTGTTTAAGATTTATACTGTAGGCTCCCTCGAATTCAGCCTAACATTAAGTTAGGACTGGACTGGACCCTAACTTAAATAAAACATGGCTGAAAAAAATGAATAACGGTGAATATATAACTCTTATATGGATTTGTATACATTCATGGAAGCACTACACATACACACACACATACACATACACACACACAAACATGCCATGTACATGCACAACACATACACACACACACACACACACACACACACACATGTACATACACACACACACACACACACACACACACACACACACACACACACACACACACACACACACACACACACACACACACACACACACACACACACACACACACACACACACACACACACACACACACACACACACACACACACACTGATATAATGATTATAAGGCTGTATGAAAGATATTCAATAAGTTTTATACTGAGTAAAAAAACAAAATAAACTAGACCTACTCCAGATACATGGGGTTTTCTTTATTCTGTCATTTACTGACTCTAGAATATTTACAAATATTTTGGACCTATTCATTTAAATCTGTATAGATCTAGAGCTTATAATGTTTGTTCTGTAGTGATAAATATGTTTTTGTTTATAATTCATTTTTTTAACACAAAAAAGTGTTTGAAAGGAAAAATGTGGTCAAAAACAAAAAATATGCACATCCTCAAAATAGCAAGTATGTACAAGCCAACACAAATGACAGTCAGATATGAGTCAAAGTATGAGAGTAAATATTTACTTTAGGAAAGATAGATGCATATTTTTTACCCCTCTCTTAATCAGCAACACAGATGTTTCTCAAGTGTAGTGCTTACCTATACGTCAGACAGGTAGCCAGTTGATCTCTCCTGACACCAAACCAACCGAGACCAAGTGACTATACGTAGATAACTACTGTACTTTAGATCATTTTTCTCAAGGATGTGTTTTTTTTACATAATTATCCTTTGTTTTTAGTATAAATTTTTCGATCAGATTAAATGGCATTCACTATAGTACTTGTGATTTTAGAGACCAAAAAGTGATTTGTTTTTTTGTTGAATGAGTGTGTAAACATAACTAAAAACTAAAAAAATGTATTGATTTGGATAATATTTGGTAGATGTTTTGTCAATATATTTTAATTTTTCAAAAAAGAAAAAAAATGTTTTCATTTTTTTGTGTGTGAAAATTAACAAAAAATATATTTTTGTTCAGAATCACATCCAGTAATTTTCAACGCTTTTTTACAATGTAATCATTAAAATATTTAAACAAAGTGTATTTGTTCTCTCCCAAAAAAATATTATTGGAAAATAAACTCTGGCCACCACTTCAATTTGTTTTATTTTTTCAATTTATTTTTGGACTTCAGTCCACAACATTTTTATTTAAATTTTTTTACATTGGCTATTTTTGTTTAATTTTTATATGCCTTAAAGCTTTATTTTTTAGGAAAATGTTTTATTTATATGCTTAAGTGTTTCATTTAAACATCTTTAAAATAACTGAATGTATGAAAGTGTATGCGATGTTTTAGAGAATTTTTTTTCAGATTTTGAAAAACTGTGTTATACTAATTGATGATGCTCACTTTGTGGACTACAATTCCTTACCGTTCTTAAAACAGATGATCAATATGGAAAATAACATAGTCGTATTGTCTATGCTGAAGTTTATTGATGAGGAAAGTGAATTCCATAAGTTTGTAAGTTCATTGCGAGGACAGACAATAGGATTGAGCATTTTGGAATATAATTTAATTGTGCCTGTGTCTTGTCGCATTATTGGCGTAGATGCATTACCAAAAGAAATTACAACGTAAGTATTTTGTGTAGCTCATATTCAGTGTATAAAAAATAAGTCAGAATGTTATGAAATTTGACAATATTAAAAGTATTCTACTTATATTAAAAGTATATATTTTATAATATATTCTACAATATTAAAAAGTATATGATCTAGTAAAAAACTTAAAAATTATAAAATTGTTCTAAATTGTTTTTCTCAAAAAATACTCTAGACCATTAAAAAAACAGAAATATTGGCCAATTTTTTTAATTGGTTTGTCAGATTTAGCTAAAATTTTCATTGTTTGAAAATTTATAATTAATATCAGTGTAGTAAACTTGAAATTAAAAAAATAATGGTTCAGCAGTAAATAGAAAAAAATAATTTTAAATTAACCATGAGACTTTTGGTTTATGCATCTCTGTTTACAATTTACTGTCAAACTAAATCTATTTTTGTACCATCAACATACCGATTGAGTGATTACTTTTTGGAATGATAAATCCCGCCCATTATCACAGACTGCCAAAACTCTAAACTTTGACACTAACTAAACTTTAAACATTGACTTGGACTCAGCTAAACATGGATTCACTGACATTTACTAAACTCTAAACTTTGACTTGGACTCATCTAAACATTGACTTAGACATTGATTTGGACTCTGCTAAACATTGATATTGACTAAACTCTAAATTTTGATTGGACTCAGCTGAACATTGATATTGACTAAACTGTAAACATTGGACATACTTGATACATATTATTTTACACATAAAACGTTAAACTGTATAATATCAGTGTTTCATGGCCGACTGAATTCAAGATGTGTTAAATTAAAAAGGCAGTGATCAGAATGGATTCATTACTACCAACTGAAAATGAAAAACAATAAATGGCACACTCTTTAGATGTTTAAATGTATTTTTACTTACTCTATTATTTGATTATATATTTAGTTCTGATTTAAATTAAACTTTCCTGTTCAGGATACTTTTAAATCGAAGCAGAGGAAATCCTGGATGGTGTGCTACCTTTTTGAGATATTTGATTGACACCGGCAAACTTTCTATTGTAAAAAAACCATATGGGAAAGTAAAGGCTGATAATGAGATGATAATTTCCAGCAGTTTTAACAGTTTTGAAAGCGAAATGGTAATGGTGAATTTGTCATTTGCTCAATTATAATGTTTTTCATTGAAAATATAAACACTTTAAGTCTATTGTAAAACAAAACGTCTAAAAATTGAATGTTTTTGTGTAAATTACTGTTATCAATTTAAATTCAATTCATGTAGTTCTTAAGTACATATAAGTGTGATTTGCTTCCTCTTCAAAAACATCTGGTTTGGGAGCAGTAGTGGCAAAAAACTGGAAAAATCAGATTAAGTAGTTCTGATTATAATTGGTTCAGTAGATTTTGACTTTATCTTAACATTTATGACTCGAGTCATTGTACTCAATTTCAAATTAAAAAAATATTTTGATTCAAGAGAAGAAATAAAACAGTAAAAACTGTTTATTCTGACCACAAATAATGTTATCTAAGAGTTAATGTTATCACTTTTACAAAGTTTGGATCCTTTGTGTCTCACAAAAAAAAAAAGAAGAAAATGTATCATTAAATATTATTCGGTTATTGATACCATTGTAAATATCTTGTGATGGCTAAATCACATATTATAAATATTGTAGTCTGCGGGAGAAAGTAAAAGTAGTCCAGGCAATCACCAGGTCGGCCGTAGGCTGGCGAGGATTATGAAATAATTTCGCTTGGTGTTGCTTGTTGGCCGGGATCCTTCCTATTTCCTCCCGAGCAAGTTGTGCTGTTGGTCCTGGTATTAGTAGGCTACTAGGTTGTTGTAGCATTGTGGATTGCCTTCGTTGATGTTCTCTCAAAAACTGTTTTCTTCCTGTATTTATACTGTTAAAATGGGAGAAAGAACGCACCAATCAGAATGCAGCTTTTGTGCATGGGAGACGTGATGTGATGTGCCGGCAATTGTGCCTGGGCAGAAGTGAATTAGGCTAGTGTAATAGAGACCTGAGATACGCGGGCACAGCAAAACAGTCGGGAGTGAGTCTTGGCTGACGGGAGTGTATTAGGTTTCGCTGGCCATGGCCCTTTTCGGGCCTGGGAGAGAAGTACAGGATGTTTTAGTGAGGTAGTTTAGGTGTTAGTAACTAAGTTGTGTAACTCAGTTCCTCTGTTGTACAGACAATGACATAAACTAATTTAGAAAAAAATAAGCATCAATTCATAAGAGTAATGGCAGTTTTACCATCTTTTCTTGTTGCCTAAATGGCACTGCCCTTCGGGCAGAAATGCAGCCCTTTGTGGCACTGGCCTTATAAAATGAATTGGAGGGATGGGGGCTATAACGTTTGAAAACAATCAACC
Organism: Callitettix versicolor; assembly: GCA_022606455.1. Taxonomy (NCBI): domain Eukaryota; kingdom Metazoa; phylum Arthropoda; class Insecta; order Hemiptera; family Cercopidae; genus Callitettix; species Callitettix versicolor. Next base: position 67,135,790 of record CM040189.1, read on the forward strand.
CCTCTAGCATTTTCTTCTCACCCAATGATAGTATTCTGTTTTCACACACAGTTGCACAACGGTTAAAATTGGTACAAAACTAAAACCTAAACAAAACTTGAGGTAGCCCAGTATCCAAAGCATACTAAGGCTAAATTCCCCCGTAGCCATGCAGCCGTTGACATATGTTAGTCAAACTTGGCTAGCGATAAATGTGTGTCCAACACTTGAGCCATATTGTTACAGTTTCTTATATACATGCATCAATTTGTTTCTACCCTGCACCATGTGAAAGTGTATTGGTCCAGCTGTAAATTTACACAGGTTTCCAATTCCAACCACCCTCTAAGAAGATGTGTGGTATATGAGACCAATGACTCCTCACAGAGCATGTTTAATGTTACTAAAGATAAACCTGGAAAGAGTTTTGGTAGTTTTGAGATAGTATGTACAGTAAATTTTCAGTTATCACAACTGATTTTTTTTATTACTGTATAACTTAATAAATATAAAATCTAGTTTTTTAAAAATATAACATTTGTTTTTTAGTTCAAGAAAATGTAAATAGTGGTTTTGAATGAAGCAGCCGATATTTCAAAATTTTTACTCTGAGGTGATCTTTTGATAAACTATAAGCCTTACTCAATTTGGTTGTGTGCACTTAGGCACACAATTTTCAATAGTGTGTTGTTTGTTTTGTTTCTATGTGACCAGTTGTGATAAGTCCACTAATGGTATGCTGCCTACAAAGAAAGCACTACCTGTCTGTATGCCTCCAGTTCCCATCATCCTTACTGTGTGTTAAAAGCTCCCATTGTTTGAAGTGTTCAGTTATATGTCACTGCAAATCACAAGGCATTCTTCGATTCTTTGCTTTCATTTCTTTCTTAGTGTGCTGCAGTTATGTATTGTGTTGATACATTACAGTATTGTTTTTTATTATGTTAAAAAAAAGTTGTTTTGATGATTGATCAAAAAACCTATTTGCAAGAAAAAAATATTCTATATAATTTAAAAATATGATTAATAACTGACATTTCAAAGTATTATTTAAAAAACTTAATGCATTTCTTACTTAATAATTAATTATGTTATATCACAATAATTTTGCTTTAAATCTGTTACAGCAAAAAATTGAACATTCTTTTTTCAATCCAAACGAAATCAAAGTTGCAGTCATTAATAATGATATAAATCTAACTTCTTCCAGTATTTATGGTAAGGTTAAAAATAATTTGTTTACAACAGGCGTTTCAAAAAAATATGTCATAACTCTTGTTTTTAATAAACAGTAAACTTCCATTACTGTAGCATCCTATTGTTTAAGATGCTAGATTGTCTGGTTTATCTTCAAGGTAGATTGGCTGAGACGATTGTTATAATCGGTTACCGTTTTTTGTCAGAATTTTTTTTGATTTGGAAAAAATAGACACATAAAAAAAATGATTTCCGACACTGGTCTTACCAGATAACTATCAAAAAGATCTTTTTTTTATTTAATGTGAATGTTGGTGAAGTAGTCATAAGTGGGCAAAACAAGAATATTAAAAAAGTTTTGACCGACAAAATTCAAAGTGATTTGAATCCAGTAATCTGGCTTAGGTTGATCTGAAGGAGGAGATTAGTTGTGTCACATTAAAAGAAGTAGCTAACTCATTGAACACTTTCGCTGAGAACTACAGGTCACTTAATGGTGCAAAGTTATATATTTTTATATCCTGAGGAATGGATTTTACAACAAAAGAGCAAAATTTAACAAGCAAGATTTTTTTAAAAAAAAACAAACTGTAGCTACAGAACCTGATAAACAGTTCTGAATCTGATAAATAGTTCTGGTCTCATTTCAGTGTTATGTTTCTTATGGTACATTCCTCTCCACACTCAGTTTTTTTGTGAACTACAAGGCTATTTACATATTAGTTTGTTCACTCACTTACATCTATAGGTCTGTAGGTGTAAACTGTGGATTAAAATTTGGCTGTGCCACATTTAAAGGGATAAGCCGTTTTTAGGAGTTTAAATACTGTATCAGAACAGAGATGTGTGCAGGTAAAAAAAAAGAACTGTTGACAACCGCACTGCCAACAGACTCAGGGTAACAGCTTTTACTGTTCATAGTTTTTGATATTTTAACATAGGTCTAGGCATCTAGACTTCTGTACTAATTCTAAGTTTAAGTATTAAGTTAGGCACTTGAGGACAAGAGTTCATATACTCGGAGAAGCATTGTGTATTGTTTTTTTAAACAAACATTGACAAATGTCTGAATAAACAATAATGATTACCACGGTAAATAGAGTACAAGGTAGGGGCCACAGTGGCTATGCGCAATAGACTACCGCACGCGTAACGTCACTGGATCAAACTCTTCACTGCTACTATATGTAGTTTCCCGCTAAACAATTCGATGTACTATAAATGTAGTTGAAGATTCGATGTGTTTACTTAATCTGTAGGTTTTGTGTTTTAAATAAAAAGTGTCAACAACAATACTGCATGATAATTTTGTTTTGTGTTTGAGGTTTAATAAATATAAGAAAAGATTTAAGTATGTTTTGAATCCTAAAAAAAAAAATTATTTTGTTTAGTATTGTATAATTGTGTATGCATAACAATGCCTGGTTGCGCTATTGCCAATTGCTGTAATAGATAATTGCTGTAATTGATAAGTATTGTAAAGGGAAAGGAATTACATTTCATAGAATTACAAAAGGTGAAGGCCTGAGAAAAGCATGGGTTCGTGCATGTAAACGAGCAGATCATTTTAATTTTGATAATGTTAAAGTCTGTTCACTTCATTTTAATGATGATGTTTTCGAAAGGGATTTAAAATCCTAATTATTAAATACAAAACCTGTGAAATCCGGTGCCATTCCACGTTTTAACATGTGTTGATTCTGAACGAGTGACAAGGATTAAAAAATGTGAAAACCAAGAAACATTAAAAAAACTTATTGATGAGTCTGATGGATATCTACAAGAAAAATCACATGTAAACTGAAATGATGTTGGTGCAATTATAACGTGTAATTCTGTAAATGAAACCCGCTCTCTGTAGTCAGTAATTTTAATACAAATATCATTGTAAATAATGCCTCTGTTGAAGAAATGAAATGTTTAAGATATAAAAATTTACTTTTGAAGGAACAAATTCAACTTGAATTACAAGAACTGGCCTCGGTTAAAAATAAAAATGTGGTTTTACAAAGCAATGTTACTAAGTTTAAGAATATTTTTTTCTGATAATCCGACGAAGAGAAGGAGCCTTAAATGACTTGCAAGCTAGTGAAGATGATGTGAAGTGTAATCTACAGGAGAACTCTGATCTACTGAAGATGATGGCTGACTATATAGCTTATTGAGTCAAAAAAAAAAAAAAATCGTCTCTACTTTTGTATATGGTCATCCAACAAATGAATGCCATAATAATCAAAGGGATTGACTGTCAACTTTGTCAAAAGGCTACCTTATTTATCCTACTGAAGAATGGTTGAACATCGTGGTAAAAAGGGAAAGGGACTTTTTGAAATATCACAGTGAGAATGGGCTAAATAAAGAAAAATGTGTGATGAAAAATCTGACAGACAAACTAAATAATAATTAATCTTCAGTAGGTGAATTTACCATATCCTGTTACGTCCATACCCGTACATTTATGAGGATGAAATCTTTAAATAAAAAGAAGTCTAAAAAATTACGGAAATAAAACCACTGATGCCAGAAGGAAGAAAAGTAACAAACTCAGTAAACTACAATAATTTGTTAGTACAAAAATAGTTTGTTATCCATATATGAATAATAATAATAATAATAATAACGAGGTGTGTTCAGAAAGTAACAAGAATTTTTAAATTTCACGGGCTTCGAGAGTCCGATTGTCAAACATTTTTTTTTATTATATTGGTATACATGTCCTTGAAGTATGATAAAACTTTCAGCTGTTTTCATTGTTGACTTTGTCTGTGACAGCCACTAAGGTTAGATGTGTTTTTATGAGATCGGGTATTTTCGTTAAAAGAAATGGAAAAGATTCGTTAAAAGAAATGGAAAGAAAAGAAAAAGATTTTTGTTAAAAGAAATGGATCATAAAATGTGTATCAAATTTTGCGTAAAAAATAAAATAAAGTGTGTGAAATGTTAACGAAGACCTATGGTGAATTTGCTATGAATAAAGCAAGAGTTTATATAAGCGTGAAGAAGTGTGAGCAAGAGTTTATATAAACAAGAGTGGTATAAGTGTTTCTAAGAAGGCCGTGAAGACGTTAAAGATGACGTACGCCCTGGACGCCCCAGCACATCAACAACTGATGAAAACGTGGAAAAAGTGAAAAAATGGTTTTGAACAATCGCCGAATCACAATTAGAGAGGTCGCTGATGATGTTGGCATATCGATTGGATCATGTCATGACATTGTTTCCACTGTTTTGTGTATAAAATGCGTGGCAGCAAAATTCGTTCAAAAATTGTTAAATTTTGAACAAAAATAGCGGCGAATGGAAGTTGTTCAGGAGTCACTAAATGAAGTCAGTGATGATGCAGAATTACTGAAACGTATTATAACAGGTGATGGAACATGGGTTTATGGATATGACGTCAAAACTAAGGCTCAATCATCCCAGTGGAGGCATTGCGGCTCGCCAACATCAAAAAAGGCTCAACAAGTGCGGTCGAATATGAAGGTTATGCTCACTGTGTTCTTCAATATTAATGGCATAGTGCATCATGAATTCCTGCCACCAGGTGAAACAGTCAATAAGGAGTACTACCTACAAGTTCAACGCATTTGTGTGAAGCAATCCGAAAAAAACGCCCAGATCTGTGGAAAAACAATTCATGGCTTTTGCGCCATGATAATGCACCAGCTCACACTTCATTACTTGTTCGTGAATTTTTGGCCAAAAACAGTACTGTAACGATGCCCCAGCTTCCATATTCGCCATTCATGGCTCTGTGTGACTTTTTCCTATTTCCAAAAATAAAGAGAACCTTAAAGGGCCGTCGTTTTACAGCCATAGGTGACATTAAAAGCGTATTGCTGAAAGAACTAAAGGCTATATCAAAGATGGAGTTTGAGAAGTATTTCGAGGATTGGAAGAAGCGCTGGGACAAGTGCATAATCTCCAATGGGATTATTTTGAAGGCGACAACATCAATGTAGAAGAATAAATAAATATCTTGTTCAAAAAATTAAAATTCTCCTTACTTTCTGAACAGCTCGTGTGTTTGTGTGTGTGTGTGTGTGTGTGTGTGTGTGTGTGTGTGTGTGTGTGTGTATATATATATATATATATATACATGAGGTATGTCCAGAAGGTAAATTCCATTTCAATTTCTCTACGCTGCAGCGCTGCGATTGTAGTTCTGCACACATACGCGGTAGACGCTCTGTATCAAGGAGAAGAAACGTGCGCCATTTTGAGATCGCTGTCAGCCACATACGCTTTGTTGTGTTTGTTTACAATGTCGGTGTTGATTGAAAATCCCGTCGCTTGTGAAATCAGATCTGTGATTCCTTTTCTGAATGCTAGGAAAGTGAAACCAATTGAAATTTATCGGCAAATTTGCGAAGTTTACGGACAAAATGCGATGAGTGATTCAATGGTGAGAAGATGGGTCCGAAAGTTCAATGAAGGACTTAGTGAAGTGCACGATGAAGAACGAAGTGGGCGTCCATCTTTGGTTACAGAAGAACTGGTTCACGCGATTGATGACAAGATCCAGGAAAACTGCAAGTTTATAATTAGTGCTCTCGCTATAGAATTTCCCCAAATCTCACGATCACTAATTCATGAAATTGTTACCGAAAAACTGAAATTTCATAAACTTTACTCACATTGGGTACAAAAGATTCTTACTGAGCAACCAAAACAAACCGGATGGGTAGTGCACTTCAGTTTTTGACCCGTTATGATGAAGGCGGCGAAGAATTTCTGACACAGATAGTCACAGCAGATGAAACTTAGGTTTCTTACGACACCCCTGAAAGTAGGCGGCAATCAATGTAATGGAGGCACACTTCATCCCCAGCAAAGGTTAAGCCGAAACAAATCTTGACACCTTGAAAAATGATGTGCACAGTGTTCTGGGACTGGAAAGGCATCTTACTCATTGATTTCTTACCGCATGGTCAAACAATCAAAGCAGATGATTATTGTGAGACACTTAGGAAATTGCGCTGCGTAATACAGAATAAGTGCCGAGGATTGCTGTCAAAAGGTGTTGTTTTTCTTCACGACAACGCACGACCACACACTGTAAATGTGACGAAAAACCTCCTACAGGGATTTGGCTGGGACGTGTTTGACCATCCTCTGTACAGCCCTGACCTCGCTCCTAGCGACTTTCATCTGTTCTTACATCTCAAGTCTTTCCTTGGCGGTCAACACTTCAACAGTGACGAAGAGCTGAAAGAAAATGTTTCCAACTGGTTGAAGACACAGGCGGCAAACTTCTATGAAGAAGGTATACAAAAACTTGTGCCACGCTATGACAAATGCCTGCAAAATTTCGGCAGTTATGTGGAAAAGTAGTTTGAGAGTTGTAGAATTTTGTGCAATAAATAATTTTTCTGTATCTGTGCACAATTTAATTTTATTACCAAACGGAACTTACTTTCTGAACGTACCTCATATATATATATATATATATATATTGTGTTATTGTGATTGTGTGTGTGTGTGTGTGTGTGTGTGTGTGTGTGTGTGTGTGTGTGTGTGTGTGTGTGTGTGTGTGTGTGTGTGTGTGTGTGTGTGTGTGTGTGTGTGTGTGTGTGTGTGTGTGTGTGTGTGTGTGTGTGTGTGTGTGTGTGTGTGTGTGTGTGTGTGTGTGTGAGAGAGAGAGAGAAATTCTAAGAAATATGTATGTTTATTTTACTGTTTACATAATACATCTATGTGCTATTTATTTATTTACTACCAAATTCTTATATTTAAAAATATATACAAAAAAGGACCTAAATTGGGCATAAAAGCCCGTACATAGGTTGGTCCTCGCTTACATAGGTTGGTCCTTTATAATTTAATTTATTGCTAATTTTTTATCCAGATGTAAGTTTTCACAGTCAACCAAATAATTGTCAAGGAACATCCTCAGATATGTAATTCATAGTGTGGTGTGCTTTAAACTTTCTAATAAATAACTCTTGAATTTTTCAAGCTATGGACCTATAATTTACCTTAATATTATGTAATATTGTATAAAATAAAAAGTTTCTGTTTTGACAGTAAGCAAATTCAGTAAATAATGTAATTAATAGCGTTATTACTGTTAGACAAAAGGAATTATTATTGTAATTACTATAATACAGTTACTAAAACTAACATTATAAACTGTTTTCTACTAAATACTACGTCTGAGTTTGACCCGATGACGCACCATAGCCGGCAAGTGGTAGGGAGGACATGCGCATGGCCCATACCTTGTATTCCATTTACCTTGATGATTACCATATAATTATTTGTACTTTATTTTAGGTATTGTCATGTCGTCTTTTGATCGCTTGGTTCCATATGAACAAGTTCTTTTGAAATGTGCATCATGTTTGGGAATGGAGTTTTCTTTGAAACAGTTAATTAAAGTCTTGCCTGAACAACCTGTAGAGCACATAGAAAGAGGTATGTCAGTTTGTCTTGTTAATTGATTTTTGTAAGGTATTTATATACAGTAGATTCTTGATAATTCAAAACCAAAAACGACTAATCAAAAAGTTCAAAAAAAACTTCTTATCAACTACAGATTCGGTGAGTAAGAGTTTCACTTATCAATGACTTACTTTTTTATATTGGAACAGTTGCATGTTTTAAAAATGATTTGTTATTAAAATTTAAAAAGTTCAGATTTAATAAAAGTTAATTGAATATTGTATTATTTTTTTCATTTTTATTCTACATACATTGAATGGATGTTAATTTTGTTTTGTAAATCTAATGACTAGACTAACGTAACGTCTTGTTTTCAGTGATTAGACACCTGTTCGAGATGAACATCTTACAGTGTAAAACCACTGCAGTATGGAATGAAATTCACAATGAGAGTAAAAAAATATGCTCGTGTGAGGACAAGAAGAAATGTAAGCTTGAAAATATATTACACTTTTATTATTATTTATGTTTTCTCTTTGTTAGTTCATTGAATTTTTATGCAGATAGCTTTGCAAGGCAGTTGCACTCTCTGTGTTTAATCTGAACAGTTGGAAGAAAAGTTAAAGTTGTTTGATGGTCATAGTCAAAGCACATTTCTTGTTCTTGGAGTGGGTTGTATAGTAAAAAGTGTATACTAATAAACATTTTGAAAGTAGAAACATATAATAGATAGATACATTAGGGAAGCACAAAAGCAGGCAGGGTATACACTTTGAATAGCAACTAGACTGTACAGGACAACAAACCATGATAATCTGAACTTTGGTAGTCTGACTGTTTGAGAATCCTAATCCAATAGGCATTAATTGTCTGTGTCACTATAGCGGAAACGTTTGTGATCAGTTTCTTTATCAAAATTTGAGTTTCTTCATTATCAGTTGAGAGTACAACTGTTCCAGAGCATCTGAATATTCAAAAAGTAACTATGTGTTCAAATAAGTAACTGCAAAGGCACCTCAGAAGTAAGTTAAATTGTTTTTTTTAAAACCATGTGGTAGGCAGAAAAGCCCGGGATTCACAGGAAACTTTCATCTTGTTGTAGTGGCAGCACTAAAAATGTTTTATAAATCTACCTTCACCGCTCAGATGATCATGCGCCAGCAACCATGGAGATTCCACTTGTGTCAATTATAAAGTTAGCGATGTTATTCATTTTTTTACGGCAAAAATTAAAAGTAACTGAAATTCATGGTGAGTTTTGCAGTGTATGGTGAAGACGTTATGTCAAGACCAATGGTTTCTTGTTGGTGTCAATCATTTATTGAAGGCAGAACAGTGTTACATTATGAACAAAACAAAACAAAAGGTGGGAAATGTTGAGCAGAATAGTTTTTTTTGTTCCACTATCATGAAACATTAAATTCTTTTTGAGAAGTATTGATGGGATGTTTTCAGTCATCCATCATCCATCTTACTCTCCATACCTTGCACCAGGCGACTGCAACGTTTTGAGTGTAACAAGCAGTGAGTGGGCATTATCGTACATCAACCTGTGGCTTAAAGAGGTTAAAATTAAAATCTCTAGTAATTTGAACCACTTCCTGTCTAAATTATTCTGATTCTTGAGATACTTCTGAACAGGTGACATCTCACGGATTTGTAACTTCATGGAACATTTATCAAAATTTTCATTAAGAAATCATTTTGAATAGACTTTAGTCAAAGTTGTGTAATACAGGAGTTACTTTGTGTTTAGTATTTTATCATTGCAATTTATTTATAGTGTCTATTCCATGTTTCTGAAGTTTTTTTAAAAAAAAACCATGTCTGTTTAGAGCCGCAATTTAGTTTTTTTGTTTTTGTTGCTTAACGTCCACACTATATGCCAGTTAGACTAATAAGGAAGAGGGATTTAATTAATGATGAGGGTAAAGCAATAGGAGTAACTGCATCTAGAGCCCGCAACCTTGGAATATGTGTTCAGAGACGCAGCAAACTGACCGGTGCGTTAGATACACTGACTACTGAACCCTTAGAGCTACTACATATGTAATTATATGATGTAATTATCAGAAATACAATTCTTTTAACTGTACTGTATTTGCCTGTAATATTTGTAGTTTTAAAAATTTACAATTATAAATCTATAGAATTAAGCTAAAGTTACAGTTTAAACACATTGTAGGTTAATTGTGATCTTTTTTTATCACAGACAATTATGATGTTTAAATAACATTATAGTTCATTTTATAGGTTTTTTTGAAACTAAATTTACAAAGTAAACATTATTTTTCCCAGCTGCACTTTTATGCTTGGATGATTTTGAAGATCTCGAAAACAGTAAATATTGTAAAAGAATTAGGTTCACAGTCAGTTTTATGCAGGACAGAATTTATGAACTGATGACAATCAGTCAGAGCAAATTATTTCACTTGAAAGCCTTCAAATATCTAAGTGAATTGAAAATTAGTTGTAAAATTTGTAAAAGAATTGAAGGAGAGGTAAGTTTTAATTCATATACGTTAGTTACGATCCTAGAAAGTAGAATTAGTTAATAAAACATGATCCTGTAGCAATCATTGTATTATAAAAACTTGCAGCATGGCTGTCTAATGTGGTGGAAGTGAATGTTGAACTACCAAAATTAAGTAGCATCAATAGACATTTTTATATTTTTTTATTATTTAAAATATGAATGAGTTATAACTTCTGTAAAATTCATCTCTTTTTTCATTTGTAACTTTTTTGTAAATCTGATTTTATTGTGCAATCATTATTAAAATAAATATTTTAAATTTCTTCATAAATGTTTCTAATTTCTGTATGTCATTGAAATTTTAAAGTATTAATGCATATTTTACAATACCTAGTGAAATTCAGATTTTTGAAAAGTGTAAGTTAAAAGCTAAGAATTTTTTTAAAAGGTTTTGAATAGCTGCCATTTTGAAATGGTTGAATGGATTTTGCTGGATAATTAACTTCTTGAAACTGTTATCAAAACCAACTGTTGTACCTGTTATGTTTATACGACTATAGCAATAGTCAGCAAAGTGTAATTTATCAAGATACTCATTAAATTTTTTATTCATTACTGATAAAAGTACAAAATATATTATCTTACCAAGAAAATCCTGTGATGAAAGATGTAAAGCATCAAAGCCACTATTTGTAGCCACTGTACAACTAGACTAAACTGTTACATGCAGTGTCACATAATATTTACAAAAAATACACCTGAAAAATTTGTAATAACAGATGATGCAACTTACAATACAAACACTGTGATGACTAAGGAGTTATTAGTCAATCAAATGGCAGTTGCTAGAAGGTATAATAGATAAGCAAGTTTATATGCACTAAAACTGTGACTGAATCAAGCAGTGATAAGAATGGACTGAAGGAAAATAATTGCAGCATACAGCTGTCTGGCTGATACAATGTCATAGTAACTTAATTACACTTTTTTAATTTGTGAAATTAGAATATCTAAAAAGAGTAAAACAAAATGTTATTATTATGTAAAGAGTTTAAATGACAGTTATTTAGAAACAGGTAAATGATTTTGGGGGGATAACTTTCTCGTCCAATTTTGTATGCCAATTTTGAATTAAAGCAAACAAAAATTGTTAACACATGTACATATATTTTAAATCCTAAATGATTTCTACAAGTGTGACCTCAAAGTCAGGACCATCTGGGTGAGGTGTTTTACCATGATCGCTGCTTCAATAACTCATTTTCCAATAGAAATTTGCTAATTGGACAGCAAGTGGTTATTAGTGTTCTTTCAACTGTTGCGTAATAATGTGCACTGAAAATGTGGATATTATTTTGTTGCTCATTTCCTTTCTCTCTGTTATACTGCATGAATACATTACCGGGGTAAATGAAATGGGGTAGATATTACAACTTGAAAACACAGTAGCCATAATTGTTAACATAGCAGTTACGTTAGACTATGTACGGCATTTAAATAGGATACATTAACATGATTCTATAAATTAAATTTCACTAGAATTATGCATAAACTTTCTTACACTTTGGTACTTCTGCCTAGAATGTGATTCTGGAACTGTAAAAAATATACTCAGAATTGATTTGATTTCTTAAAATCTGATCATTAGGTTTTGGCCATACATGAAAAATTATAACTTGAATCTCAAAAGTTTATAATGATCTCTATCAGGCTATTTATTTACTCTCAAAACTATATTTTTATTATTTCAAATTTTATACTGTGGCTTCAGTTTTGTGTTTTCATATAGTGACTGAAATGTTTTGTTTGGTGTTGGGTTATATTTGAGTGAACCTTGTAAAGAAAATTTTGACGAAATCATATTTTTAAGTTTTAGGAGTTTTTTAAAAAAAAATAATGCTGGAGATTAAACAAATTAGTGATTTTTTATGAATTTTAACGTTTACCATAAGCAAATTTTTCCTATTAAAAATTTCTCATTTTTTGGGTTCAAAAATGTCTTAGAAATTAATAAATATGTTTTTTTTCAAAATGGATATGTTACCTTTATCAAACATTTTTATAAGTAGTTCTTAACTAACCACACAAAAGTTTTAGATTGCAGTCTTCCCAAAAAATCAGGTTTGAAAGTTAATCAATAAAATCATCCTAATTTGTCAAAATTAAATAAGAAATAGGATAAAATCATTCTAATTTGTCAAAATTGGTTAAAAAATTTTGATCATATTTGAGATCCTAAACCAGTGTAAAAAATTTGGGATAAAATACATTACGATTTGAGAGTGATTAAAAATAAACTGATGTCAGGATTTATTATTCCTGAAACCACCAATGTTGCAAACCTAATGTGTCTTTTCCTTTCAAAACAAAGTGCTGTAGTGTTTTAGCAGATAATGTATTGCAAAACATGAATTTCTTACTTGTGATCCAGTTTCTGTAATTAATAAAGTTTTAATTATAAAACTACTATATTTTATAATTTTAATGTTTTTTTACAGAGTGCAGATCATATTGGTGTTTTGAACACTAACAATATCAAAAGATCTATATTAAGAAGTGTAGCTGGAACAGGTAAGTGTAAAATGGTCAACACGACCCAGAAAATTAGCAATAGAGAAAATAAATTTGTAGTGTGTGTGTGTGTGTGTGTGTGTGTGTGTGTGTGTGTGTGTGTGTGTGTGTGTGTGTGTGTGTGTGTGTGTGTGTGTATGTGTGTGTGTGTGTGTGTGTGTATGTGTGTGTGTGTGTGTGTGTGTGTGTGTGTGTGTGTGTGTGTGTGTGTGTGTGTGTGTGTGTGTGTGTGTGTGTGTGTGTGTGTGTGTGTGTGTGTGTGTGTGTGTGTGTGTGTGTGTGTGTGTGTGTGTGTGTGTGTGTGTGTGTGTGTGTGTGTGTGCGTGTGTGCATCGTGTGTGTGTGTGTGTGTGTGTGTGTGTGTGCGTGTGTGTGTGTGTGTGTGTGTGTGTGTGTGTGTGTGTGTGTGTGTGTGTGTGTGTGTGTGTGTGTGTGTGTGTGTGTGTGTGTGTGTGTGTGTGTGTGTGTGTGTGTGTGTGTGTGTGTGTGTGTGTGTGTGTGTGTGTGTGTGTGTGTGTGTGTGTGTGTGTGTGTGTGTGTGTGTGTGTGTGTGTGTGTGTGTGTGTGTGTGTGTGTGTAGATGAATGAGTTTAATATGAGCTAGAGGTATGGTGGGATCACTAAACCCATCAGCTGCTCATTTCAGCTGCCTCTACAATGAAAAAAAACAAACACACATACGCACAAACAAACTTAAGGTGTACACTTGTCGTCTCAACAGCCATGACTAACTCAAGTCATGTGCCATAGATTATGAATCACTAACAAGTACATACAGGAGTACAATGGATATAAACACAAACAGTCCTATATAAGTGATATAGTGTACATAGTGATTCACAGACAAGTTAAGACGGGCATGCAGTGGTAAATCAAAATTATAAAAAAATCGTCAATAACAGAATAGTCAGATTATGTGGAGAATCGTAGGTTAAACCTCCAAGATTCTTTTGTATTTCAAATTTGAAACACTGATTTCAGTTTTGTATCTTCATATGTGACCAAAACGAAAACATTTTTTAGATCCTTAGTATATTTTTGGTATTTAAGGTCTACATTTGATAAAATCTGTTTTTTTAATTTTTAAAATATTTGACCGCAAAAAACTTTTAAAATACTGGAAAAATTAAAAACTGTTTCTGAAATTTGTGCAAAACTACATCAACTTGACAAAAATTCATATGAAATTGGTAAATTATTTTAGTCTTTAGTGATGTACACAGATATAAAATTAAAACCATTTTTTTGGAAAATAAACTACAATTTTTCATTAAATCAATATTTTTTATATACTTTGTAGAATGAGAGTATATATTTAACTTTTTGAAAAATTAGCAATGATGTTAAAACATTGAGTGAAGGTGATAATGTATTTTGCACTGAATATGAAGTATACAGAAGTTCAAACCAAATGCTTGAAATAATTTACACTTCACTCTTTATGAGATGTGACAATTGTATAGTCCTCAAAAATATGCTCAAGTATTTTGATGTGTATAGTAGTTTAAAAATTTGAGTGTTTTTTTTTTTTTTTTTTTTTTGAATGATTATTAATATTTTTATATTTCTATAGGTATCACATATAAGACTGCGTTAAGACATCTTTCTGTTTCAAAACCAGTTGAAATTCTAGACAAACTACACACCTTCAACCGTTTTGAAAGCTGTTCATGTTTAAAACTGAAAAAAATATATTTTGAAACTCTAAATAAGCATGGACAGAAAGCAGGTGAGAATTTACATTTTATTAAACTATGTTTAATTGTTTGGGAACTGTAAAATACTTGATAATTGCCCAAAGAATCACTGTTACCTGTTCTAGAAAATAATCAAAACTTTATTAAGGATGAGGTTACTATTTGAATATTCCTGTGTTCTTTACTGTATGTTAAAAAGCCATGTTAATTCAAGTATTAAAAAAAGTCTTTTAACTATTTAACCTTTGAAAAGTATTATGACTTCATTGTGTGTCATGTGCATGGACACATAATTTGATGTTTCCTTCAAGATATGTATATATATATATATATATATATATATATATATATTATAACATTAATTATATAATAATAATAATTATTATCTAATTCATATTATATTTCTGAAAGTTTGTGTGTTTGTTTGTTTGTTTGTTATTCAATCACGCTTTAACCACTGGACCAATTGAGATGAAATTTGGTATGTATATGGTTTAAGTATCAGAGATACATATAGGCCTATTCCCGTTTTACAAAAGTCATTATACTACTTACCCAGCCCAAAATAATTATCAGTTTTTAGTTTTGTAACATCTGTTAACTATAGTTAGGTTTAATTACTGTTTACTGAACATGAGATTTAGGCACTTGAGATGGACATAGATCTAATCCCATTTTACAAATCTTAATCTATGTTTTATTTATTGCAAAATTATTGTTTTTAATGTTACATTTTCATCTAATAATCACAATCTGGTATTTTTCATTTAAGACAGTGTGCAGTGGTATTTTAAAGCAGAGTGCAGAATATATATATTATATACAATTTTATTAGGATACTTTAATTGTAAGGTAGTATATATATTTGTGTAATTACATTATATGAAAAAATGGTAAATATGCAGTGCAGCATCTATTGGAGTTTTCGATATTTTTCTTACTAAAATGCTTTATTATGTGCCCAAAAGCAAAAATCTAAAATATGAAAGCAGGAGAAGTATGATAAAAATCGAAAATAAAAGTGACCAACATAACCTCAAAATTGCTACCGGCGAAAATCGGTACCGTGTTGTACTGATTTTAGACGTATTTTTATTGTTTTACTGATCTACAGATTAGTAAAACAATAAAAATACGTCTAACACGGGTTTGGGTGATAGAAAAAACCCATTTTTTTAAAGAATAGTGCATAACCTAAGTGACACGGTTGTTAGGCCTAACAGGGTGATGCTTGAAAAAAACCTTTATATTTTTTTAAAGATTATTTGGCTACATATCCTAACTGTCACGGTTGTTAGGCCAAACACGGTGATGCGTAAAAAAACCTTTATATTTTTTTAAAGAATACTGCATATCCTAACTGACACGGTTGTTTGGCCTATCACGGTGATGTGTGAAAAAACCTTTAAATTTTTTAAAAGAATACTAAGTATATTAACTGACACGGTTATTAGGCCTAACACGGTGATGTGTAAAAAAACTTTTATATTTTTTTAAAGAATACTACATATCCTAACTGATATGATTGTTGGGCCTATCATTGTGATGTGTGAAAAAAACCTTTATTTTTTTAAAGAGTATCCAAACCTTAACTGACACGGTTGTCAGGCCTAACATAGTGATGCGTGATAAATCTTTATATTAAAGATTTAAAAGAGTATTTTTTAAAGAATACTCCATAAGCTAACTAACATAGTTGTTAGGTCTAACATGGTGATACATTAAAAGAACCTTTATTTATTTTTTTCAGAAGAGTACTCCATAAACTAACTGACACAGTTATTGGGCCTAATACGGTTATGCATGGAAAAAACTTTATATTTTTTTTAAAGAGTACTCCATAACTTAACTATCACGGTGATGCGTGAAAAAACCTTTATATTTTTTTAAAGAGTACTACATATCCTGACACGGTTGTTGGACCTATCATGGTGATGCATCAAAAAACCTTTATATTTTTTAAAAAAATACTAGGCTACATATCCTGACACGGTTGTTAGGCCTAACATAGTGATGCGTGAAAAATCTTTATATTTTTTTACAGAATACTTCATTAGCAAACTAATATGGTTGTTAGGCCTAACACGGTGAAGCATTAAAAAAACCTTTATTTATTTTTTTAAAAAGAGTACTCCAAACCTAACTGACACGTTGTTGGGTTAAACGGTGATGCAGGAAAAAAACCTTAATTTTTTTTAAAGAGTACTCCAAAACTTAACTAACAAAGTTGTTGGTCCTAACACGGTACTGCATAATCTTTAATGTATATTATGATTGCGGGCAAAGCCGTGACGGGTAACAGCTAATCATATATTTCTGAAGTGTTATATAAGAAATGAAATCATATTATATTTCTGAAAGTTTGTTTTTGTTTATTTCTTTGTTATTCAAATACACTTTAACTACTGGACTAAATGAGATTACATTTGGTGTGAACACGTTTTAGGTATCTGAGATAAACACAGTACTATTCCAGTTTAATTGTATAATAATGACTTTTTAATAATACTGTATTTTATTAAAATATGACGGGACCCTGTTTTAGAGTATCGAGTAGCAAAAATGTATATTTCTTGGTAGAAAACCATAAATCGTATAATATTGTAAATAGAAATATATTAAAATGAAATGACCTATTCTGATTTTGAAAATCGGCTATAAATTTTATTGCTTACATTATAATTGCAGGCAAAGCCGCAACGGGTAACAGCTAGTTAATAATAATTAAATAGAAATAATAATAATAATTATTATGATATAATGTTTATAATATATTACCTATTTATCTGTCTGTCTATCTCTCTCTCTATCTATCTATCACACATACACACACACACACACACACACACACACACACACACACACACACACACACACACACACACACACACACACACACACACACACACACACACACACACACACACACACACACACACACACACACACACACACACACACACACACACACACATAACATACATAGAGTTAAGGGACATTTTAGAACTAGTAAAAATATTATTTCATGACATATACTGTTAGTACTTTATTTTTAAGTATATATATATATATATATATATATATATATATATATATATATATATATATATATATATATATATATATATATATATATATGATGAGTCAATAAGAATGCTGGTTTTAAATTGCTTGCTATTCTTGAAATAATGTCACGGTAACATTTTATTTATGTCTTTGTTAATCAGTATTTTTTGATGTTAGTTATCGTAGAATGCTTTACAATGTGTATTTTATTCAACACTTAAACCAGCGTTCCTAATGAATTTTTAATTTGTTTTTTACTTTTATTAATTTTTTATAATAAGTAAATTACGTTCTATTTATGGGATTAATAAATCACTGTTTTTATATGACACTGAGAAAAAAATAATACTGTGTTGGAAAACTTCTTGTTAAAAAATAACAATAATAATAATAAAGTACAATGTATTATAATACATTGCATATGTTATAGTTATTGCATTTACATTATAGTTTACATAGTTTTACATTATAGTTATAGTTATTGTAAATACATTAAAAATAAATGTTAATAATAATAGAAATGTTATTAAATAATGTAATTACAGTTTGGACATATCTTACTTTGGGGATATGCCACAGTAGCCTTACCTCAAAGACAGTCCGGGATGAATGTGAATTAAATTTTTTGCACTAAATTTTTTCAGGAGTGGGTGCAGACTGTTCAACACAACCTATTTCTTGCAGTCATTAGATTCACATTGTTAGAGTTTGTTGATATTGTGTAAATTTAATAACACATCAGCAACATTATTTAAATAGTAGTCTTGACCTTTAATTTAGGTTCTGCAATAAGAATAAAATCTTAATTAGTTAAACAATAGTTTGTAAGAAACTGTGTTGTGGACAGTTGCATACATAGTGTTATAAAGTTCAGAAATAAGTCTAGAAAAAATTCTGATTTTGAAACAAGCTGTACAGTATTTCTTTTATACTATACAACAATAATTTGTGTTACTTTTGATAGTGAACATTTATTGCAGATACTTTAAGAGTGTATTATTAACAAGTTTCACTATATAATGTTGTTTTATTTTTCAGTGATACCAATTTTAATTTGTTTTAGAAAAACAACAGAAACTAATTTCCTCTCTTATGTCTCATGCTGAAGTTTTAATTGATTTAGAAGAGAAAAATGAAGCAATTAATATAATTAACCTTATACTGAAGCATGTAGATGTAAGTACTGTACAGAACTGTGTGCTGAATTTTTATATTTTTTACTGATTAGATTAATGAATAATGCAGACAGAGAATAATAAAACATGACACACATGAAAACTGCAGTAGTAATAATTGGGACTTAAAATCTGTGATCTTCAGGTCTGAGTTCAATGAACCTCACTGTGATGTGCACAGTTACCTAACTTGACCTAACATTTGCTTCTTCTTCTTCTTTACAGACATTCAGTAAAAATGCTGATATCCCCAGTGTATCACATATACGGAGTGTTTAAAAAAATGCTAAAAACCAATTCAGGATACAATTTTACATGTAAAAGTAGAGAAAAAAAGTTCCTCTAGGGTTATTTTGGGCTTAGTGATCAATGTGGTTAAAGCACTGGTTAGGTCAAGGTTATTAGTTCGAGCTGCAGTTACTCCCATTGTTTTCTTCTTAACATTAACATTGTCCTCTGGCATAAAGAAACTGAAATGTTAAGAAAAGAAAATATACTACACACGACTGAAATATATATGTTAACAGTGGTAAAATGATATTAAGGAAAATGGTTTCAGTTAAAATTTCTAAATAAAAATATAAAATCAAAAAGTTTTACAAAATATTCGGGAAAACAACTTTTTTGTGTTTTTTGAATACAAATCTAACAGTGTTATCAGAGACAATGATATATTTTATTCTAGTATGAAAATATTAATGTACACTCAATACAAAAGGGATATTTTGTTATTTTTAAAACAGCTGAGAAGAGCTTAGTGTGTGTCTAACAGAGCCAGCATTTCCGAGGTATTTTGGCACTGGTAAGTCTGCTGTATCTTTGAACTTGTGCACCTTGAGTTTGTAGGTTCAACACTGGAGTTGCGTATGCAATTTGTGTATAAAAGAATGTGTTGTTTAATGCAGAAGCTGCTATCTTCACTACTAATTTTGTTCTTCTTTCAGGACTATGACTCACTTAAACAAAATATCACTCTGGGAAGAACTTATATCCTTGCAGGTAATTATGCCGCATGTTAATAGTGTGAATGTTATTGAAATATTTTAAAGGGCTAAGTGTTTCATATTGTTTTAGTTGTTTTTATTTTATATTCAAATATTTTTAAAAGTCTAGTTATAATGTTGTCATTTACTTTGAAAACTTAGAAGAAGATAATTCAGATTTTTAGTTTTTTATGTTTTGGGTTTCGAAAATATCTGCGTTAAATTTAAATAGCAAAGTCAGTTTGGCAGTAAATTAATAATTGTGTTTTGTGAATTACTGTTAGTTTTACGAATGTGTTACAGTGGTTAGTTTTATAGTCTAACAGAGCCAACATGTCTAAGGTGTTTAGACACAGATATTTAGGCAGCAAAAAGTTTGCTGTGTCTTCGAACTTACACACGTTAAGGTTGAAGGTTCAAGATGGACTTACTGTCATTAGCAAGAATAAAATTGCTTGGTACCGCAGTATGTGTACCGGGGGAGGGAAACACAAATGTTTATGTAATACAGAAATTGGTGTTTAGCTTAAAAGCAATTGTTTTGTAAGTTGTTGAATTTGGGTACCATTATTATTTTTTTGAACTATCACACAGGGAAAACAAGTCAGGTAATGGGTGTATCAGAGTGGATAACTTAAATCAGATAACCATTACTGATAACCAGGTTACTGTAATAAGCTGTGGCACCATCTTGTAAAAATACAAGCCCTTTTTCCACCTCAATATCTTGAGGAAAGGCATACTCTGTCAACATGTCACAATATAAGTCCCCATTTATTGTTTCTTCTACAAAAATGATGGGACCAATCACTCGATCTTTCATCAAACTGCACCAAACATTAAGTTTTGGAGAGTCATGTTGATGCTGAATAATGACACATGCTGTGCCTTTGCCCTCCAAATTCTGCAGTTATGACGATTAACTGTTTCACTCACATGAAATGTTGCCTCAACAGAAATCAGAACATTTTTCAAAAAATTGTTATTTTCATCAGTTCTATGTAGAAAGTTAACAGCGAACTGCAATCTTTTGTTTTTATCAGCAGGTTTAATTTCATGCATCAGTTGTAATTTGCAGACGCGCAAGTGAAGTCTTTTATGTACCATATCATACAAAATACCTTTATGTACTCCTAATTGTAGACTATGTCTGGCCAATGACTTCTTTGGGCCCTGAACACATGAAATACGGATCTGTTCAACAGTTGCTTCAGAAGTTCTCGGTCTACCTGGCGACTTCGTTTCCTTGAAAGACTTTAGTCAATAACGAATAGTTTTTGCTGTAGGTGGTTCACGAACATACTCATGTTTGAAATTACATTGTGCTGTTAAAACAGTCTCAGTTTGCACAAGCCAAATAACACACTGTGCCTTTTGTTGCGGAGTAGCCATTGCACTGAACTGAGCGCTGTCACCGTTACTCTTAAGGTCACGCAGGCCTGCCAGCTGCAAGAACCAAATTGCCATATTTATGTGAGCAACACTTGGACAGTAGATGAAATAAGTACCATAAACTAGAATAGTGTATGTCACTTTTTTACAGATTCTAGGGCACATTAAAATTAGGAAGTTCTTTTTTATGTTTTACAGGAAGTTCTTTTTCTTATTACAGGAAACATCCTGTATATAAGAAAAACATATTTGTAGTCAGAAACATTGTATTTTAGAACAAGAATGCTTGTTATTAGATTTATAGGTGCTGTATGGAAAACATGATGGGTAATTAATAATAGATAAAAAAATGAAAATGAACCATGACCTCTATTGTGTTTGTTTAGTATTTTCAATTTACCATTGAACTTTTGCATACAATTTGTTACACTGACTTGAGTTATGCATCTTCATATATGATCAAAATTAAAATTTTTGATTTTAAAAATTAGCTGATTTTCCGGTATTTTTGTTTGGAGCCAAATTTTTGTGCAAATAATTGAAAGCAATAAAGTTTGTGTATTGTCTATACACCATTTATTGATCATGTTTGCTGATTTTAGTTAATTCAAAGCATATATTTCGTTACTTTGAATCCAATCTATGTTTGTTTTTTATAGGTCGAGGACGTCTAATGGATAACGACTTTACAGGTGCTAGCAAGTACTTCAAGAAAAGCATAGACATATTAAATCGAACACTGACACTGCAGTCTTGGGGTCCAATAAAATACATAAAGCCTTTAACTAAAGATGTTTATATTTCTGAAATTATTAAATTGAAAGTGTCTGCCTACAATTTTTTATGTGACGCAAATTTTGTAAGTTTGTAGAATATTGTATAAGTTGTAAATTTTAGTTTTTGTTGTTTTATAAAATTATTTTATAAACAAATATGATTTAAAAAAATATTTTAGTAAAATTGAAAATTTTTTCATATATTTTGCATAATACATATGAAAAAGCGTCATATTTTAATTTTTATACAAAATTTTGGTTGTCTGAAACCCTCTATGACCTCTTAACAGAACTATGTTTTTGTTTAACAGAATTTCTACTGTATTTAAAAGTTTAACAATTCCTCAAAGTATTTTCAATAGGTCAAAATAAGTAGTAATTTTATAGTCATAAATAATATTAAAAATTGTTTACATACATTGGAAATTTGTTAAAATATTCTAAACTAGGTGTTATCAGTACCATGCATTTAGGCCTAAAATACTAACATCTTCTATCTCATTGTAGTATTGCACCTTGTGTTTTAATGTTGCCTTCTGTCTGAACATGTATTTGAATTAAGTTAGCCATTTATTTTTTCTAAGCTGTTTCTGAGTGTAGGTTAACATTTATACTAGGGTGCATTTAAATGTTGTTAGACTAATTAAACTTTTGCATCAGTTAACAATATTTCTGAAATATTGTTTAAAATTCGACATCTATTTTTTTATTTCAGATGCGGCTGAAGATTGACAAAGTGCACCTGTATGCTTCAAAAGCACTTAAAAACGCTATGAATCTTGAATACAACTTCATTGATCTATGTCTTATTTATACAAATTTATTATTATCACTTAACGTTGATTGTTCGAATCTTTTATTTCAGTTTATTGAAAATCAATGTTTTGTAAATCTTCATCCATTCAAACCAAAAGAAGCTGCACATATAGGAATGGTCTTTACTGCAATATTCAGAAAAAAGTAAAAGTTTCTTATTTATTTAAATTTTATTTTATCATAATTAAATTTGTAAAATAAGCAACACTACACTTATTAATTTATTAAAGACTTTGATGACTGTCAAATTCATTTTCAATAAAATATAACAATTTTAAATATTACTCATTGAAATATTATTTTCTAAAAAGTGTCAGTACATTTTTTTTAGATTTGAAATGGGTGCCATTTTGAAACTGTAGAACAACAGATTTTGCTGGGCTCAACCAAAACCAATTTTTGTGCCAAGATTGGTTAAAATCAAATAAAAATTAATTTTGAACTCTAGAATGCAAACATATGTGGATTCTAAATTCTGCACAGAAATTCTGTCAGATGTGGTTATATTATTGAGCAGCTGATTCTTTTGTTAATTATTTCCTTTTAAAAATGTTTATGTTCTAGTTAGAGTTTATTTTCTGCTGTTTTTTACTTATGAATGAGAGATTTTTATACAGTAATATGTTTATTGATATATAATTGATTGTTACCCATGGTCTGAGTTTAGCAGGAATTGTAATGCAGTTCACCTGCTTACAGAGTCGAAGATGCTTTAAATCTCTTTAAGCACACCTTCGACCCAGATACATTCTTTTATAACACTTTCTTCTATTTCGTTAGCTGAACACTTTTACTACTGAACCCGGAAACGGCTGACTGTCTAGCGATCTGCGCTGACTTCTCAAACGGAAGAGTAGCTCACACCGCACGTCGTTGCTTAACTCTTGACACTGAACTCGCATAGACCTAGTAGGTTCAACTTGCTGTTCTTCGGAACCGGAAGTCGATGGCCTGATGTGTCATTACAGCTTAGATACAGGAGAGAAACTGAATAAGTTATCGGCTCAACACGCCGGTATCACTCCGAGTAAGGAATGACTATCGGCTCAGCACGCCGGTATAGTCCACGGATGTACGGTCGGCTCAACACGCCGGTACCGCACTAGGATAGGTTGTTCGGTGGGTAGAGTTCGGGCTGGAGTAGGTTATCGGCTCAGCACGCCGGTATAACCCCAAGGAAGGAATGACTATCGGCTCAGCACGCGGTATAGTCCACGGATGTACGGTCGGCTCAACACACTGGTACCGCACTAGGATAGGTCGATCGGTGGGTAGAGTTCGGGCCGGAGTAGGTTATCGGCTCAGCACGCCGGTATAACCCCAAAGGAAG
The DNA here is from genome assembly GCA_022606455.1 of Callitettix versicolor. Lineage (NCBI taxonomy): Eukaryota > Metazoa > Arthropoda > Insecta > Hemiptera > Cercopidae > Callitettix > Callitettix versicolor. The sequence goes on from CM040189.1 coordinate 67,159,632, forward strand.
GTATGACTATCGGCTCAGCATGCTGGTATAGTCCACTCCACGGATGTGCAGTCGGCTCAACACGCCGGTACCGCACTAGGATAGGTAGATAGGGAGGGTTTGGGCTGGAGGAGCCCAACTGCCTTCTGGAGCGCTGTGCAACTGCTTATATACTCTGGTTCTGATGGTGGGGTATTGCGGCTGATAGTGGGGTAAGATGTTATCTTGTTTATTTAGGGCATATCTGTACATTTGAGATTATCAAATGTTGTTTACTTAGCTTATCTCAACTTAATAAACTAGGGTTTAAATCACTTCATTACAGAACGACTAATGATTTTCAAGAAATTTTTCATTAACCGCTACCAAGTAAGGCTTAAATGTTAGCTGTTGTTGAAAAATTCCTTCGAAAATGTTTCCAAAAATCCATGTAATAGTTATTCTATCTTCTTGAGAACAAATGAGAATCACAATAAGATTCCGAAACTAGTCTTACTGTTGCCAAAAAGAAGTCTTTGTCGACTGTCTCAAAAAATGGATATCAGATGTACACTAGTATCTTGAAGTTACATTGTAATGGGTTCTGCAGTGGGTATCATGTAGGATACAACATAAGTCGGGAATATGTATTATATGTTAATACATATATGTATATCATTGAATGTTAAAATTAAGAATGTGGTTTGAAACAATTCCCTAACAGAATTTATTTTAAATGTTTAAATTTAAAACATGCCTTAAAAATAATAAGACCTTTAATGTATTTTTGATTAAAATTGTTCCTAAGATAAAATTTTCAGAAATAAACAGAACACAAAATAAACCAAGCAAAAACTAAAATTTGTAGAAAAACAACAAAGAACAACTGAAAAGGGTAAAAACCTATATGCTTAAATAAAAAATCTAAAATGTTATTCTGTAGAAATTATATTACAGTGGAATAAACAATTCATAAAAAATATGAACGAAGGATTTAATTACTGAATTAGAACATAACATGTGTTGTGTTATTTTATACTGACTACTATGAAGAAATTTAATGTAAGTGTACACATATAAGTAATTAGAATTTACTATACTATGCAATAATAAAGTACATAAAGCACTGTAGTTACTGAAACCAAAAAAAAAACAGTTGCACTCGACGGAAATTCACAGCATGTAGATTGATCACTGACTAAAAACTATCAAAAAATTGGCCTATTGTGTATTTGTATTTGTTTGACCAGAAACAGAGGAATGTGGACTCTTACTGTTTCTTTTGCAGGGTGATTGAAACAGATTTCTCACCTCTATGTCAGCTTATTAATACTTCAAAAACAATAAGTACAAATGAATGACATACAGGTCAAAAACAGTGTAATAATGATGTAAGTAAAGGGTCAAAATAAGTCAAGGAACGATTGAATGTCAAGAAGAAGAATTTTTAAGAATATTAGTGGATTTGTATATAAAATTCAAAACAGCCAATATTTGAATTTCAGCAGTAAACAAACTAGAGTTGATTATTGTGCTTCCATGTTAGTATACATATACATGAACCACGAGTTCATTTCCAGTGTGTAGATTTCAGATGAAAATCACATTCACTTAAACTGACTTGTCAACCAGCAGACAACATATGATGTGCAGTGTCAGTGCAAGGCATATTGGGCCTCTATTTTTTTTTATGACGAGGGAATTTCCATATCCTTTCCACCTCTATAAATTATTTAGTGCTTATTTATAGGTCCTGGTCTGGGTCTTACCATGATAGCTGCTCTAACACTTAATTTTCCAATGGAAATTATCCAATGGAAGTTCTAAAAATACTACTTACTGTGTACTACATTTACTGTATAGTATAGTATTTTATAATTATTTATTCAATATTTGCAAATATTGCATGCAATTTCATATTTTATTTATCTGTACTTTGTAATATATATACGAGGGCTATTCAGAAAGTAGATTACGTTTTTGGATAAAAAAAAAACTAAGTACAGGAAAAAAATTTTATTATATACATTTGAAAGAGGAACTAAAATACTATTTTTCGACATAATCGCCAAACAAATTTAGACATTTGTCATATCGGTGAACTAGCTTTGAAATTCCCGTGTCGTAGAATTCCGCCGCCTGTGATGCCAGCCAGTCAGTCATGCCCGCGGAGATCTGCGTCGTCATCGGCGCTGTGTTGCAAGCCAAGTCTTCATCTTCGAGATTAAGGAAATCACTAGGTGCCAGAGTCCGGACTGTAGGGTGGATGAGGAAAATCTCCCTTGAAGGCCGTCAAGGCGTCTTTGTTCGATTTGCCGTGTGAGGCGGGCATTGTCGTGCAAAACAACACTTTTGCACTCAGTTTTCCTCTCCGCTTGTTCTGGATAGCTCGTCTTAAGTTTCGTAATGTTTGGCAATACCTTTTTAAGACGAGCTATCCAGAACAAGCGGAGAGGAAAACTGAGTGCAAAGTGTTGTTTTTGCACGACAATGCCCGCCCGCTCACACGGCAAATCGAACAAAAGACGCCTTGACGGCCTTCAAGTGGGAGATTTTCCTCATCCACCCTACAGTCCGGACCTGGCACCTAGTGATTTCCTTAATCCCGAAGATGAAGACTTGGCTTGCAACACAGCGCTGATGACGACGCAGATCTCAGCGGGCATGACTGACTGGCTGGCGCGTCACAGGCGGCGGAATTCTACGACACGGGAATTTCAAAGCTAGTTCACCGATATGACAAATGTCTAAATTTGTTTGGCGATTATGTCGAAAAATAGTATTTTAGTTCCTCTTTCAAATGTATATAATAAAATTTTTCCTGTACTTAGTTTTTTTTTATCCAAAACGTAATCTACTTTCTGAATAGCCTCGTATATATATATATATATATATATATATATATATATATATATAGGTTTTTTAACATGTACAGTCTTTTTTTTATTATTCAGTTTAAATTTCTAAATTTACAACACTTGTGAGAAACAGTGGTGAATTTCATTACCAAATTTCATAGATAATATTTCACTGATTTTTTTACTTGTACGCATACAACAATATTTAATGTTTATTTTGTTGGCGGGTCCTTCCAGTTATTTATACATTTCTGTTATATATTTTAAAATTTTCTTTAAGAATGTCAAACTATGTTCAATAATTTATTTGTCTATGTGTAGGTTACTTGAAGGTAAACCTTTAGATGAAACATTGAAGCCAGGAATGATAGCCCTCGAGATGGCCAGGAAGTGTGAGGCTAATGAAGTGCATTGTCAAATTTTGCCTTTAATAGTTTATTCTTTGGTTAGTAAAGTTCTAATGCAATATTTTTACATGCATGTTCTTAAAAATTGCATTATTTGCTGTAAAAAAAATTATAAAGGATAAGTGGTATTGATCATTCAAATGTAAATCCGGACTGATACTAAAGTCTTTAACATAGTGTATGAGTTGTTAAAATTAGTGTCATTAAATTAGTTTGAAGTTATAATCATTGTACAAACTCGGCCATTCTGCAAAAGTTGTCGTTTTATCATTTCATATTGTCTATGAAATAAATAATTAGGGAATAATTTTGTATTCTGTCCACAAATGTGAAATAAATCCAAGGTATGACTACAAAAGTAAAAATAAAAAGGTATTTATTCCTATAATATACCTACAATTTTTTATCAGATAATCTATCAAAATCCATCTTTAAAATATTTGTTTATGAACATTTACTTTTTTAGTGTTTAAAACATTTAGTAAAATTTGTATAAGTCCCCCTACAGTTTACAGCAGTTTAAGTAGCTGTTCAAAACTTGTATCTTCTCATTTTTCCCTGTACTATTTAAGTGTTGCTTATAGCCAGGTTTATCTCTAAACCTTCTTTATTTGAACAGATTCGAACACTGCTGGCCCTCATTAATATAGTAGTTTGTTTTATAATAATTTTAAAAGTTATTCCTAGCTTTGAAACAAAAACTTGATATACATTGGATATTTTTGGTATACAAATTTTTCCCATTGCAATATGAAAGTTTTAGAACTTTCCTAATGCTCCCAGAGCTCCGAACAGCCTGACCATGGAAGCATTGTGAATATGGATGGCAAACCAACATCAATGTTTCACTCGAAAAACATGGATGGTTTCAAGCTGATTTTCTCCATCATCAATGTTATTGTCCCAATATATTGGTATATCAATATTTTAATTAAAAAAGCTGGTGGTGTTCCTTCTCTTTGAATTATTGGAGCACATTTTGCTTCTGTTATCAGCAGTTCAGCTTATCACTTCAGAAGGTGACAATGACAGTTGGACTTTGGTTCTTTGGAGCTTGATTCCAGATGTCGAATTGCCAATGGTTCATTTTTTATTGACTGTGACAGTTGTCTACTTGTGTACAGTCTGTCTTGGAGCTGACACACACACACACAAACATTGTGGAGACTCTTACCAGTCCAAATACACTGTGGCCTTTGAGGAGTGGCTGGAAAAACAAATTGCATTAGTTCCTGGATAAACCATATGTAATGCAAGGTTGAGTAAATATATGGAACATATTTATTAATTACATTTTTGATTGAGTTAAGTGGATTACTTCACTATGTAAAATAAAACCATGTATTTAGACAAAATAAAGCAATACAGTATGAGTACATTTAGAGTATGTTTTCAGTTGTACAGAGGATACTTGGGAGATGCAATTGTGTGTTTGATGGAATATAGGAAGCAAAGTGAACATTTTCCCAGCAAGTTTTATGTCATGTGTTTGGATTTCTTACTCTATGGTGGAATTGGAGTAGTTGATGTAAAAGAATGTATTAAACATGCAAGGTATACTAATATGACTTTCCAATTTAGTTAGACTTTACAGACATTAATAATGTGACATTCTAAAATTTAATTTCTCAAATGATCTACAATGAAATTACTTTTCTAAAAATTGATTGTACTGCTTCTAATTTAGCTACTGTAATACAATACAGTGTGTGAAAAAATATGTATTTTATAAAAGAACTTTATTTAAAACACATCTAACGTATTTTATAAATAAATCAAATACACATATTTTTATTTAAGGATCAAGGTCACAGAACGTGACATTAAGTCTTTCTTGATCTACACTAGAGGTTTTCATCGGGGTCCAGGTGGACCCCTTTAGGGTCTATTAAACTTTGAAGAGAGTCAATTGAATTCGGGAGGGTGTCTATTAATGGTCAATGAAATAAATTCCATTTTTAACACCTCAACACACACTTCATAAAAAATTAAAACAGTAGAAAAAAATCATTTTTTTATTTGCAAGTATTTGCTTTTGTTTCTGGGCATTCTTGCTTAGATTTTTCTTGATTTTGTTCTAAGATTGATTTGTTGATATCTACATTAAATTGAAGCAATTTTTGTTATTTTGAAAATTTAATGCAATTGTCTGTTATTAAAAAAGATAACATTGACGCTGATGACATTTTACTTTACATGAAACATTTGAAAGAGGTTATCAATGTTTTTTACAAGGATTTAGAAAATTTGAATGTTCTGTCTTGGATTATAAAACTATTTAAAAGCGACATAGCCGATATTGATTTCTTAACAACAAGGAGAATTGATTGAACTTAAAGAGAATTTGGAACTCAAAATCAATTTTCAAACAAGTGGATATGCCAAATTTTGGAGTTATAAAGACATTCACACAAAATATATCAGATTAAGAAGTATCAGCAAACCACTATTGTTAGCATTTCGTAGTTGTTAATTGGTTGAGGCAGGATTTAGCTATGTAATAAATTTCTGCTTCTATAAACATAATTATATTTTTAATGTATACCTAACAATACAAAATACAAATTATTATTACGTCTGGAGTTTTGTTACTGCACAACGATGCCAGACCCCATAAACACAAATCTTTTGGATGGGAACAAATGGACCACCCACTATACAGTCTGGACTTGGCACTAAGCGATTTCTATTTGTTTTGATTCTTAAAATGATTTTCTTGGCGGCAAGCGTTCATTAAGTAAAAGAAGCTGTTAAAGATTGCTTATCCTCAAAGGCGGGTGGATTCTATAACTTAGTCATTCAAAAGCTTATTGAATGTTGTGATAAATGTTCACAAATAAATATGAAAATTACATAGAAAAATATAAAGATATAAGGAATGTAAATATAACAAGTTTTTTAAAGAATCTTTGTTTAAAAAAAAGGATCTTACTTAATGAACAACCCTTGTACATGTTCATGTTATATTGATATATATATATATATATATATATATATATATATATATATATATATATATCAATATAAATTTAGAACGTGAAATAAATGTGGTTCAATAAATATGGTTCAAATTTAAAATATATGATAAATATTTATTTATATATAAATAAAAAAATTTATTTATATATATATATATATAAATCATTTTTGAAACTATACTTAACATAATCATTATCAATATGGTAGTAGGTTTTACTTTGTATCTGTTCATTCTATGTCAACCTATGGCTTATCTATCAGGTACATATGTACATATAATTCACATCTAATACTTTTGATTAATCTCCAGCAAAATTTCACCCAGATTCTGTGTAAAATGGGTTGATATCATAATTCTTTTCCATGTTTAATTTCAAAGGGAATTTGTTTTGAATAGAGTAAGTGGTAATGAAATGGCTGTAGTTCACTATGGCAAGTTGACAAAGGATTGATTAAGGTACATTTTCTTTCTTGGTCCTAAATCTCATAACTTAATGCCTATAAATATGAAATATATCAGTTATACTTATCCTTTCAAAATTAAACTTCAAAATTGGTTAGTGACTCTTTTGTATGCAGTGGTGGAAGATGTGGTTAAGATTATTATTTAATTTGTAGAATGGAAGGTAATAATGCAAGTTTGGAAAAATAATATTTTCTGTGAATAAAAGTTGAATGTCGCTGTGTTTGAATGTGCAACAAGCCGCCTCGGTGGCCTAGTGGATAGCCGTACTAGGCTTTCACACCGAGGACCCGGGTTCGATTCCCGGCGAGGGCTTGGCATTTTCATGCGCTATATATCATCCTATTGTCTGCATTAGCCCAAGTGTGCACAATAGTCGGACGTTAAAAAAAAAAAAAAAAAAAAAAAAAAAAAAAAAAAAATTGAATGTGCAACATTAATGAAAAGGCAAATAGAAAATTTGTTTATGACTTTACAGTCCACCTGCCTGGTAGTGTGTCTGTGTGCGGATGGATTTTAATTAATGGTAAAGGTACAATAAGGACATACATATATGGAGATTTTAATTGTCCTTCTGTTTGTGTGAGTGTGTTTTCCACAGAACTAAGAGTTCATGTTTAGAAGTATTATTTGTAGTGAATTGTAATGGAGAAGTTTCAATTTTATTTAAACAAAATATTTAATTTTCTTAATTTGTTATTTATTTATGCCAATGTGAAGTTTATTTGTATATGGTATATGTATTGTTTTTGTAGACAATATGATCAATATTTGAGCAATATATAAATATCCAATTTTGAAAATTAAGTCGATTGTAGTAATTAATTGAATGTAAGGAAGTTATTGTAGTTATTTTGCACCATTTATATTGCACCATCATGTTGATATTTTTTTTTCTACAGAAATTTAAATCAGATGCATGAAGAAACAGCATTGGACCGTCTGTTGTACGTCAAAGTGTTGATGTGGTGCTTACGCAAGTATGTAAAATTGAACTATTGTAGTAGTTGGTTTTAACTACTTGCTACTTTTAATGTTTTAATGTCGATTGCTAATTTTAGATTTACTATCAATATGTGTAAACTTTTATTTGTTTACAAGCATAGCAGTTATGTTTATGGTTCAAATTTAAAAAATATTTATTAACTACAAGCACTTTTTTATTTTAAAATGCCTAGAAATTAAATAATTTTATTTAGTTTAGCATTAAAGCGGTACATTGCGGCGCACAGCTGTCTTGCCAATGTGGTTAAAAGCATTTCAAGAATTTAATGTTAAGATTAATGTCAAGAGTTCTAGATTTTAAAATTTTTTAATGGCTCTGCGATTTTGAAATGGAAGAATTAATTTTGCTGCACAATGATTATCAAGGTACAGTATTACCAAAAACAATTTGAATCAAATAAAATAAAAAATTAAATTCTAGTTTTCTAACGTAAATTTTTTTAAAGGGAAGGGATTCTTAATAACCTTCTTTAAAACATGTTCTAGAGGTTTTATCATCATTTTATATTCCTGTGAAATATTGAATCTACGTATTACCATATTTTTGAAATATAAAGTTATGCTATAACAATTCAGTCTTCTGCTAACAAAAAAAGAGAAGTTTATGTTAACAATGCATGAGTTTATCGTATAAACTTCATCAAATGATCTTTCATTTTTAATTATCTATGAGGTTAAACATAACTATATAAATTAGAGTTTGATATCTTTATTCGATTGAAAATTGCAGCCACAGGAATTTTATTTAAAGTAAATTTCATTACATCCGTTAGTTGTTTATAGGAGAGATACTGTAGTTTGTTAAAAGTACTGTCAAAATCGCTTTAAGTTAATTTAAAAAAAGGTAGTTAAGTGGTGTAATTTTACTGTACACTGTGACAAGAATTGTAGCTTTTTTTATATAAATAATTGTTAACATAAAACAACCAATTTACACATTAAAAAATATAATTCTAATATTTTAATCATCATATTTATTTATTTTTAATAAAATAACAGTTTCAAAATTGTTGTGGTTGTTTCAAAAATGTCTATTAGAGCAAGACATAGGTTTTTACAGTAATTTTTTAATACTTCCTTGTTTTTAAAGAAATCACTGGCGTACAACATGTTTTATGTCATGATATGTATTCCTACATAAATATTGTCAAATGGCATTTTTCCGGCAATCTGTCACTTCTGATATTATTGGACTGTGTATTTTTTTTAACTATTAGAGGATTACGTAGATAAATATGATTTTGAAGCTAAGTTGATTAAGAAGTACTACTGCTAGAAGTGGAACCAGTGAATTTTACATTACTGAAGAAGATGAGGGAATGTTTTGGTTACTAATGCACAAACTATATTTTAGATAATGAAATAAAATTTAAAGAATATTTTTATTACCATTCCTGCAATATCCCTTCAAATGAAATCTTTTTACTGTATTTTCAAAGTCCTGTAACCAACTATGCGATCAACTCTACAAGTTGTTGTAAACCTACATCATCAGTTGTTGCAAATTTCTAATCCATCATTTTAAATAAATAACTTGTTTTACGAAACAGACTACAAAGAGAAAATTGAGAAAGTTATAACACGTATTGTGCAATGTACTTGACGCACATGAAGTCAGTCATCCTGTTTCATAGCTGAAGGCAGACCAGTGCACAATCAAAATACGCTTATAGTAAAACACTCTGATAGCTTTCTAATGTCTTAACAGGGCAGCACGCATTTTACGTTCTACACTGCATAGAAGTTACTAGGTAAGCCACCTTTAGACAAGATTTGAACAGCACTAATGATGTTATCACACTGTAACACAAAAATGACTAAACAGGAGGCGGTGCATATATTATCATCTCAATAAGTCTTCTACTCAACTTAATCCTTTGGTTCATCAATAACAGTTATTAACCTGTGTTTGTATCATTGTAACCGGAGTTAAAATGTAGGCAATGTTTATGACATTGCTTATTTTTACAATTCATTTTTAAAGATTACTATATTTAATAACTAAGTGACAGGCCAGAGTGGAACATGTGTTATTAAACTCAATAGGCTTCTATATTGCCAGGGAATAACATAAATGAAAAGCATTGAATATTTTTTTTTAATGCTATAAGTTGTTGCAGTTATGCGCTTGAGTATAATTGATTGACTTTCTTATATCAGGTGAGTTTCTATTGTTATAATACAGGACTTATATATGTGTGTTTATATTTTGTATATTCCGTTCAAATAAATTGTCACAGACTAACCTAGAAAACATTTCTGATTGAATTTCTTAGTTTTTTAATTCATACAGTGAAAACATAATATAGTGTCTTTTTATGTCAATAAACTTAAAGACAGAATTATTTTTTTGTATATAACAGTTTGGTAATTACTAATACCTATTTCTTAAAATTGATATTTTCTAGCAAAAATATAGATCAAGCTCAGATGTGGTTATACAAGCTAGGACCGCTTCCAAAGAAGCCAAGTAATGATCAGTTCTTAGTTGATTTCTTATACTGCCAATGTTTAGTATTAAATACTGTATATCTTTACAATAAAAATGAAGTGTCACTATTAATCATGGAAGATCAGATCAAGAAGTTTCTTAATTTTACAAATTTAGTGGAATCTAAGTTGGCACCTGCACATGTATTTGCTCAGTACTTGTAAGTAAAAGTATGGAAGTATTTTATTAATGTCTGGTCTAAAGCAAAGAGTGTGAGTGTGTGTGTGTGTGTGTGTGTGTGTGTGTGTGTGTGTGTGTGTGTGTGTGTGTGTGTGTGTGTGTGTGTGTGTGTGTGTGTGTGTGTGTGTGTGTGTGTGTGTGTGTGTGTGTGTGTGTGTGTGTGTGTGTGTGTGTGTGTGTGTGTGTGTGTGTGTGTGTGTGTGTGTGTGTGTGTGTGTGTGTGTGTGTGTGTGTGTGTGTGTGTGTGTGTGTGTGTGTGTGTGTGTGTGTGTGTGTGTGTGTGTGTGTGTGTGTGTGTGTGTGTGTGTGTGTGTGTGTGTGTGTGTGTGTGTGTGTGTGTGTGTGTGTGTGTGTGTGTGTGTGTGTGTGTGTGTGTGTGTGTGTGTGTGTGTGTGTGTGTGTGTGTGTGTGTGTGTGTGTGTGTGTGTGTGTGTGTGTGTGTGTGTGTGTGTGTGTGTGTGTGTGTGTGTGTGTGTGTGTGTGTGTGTGTGTGTGTGTGTGTGTGTGTGTGTGTGTGTGTGTGTGTGTGTGTGTGTGTGTGTGTGTGTGTGTGTGTGTGTGTGTGTGTGTGTGTGTGTGTGTGTGTGTGTGTGTGTGTGTGTGTGTGTGTGTGTGTGTGTGTGTGTGTGTGTGTGTGTGTGTGTGTGTGTGTGTGTGTGTGTGTGTGTGTGTGTGTGTGTGTGTGTGTGTGTGTGTGTGTGTGTGTGTGTGTGTGTGTGTGTGTGTGTGTGTGTGTGTGTGTGTGTGTGTGTGTGTGTGTGTGTGTGTGTGTGTGTGTGTGTGTGTGTGTGTGTGTGTGTGTGTGTGTGTGTGTGTGTGTGTGTGTGTGTGTGTGTGTGTGTGTGTGCGCGCGTAAAATGACCTTATCTAGCGTGTGTGTGTTAAAAAGACCTTATCTAGGAGTCCTCAAAATTTTGAACAAAGTAAATCTTCATATCAAAAAGTAGTTAAAATACACTAATCCAAATCCTCTGTAACCAAATATACTAATGAATTAAGCTGTAAGTTTGAATGATTAATTGCTTGTGCTTATTCATAAAAAAAAGTTTTCATTTATACTCATAATGTGACAAAGTCAATGATAAATGACAACATTTATTACTCATTATAACAAATTTAGATATTAGTGTGACCAGCAATATTTGAGATTTATTTATTGAAAAAATTAACGTGTCCTGATTATAGTGATGTACAAGATCTTGGAAGGCTCAATAATTGATGCTGCAGTTATTTTTTTAATCAAATTTTTTATGTTATTGTGTAGAAGTAATAAATTTGGAACATGAAAAAACTAATATAGTTCACACACACACATACACACACACACACACACACACACCACACACACACACACACCACACACCACACACACACACACACACACACACACCACACACCACACACACACACCACACACACACACACACACACACACACACACACACACCACACACACACACCACACACACACACACACACACACACACACACACACACACACACACCACACACACACACACACACACACACACACACACACACACACACACACACACACACACACACACACACACACACACACACACACACACACACACACACACACACACACACACACACACACACACACACACACACACACACACACACACACACACACAGAACCACAATATTTGCTTTCCTTCCTAAGAAACATACATTTGCTGATTTATACTCATGTTAAAAATCCTACAAATCTAGGTCAGCATCCCATAACCTTGTGCATTCTTAAAGTGCTAAACACTGCTCTACCAGCACTGGCATTTTAAAAATGTTATTTTTAAAGTGAAAGTGTGTATATTTAATAATTTAATGCTAACAAAAATGCAACTTTCAACAAATTATAGAATATTACTGTATTTTAAAAGTATTTGAATGCCTAAATAAATATTTTGTATTATTTTATATTTTATATTTTAATTTGCTTAGCAGTTCTGTGTTGATAAGGTTTATAGAATTTGTTTTTATGTTAAAATTATGTAAATGTAGCCAATTTTGCGAAAGTTTTAAAGACTAGGTGTCTGAAGAAATCGAGTGGTTTTTTTTTTCTAAAACCATGGTTTTATATCAGTTCAAAGTTTCAAAACACCTTAACACTGCTAGTTTTTGAAGGTATTATTTATAAAATTTCCATCCTTGTGGGAGATCCTCCTGTAAGTTGAATCTTCCACCCAACAATCCCCCCCCAGCCACAAAATTCATCAGTGACACTACACAATATTCTACTATTTTTGACTGGTGAAATGAAAGTCTAATATCCGTATCATTTCTCCTTTTTGTCTTTTGAATTTGCTCAAGTTTATAACTTTTTTATACAAAACCTAAGTAAAAAAAAAATATATCCATAATTTTGATGCCTCTTTAAAAAATACCTGCATGTGCAAATGCATAGTCGCACATGTTAGGTCAGCTTTGGTTTTATTTCTGCAACTTATATGTTAGGTACAATATGTCCGGTGTCTTATTCAATACAGACTAATTGCGATTCATTTGGGGTTGTACAACTTTGTAAGCATTTTATCTTAAAAAAACAATAACATAACTTTTTCATTAATGGATTTTTTTAATAATATCACTTTTTAAACTATACAAATTGTAAAGAAAGTTTTTGTGTCATGGGAATTCAGTACAGTAATTATTTTATTACTTTTTGATAGATGTATCTATTTTCATGTTCACTGGAACAAAAAGAGTGGTTTTACCTGGATATCTATCCATTTGTTACTGTGCATATCACTGGCTATTAAACTAATTGATCAGTTTTAAAGTAAATTGTACAAAAACAAAAATAAACCATTTTTTTCCATTAGTTTTTTCACTTTACTTGAAACCAATAATTTCCTTTTGTTTCACATTTAGTAAATTACACTGATGAATTATGTGATTCTTTGTATGACCAAAATTTGAGCAATATTTCATAACCTGATTTTGAGAAGTATGCTGATTTTTTTGTTTTGTAGTTTATAGGTTCACAGATTTGTTTTGGAAACAACTGTAATACTTTACCACCATTTATTTTATAGTGATTTTTGACTGTTTAATAAAATCTCTATATTGATTTGTGTAACATCAATATAGTCTAATGAAACCTATTAGCAACACTATTAATGATTTATAATTACTAATTAACAATATCAGTTCTGTGTTTTGAAATTATCTTAAATTTTCCAGGATACTTTTGAACAAATCATATCTCTACAAACTTTCAGGTGATAACAGAAAGAGCGATGACTATCTTACAAAAGTTAAAAGGAAGTGTGAACAAAGTGACAATGTACTGTTCAGCGAATGGGTTGATCATTGCAAAACTGTAAGATTTATAATAAAGCAATACTCTACATGACTTTAAAATCTGTAAATAATTGTATAAAGAATGTAAAACTGCATGTTTTCAGAAAGTATTAAAAATTCAGCGATAAAAAGTATTTAATGTCTTATATTGGCTTTTAGTCATTTGTCATGTAACAACACTACATCAGTGTTTTGCTGATTTTAGTCAACTTGTTTTGGTGGACACCTTAAAAAAAATAAATCAACATGTGAACTCATACAGGACCATGTTCAATAGATCCCAATTGTCAAAGGCTGTCTGTAGACATGTTTTTTTGAATTTAGCTATTGTGTTATAAATTGGTTTTTAAAAAAGAACTTTAATTTATTGTTAAACAGTTGTCAGGGATCATTTGTTTGTAAATATGGAATTGTTTTGAAATATTCATTATTCACTGAAATATCCTGTTTTACGTTTATATATTGAAATGATTGTCATTGGTCAAGTTGTGCATATGTATTTTTTTTTTTTTATCGTAGTTGAAGAGAGATTGTTTGAACCTTACAAACTCTATTTTGGCCTGTAGATATACATTACACTATTTAAAATGTGCTAATATTGTAAGTTATGTTGTTGAAGAAATTACTAATGCTATATAATCCATTACATTGTGCAATGTTTATGGTTGGTACTGTATTTTTGTCTTCCTGACTCACCAATGTAGTGACAGCTTTATGTATTAAACTATAACAGGCTGCCAGTTTGAATGATATCGATTGTTGGAAGTATGTTGTGTATAAAGTAATAGTGTTGATTTATTGTAAATTTAGTATTCATGTTTGTCATCTTTTGTCGGTTGTCAGGTCCAGGTCAGTTAGGCTGTTGTTTTGTTTAGGTTCAATTTATGTAATAAACTAGAATGTAGAATTATGAATTAGATATTTTAAATGTTAATATGTGTTCTTGTAAAGTCAAATGTCACTGACATTATTACCTTCAATAATACAAAGTTGCATCAAACATAAAATAAATTGATTACTTACTTATACATCTTAAAAGAACACAATTTAAAGTTGTGGTTTAAATAGCAATAGCTGCAGTTATGTGAATAAGTCAGACTGAACATTCCTTTACACAAAGCTTTAAAGGGCATCTCCACCTCAAAAAAGTCCACTTCCAAATATGCAGAACATTTGGTAAGTGACAATAATACTTAGTCAACATTGGCACTAATTTACACAAAATACACAAACTGGAAAATGTGTATTTCAATGAATATTCAAAAAACTACATATTTAAAAAATATACAAAATAAACCCTGAAGACACTCAATGATAAAGGAAAGACTATTAACTTTATTTATTTCACAATAGCTAAACTAAATGTTAGTATGAAGTGCACTGCAAAGTTGTAGGAAAGTGTTGTTTTACTTGATAAACTGTGGCTTATGGAAGGACTAAGACCTTTTGTTTTTCATAAAATTATCTTATTTTTTGTATACAATTTTGTCCCCCCCCCTTTTAATCTGGCAATGATTACAACCTAATTACAAAATTATCTAGATTTTTAACTATTAAAAAAAGAGTTTCATATTTCTTGGTCTGCAATTCTACAGAATAATACTCAAAAATTACCTGGAATTTCACTTGATGGTATTTGAACTCTCCCTACATAATGAAATCACTATGATTCGCGAAACAGCGTGTGTGTTTATAACAAAGGAGTTTAAGGGGGGGGTTTAAGGTTCTAATAAATGATGATAGTGATGGAAACACTAAAATATGAAACAAATTAAAAAAAAAATACCTTGTTTTGTTTTTTATTTTCACTTGTATTAAAGCAATTAATTTTGTTCAGGTGTGGAGTGACCCAAATCATTATTCTGTAAATAATTGGGTCGAACACAGTCAGTCTGGTTGCCACTTTAGTATTAGCCAGTTTGACATTATTTCCTGGCAGGACATTATGTTTTCCTTTCCTCTGATTAAAAGGCCTACTGTAGTCATGGAAGAAAGAATTGATGTTGTTTAAATACTTGTTATTATATTAGTTACTGTGTTTGTCATGTTGCAAGTGTTTTTTTTTCTAATAAAATAAGTTTATTTAAAACATAATTTAAATGTAATAAAGCTTTTGTTAATAAAACTTGTATTTATGAATGTGTAAATCTTATTGGTTGTTTTTCAACAATATTACAGCCTACTGTATCGTATATTGCAATATTTTTGTTTGTTATATAAACAGGTATACAATATGGAATTCACCATATTATGACGTTTTTCCCTGAGAAATATTCTCTGGACTATTGTTTGCCACCATGTTGATTATGATCATTCAGTTTTCTGTCCAAATTGAAATTGATAAAATCCCAAACAGATGTAAATAGATCGAATGCTGTGTTATAATCACATTAGGAATTGAATTCATGTTCAGTCTGTAAGCAGTTACAGATTTTCAGATTATTTACTTTAGTAATGATTAAATGTTCAACAATCAGCATTATTTATTGCTTTACTAAAGTATCCTAAAAAAAAAAAAATGTTTGAGAAATTTATAAGATCATGTACTTTTTTTTTAAACCAGAAATCTTTTTTGTTATCGTAGACTGTACAGACAGGTGAATTAAGATGGTGTATCAGTGTAAGATATAATAAAATCCAACAGTTGTTGTGGAGTATCAAGCATAAGATACTGTAAAAGCCAATAGTTATTATTATTATTATTATTCAAACAGTAATGGATGTAACCTTCTACTTCACTCTTTAGGTTTTTTTTGTGCACTTACCAGTCCTTAAACAATGAGTTTATTTCTATACCTTTTGTGAGTCCTTAGAACTGCTTTGTTAGGTTTTCAACTTCTGTAGAGCCGAAGATCATCAGTGTTTTCCACTTCAGTGCTTTGCACTTTACAAGTAGATGTTCTGCTGTTTAAGTGTTCTGGTTTCACAATTTAAACGCTTCTTCAATTCTCCATCTTCTGTCACGAAGCTTGAGATTTTTCTCAGGTTGCCTCTACTTAGTAAGGAGACTTGTTATGATAGTTTATTATTAACTTAATAAAATTACCTTTTGAGTTTACTTTCCAACAGTTAAGAGTCTCTTTCTCAACAAAATTTTTCAATTTTGATATGCCAATGGTTTTGCTAATCTCACACATCAGTTCTGGATCAATGTATAGGGTCCTTGTTCCTATTTTTTGCTAGTTTATCAGCCATTTACCTCGTTGTCTGTTGACCAGGCACCCAACTCACCATCATGTGATTTAAGATAGAGAGCTTAACCAAAATTCCCTCACTAAATTGGAGTTGTATTCGGTCCTCAATAGCAGCCTGGTGGTGCGTTTACATGGGGTTACATGTATAAGGTTTTGTATTAGGTACAAGTCAAATTAAAAAATTACGATACATCACCTCATACACATATTTCATACAAATTGTGTGAGTTGAAAGATTCCTTCACACATCTTCTCTGAGATAAAAAATTGAATGTACTTGTATGATCAAGACACCGCAGGGGGTGCAGACTAGCTGCACATATTGAGAGGATTTAGATGTCCCTTGTGGTACCCGAGTCTAACACACACTTACACTAACAACATCGCACTTACAACTTTCACACTTTACACTCACACTTACATTTAGGGAGGCGATAATAGCTTCAATGTGCTTTTCGCCTTAAAATAAAAAAAAAAAAAAAAAAAATGTATGATAATGCATGTATCATGTACAAATTCTCATTCATTTATGTATCCTAATCTAAAGACATCATAATTGTGTATTTTGCAATCTCTTTAGTTAGGCACTGTTGGGTACATCCCAGTATAATGCATTTCAGCCTGAAATACTGCTGCAAAATTCTCCAAGGTGACACTAACAACAGAACTGCCCATGGAAGGAAAAACATTGAGGGCCATAATTATTGCAAATAATAATTATGACTTTTGTTGATTTTCCATAGATTCTATCTTGGCTATACAAGATCTGACTGTGTATGATACTATTTTTTTGTCCCTAGTCATAATATCATCAGCTATATCATCCCTGTTAAGGATGTTTTTTTAATAAGGTTTGACTTATGTGACTTCCCAATCATATTGTTTTGTATCATGTTTAAGACAGGATCATATAATTCCCGATCACAGATATGTCATGTCCTTAAGGTCACTGGCTCCTTTTCCACCCTCTAGAACCTATAATTCTGTAAGTAGCCAGACTTGATTCAGCTATGATGTTGAGGTCAAGTAAGACCAACCAGTTTTGTTGCCAAAGATACTGTGCCAACAAGACCTTCAACCTGTGAGTTGTACTCTTCACTTTTTAGTTGTAGCAAATCTCTCATCAGTTATTAATCAATTAATAAATCTATCCTGTTCTTCTAAAGCATTAAATAAATACAACTTAAATATACAAATTAACAGTTTGCTTGTTATTAACAAAGTAATTAATTTTAATTTCTATTAAATAATATTATGTACTTTGACCTTTGTATATAGCCTATCTAAATTTAATATAAAAAAAGAAGTAAGCATGTTTAAATCAAACTATTATACAAAAAACAATTAGTTAGTATTTGGTAAAAAACATCAATGCTAACATTGATTTAAAATACCTACATTGATATAAAATGATTTAATATTGACTTCGAAAGTTGATGTTACTGTATGTAGATAATATAAAAGAAGTTATAGAATTTAATAGGTACATGAATGGAAAAGGTTGCAGATATATTTCAATTGAGAAAATTAAAGTAAACTGAAATTTAAATCAAACAGTTGAATCGATATTAAACAAAAATAATACTGCATGCAAAAACTTTTACAAATAAAGACCAATTTACTCTAAAATGTTTGCAACCCAGAAATACAATGATGTTGACACGTGAAACCCCAGAAAATACTAGGTAGGTAAAAATAATACTTTAGAAGAGGAATAATTTAAGTTGTTTTTGCTGTATGTGGAACTTCTATGATTTGCTGTATTTTGTATTAGGTAATTAACACTACATGGGTCAGCCTTGGAATCAAGCAACCAGTTGTTAGGTGACAGTGAAGGTTTGTCTGGTATGATTAATGTATTTGACTTGGGCAAGTTTTTGCCCCATTATATCTATATATATATATATATATTATATATATATATATATATATATATGAATTGCATTGAAAACTGATATATATCCGTTCGACACATCTGTTTCAAGAAGAAACATTGTTCTGAAGTTTTTCCAAAATAATATCGGGTATCTTTGAAGATATATTCATTCCAAGTGTGAAGGTGAACTGAAGAGATGTACACTGGTTTATAATGTAATTTGCATTTTTCCATCCAACAAAGCAATAAAGAAATAATGTATTATTTATGTAATAATAATAATAATTATTATTATTCTTTATAATAACATAAATACTGATAAATAAATGCATTTGTTTGTATACTCGAATGATTAATCTTATGAACAAATTAAAGTTACATTGACTACAGTGAATCAGGTAAATGAAAATGAAAGTATGAAGCATTTAAGTAATATTTCATTATAAATTTTACACAGTTTTTATCACTTAAATATGATGTTGAATGATAAATGTTTTAAAATATTATATCTGATTATTAAGTAAAATTTTTAGCAACAAATATATTTGCTTTTTATAAAATACATTTCCAGATTCAGAAGGTGTAGGCTACTCTATTGAACATTCTAAAAATCTATAAGAAACAGCTGTGATTGAAAAATGAGTATTTGATGTTTTCTTAATAAGGGTGCTGTAAATTTAGTGGAAAATTTGCAAAGGGTGTGAAAAAGAAAGGCCCTTGGTGAGGTGAAAAGTTATTTATAACTAATGGTTTTTGTAAGGATTGAAGAAATTCTTCTTGTTTGTAATGCCATGTTGTCTGAACTCTGTAAAGGTCATCATGCATTTCTTTAGTGGTTGCTCATTTACGTCAGTGTTGGGAAGCCTTGGCAATATAGTAAAATAAAAGTTTATTTAGTAAGCGCTGTACTGGGTTTAGAACTTTAACATAGTTATAAGCTAATGTAAATTGAAATCATATTTATTTAGTGTGGAATGATACAAAATAGATAACACTGAATGTTTTTAAACTGTTATTTATTATTTTTCATAGATTTGAGAGTAGGCTAATAGTGGAATGGATATAATGTAATAATGTGTTTTATTAGCTGATATTTTACCTATTGAACAGGTTAAACTTTGTATGCGAATGGTATGATGATGATGGCAAGTGTGGATAAGAAAATGATGGTATTGCCGTCTAATATTTTTCTCTTGCGACTTTGTCCACTCACTGCTTTCATCGTACTCAAAGTCTTTCTTTATCAACTTTAAATTTCAACATAATTTACTACAAATCAAAACAGTTTATGAAAAAAAGACAATTTTTTTTGTCTTCAAATATTTTTCATTCTTCAAATACACACATAAATAGTAACTTTTAATGTTTGGAACAACTTTCTGTATGTCTTCTGTATAGATAGAATATACTTGTAAATCAGGCAATAAATTGAGTTTTCTCTAATAAATAAAATATGGCTCTTTGAATAACATAGGACCTATCATTTTTTTAATGAATAATTAAGTGTTAAGAGAGTTTTTGTTATGACTAACCTTCTATACAACATTAATGATAAATCAGTGTTTTGGGTTATTTGGTATTTGTAAGATTTTTAAATTCTTGTTAACAAGTTTTAAGTAAATATGTAAAATAAATTTACACATTTTTTTCTTAATACACTTTACAAAAGTATTTTTTTACTACACGTTTCTATTTTTTGTTGTTTAATTTATTATTGAAATTTTTTGAGGTAGCCTATCCTTATATTTATAACTTTATTCATTTATATCTGATTTTAAAGCTATGTTTTTTCTTGTTTTAATATGTTGGCTATAATGTTCATTCGGCCTTATGTACTTTTCATGTTTACAAAATCTTAGAAAATACGGTAGTTTATAAAAAATAAGATTTGCCTCCCTTTTTTCTTGTTTTGTAGTGGAGTATGGTGCCCTTTAGTGGATCGCACTAAAGAAGACCCAGTCCATTGTACACATAGATTATTAAATCAAAAGTTCGTGTCCTATAGAATAAACAATGTTTCCTAGTAGCCTATAGCGTGTTTAATCACCTGGATTTCTTTTTAACTAAACCGCATTGTCATAAATATTTGCTTCCATTCAGTTAAAGTTAATGTCGCCACTAAGCTAAGCTGTAGTCGAGGCATAAGCATTTCAAGTCGTTTACATCCTGAATCACGTTCCACCGTACGTAAGGCACTTGTTGTAATCACCAATCCCGCTAAGGTAAATTGCGTCTGGTTTTATCACTCCTTCCAACGCCGAAAGTCGTCTTTACTTGTAAAATGTTTGTTTAATTACAATTACGTGTTGATTACATTATAACTTCTACGAAATAAAATTATTCACGGGAAATTTTTTGTGAACAAACAAGATAATTGGTATTTCTTAGTTGCTTTTACATAGAATTTTTTTACCATGAATCCTGTGGCACTATATTTACGATTCTTTTATCCAGAGAAATTCGTTAAATCGTTTCGAATTGATGGAAATACACAATTTAAAAAAATCACCATTTAAAAAAATATTAAAAATACGTCTGTGAAATCACATTTTTTTTTATTCAAACTTGGCGCAGTAATCAGTTTTGTTAATATCGTACCAACTACAAGTTTGTTACACAGTTTATCAGTTTCAAAGTGACGACCATTATAAATGTTAAAAAAATTACTTTATATTTTTAGAAAATGTAATTCTTTTCCCATGCCATTCAGAATTAAAATCAAAGATTTTAAGTTTTCAAATTACTATTAAAAATATGAAAATTAAACTGTATGGTCAGGGTTGTTTCGTAAATTATTTGAAAATTAAAATACTAATTTATATAGATTTTAAAGTTGATTAAAAAAGATAATATAAAGCAAATTGTTTGTGGTATTGTTACTTTTTAAAAATTCGATTCCTTAACGTCAGCGAGACAGTTGAGTGCCACGAATATTTTGGTTGCGGAACTGGTACCTATACTATTTTCTATTAGGCGCGACTTTATCATGAACATAAAACCAATCGTTCACAGTCCTAATTCATTAAACACTAGTAAAGATGTTCAACATTATCTCTTTGTTTATATTAAGGGCAGTTTTATAGAGGTTCGTGTTAGCGTAACTTAAGCTCAGTTTTAAACATCTTAAACGTTCACTTTTTTAAATAAATTTTACTGTACATTTGAGGCGAAATTTATTAATGGCATTAATTGACCGAGTAAAGTGAAGTCTCTGCTTCAACTCGATCATTCAACATTTGATTTGTGTGTTTGTTTGTTAAACAGTTTTGGTCAAACGCATTGACCTTTTTTTTAAAATTTGATAAGAAGGTACGTTATATAACATATAAATCCCGTACGACCTAAGTTTTTCCCATTCATTTCCCTTCTCAATACGTCGATCTCTGATTTAACAATGACGAGTGTACGAAATTTTGGCAAAATGCATTAGCCAATTGATTTTAAATTTGGTATAAAGTACCTTGTTTAAATCCCGAACGGCGTATGTGTAAGATATTTTCTTATTTACTTCCGTTTCAAGATGGCGGCCTCTGGTTTAACGGTGATGTGTGTGGTTGCAGGCTTTTTCCTGTAATACTGGCTGAACGGCAAGACCTATCATAATTTTGACTGTTTTGTTTAGAAGAGCATAAAGTTTTTAATAAAGGTGGTGTAGTAACATTTTTTTAAAAAAACATAACTGTTACCGGTTAAATTGGCGGAAAATGTTAAGAGAGCGTCAGAGAGATGTGGCAAGCAATTAAAATACAACAAACATGAATACTGTCATTGGAAAAGATTTACAGCGGCGAATATAGCAAATATCTGTTTATTATTTTAGCCTTGTGAAGTGTGCACTGCAGACACATAAAAATACGAGGGTTGATCAAATATAAACGAGACTGACTTTCTAAAAACTTTTCCGTTGGACATTGAACTCTAAAGGGTGGGGTTTCAGGTAGCCTGGGAGGTTTGGGACGGGCGTAGACGGGCAACATTTCCGTTCGGACCCTTCTGTATAAAACTATACAATGAGTGAGAGTGAAGTGCACGTTTCCGTGGAGCAGAGAATTATTATTAAGTTTTTGGCCAAGGAGGGGGTCAATCCGACTGAAATCTTTCGTAGATTGACGGCTCAATACGGGGACAGGACCCTGTCAAGAGCTCGTGTTTTTGCTTGGCACAAGGAATTCGCCGAAGGACGGGAAGCAGTAGAAAACCTCAGCCATGATCGTCGCCCGACCACTGGGAAGGTAATGGCCACTGTATTTTTCGACAATCAAGGCGCCTTTCACGTCAATTTCCTCCATCAACGACGAACAATAAATGCACAATATTATTGCGATGTTTTAGAGGCCGCAAAACAGTCTTTTCGTAGGAAAAGGAAATCTAAACCGGCGAGAAACGTCATTCTTCTTCACGATAATGCCCGACCACATTCGGCGAACGCTACGAGGCTTAAACTCGATCAAATTGGCTGGGAACCAATGGAACATCCCCCATACAGTCCAGACTTATCACCCTGCGACTATCACCTGTTTGGGCCACTCAAAGAGGCGCTTGGAGGCCAGCGTTTCGAAGACGATTCTGCGGTGGAGACCTTCGTGCTCCAATGGCTCAATGAACGCCCGAGAACTTTTTACGAAGATGGAATTAAAAAACTTCCAATCCGGTGGGAAAAATGTGTTACTCGTGCGGGAGACTATGTAGAAAAATAAGTTGTATCAAGAATAATTTGTAAGTAAGCAATAATTTTTTTTAAAAAATCAGTCTCGTTTATATTTGATCAACCCTCGTAAATACGGACTGACATTCATATAAAACCCGATTTAAAAAAAAACAATCATGGCTAACTGGTATTTGACATTATTTTTTTTTACAGCCTTCAATTCCATCTGCAGTACAGGCCAAGAAAACCCACTTTACCAGCTTTTATATTTGTGAATATAGCAGGTCAGGAAGTAAAAGAGTAAAGAAATATGAGAGCTGACATTTGATTACTTTATAGTGTTATTTAATTAATGTAATTTTTTCTGTGCTGAACTAAACAGTTTTTTACTGTGTAATCTGAATGTGATTGACAAAACTATCGTGGCGATCGCACCTTATTGGCTACACTTAATCTATAGTTCATTTCCCTTCTGATAGATAGCATTCTCCATTTCAGTCACGTAATTTGGTATGCAGTGAGATCTTTAATATTGCACAGACTTAAGGATACTGTGTATCAGACTGAATTATACTGTATTAGTGCAACAGCTGTGTTCAGCACTTGCTATCCAAGCTAAGTTTGTAGTGTCAAATTGTTTCATTGTTTGTCTGAATAGTAAAGGATGCTTTGTTTTCCATTGTGTATGAAATACACAAATTGAAACAATAATATAAATTATTTTGCTTTATTGTTAAATGTCGTGGAAAAATGTATTACAACTGAATGTTGTTAAACCAAAATATTTGTTTTTAATTACTCCTATTCAAGAGTTAGTGCAGACTAGTGAAAATATATCTATTAATTGTATTAAATGTTGAATATTTAAAGAATGGAGTATTACTTTAAAAGAACGTAACGATAGATTAAATAGACGTATTTTATAATGGGGCTTTATAGGTTTATTTTTTGGAATTAGATTTAAACCATAATGAAAAATAACTCAGATCTGTGTATCAACATTGTAATAAAGCTAGTTACAGTTCACGAGAAATTGACGGAAAAATTTAAACTAATGCCAGTATATTACATAAACTAAAACCTTATGACTTACGCCGAGCTTTTGTCGAAACACTTCTACTCATAAGGGACTAAACAAACGTAGGTAAAATAATTTTTTATTTTCAAAATTGTTGAGTAAAAATACATGTTTCCAGTAATTAACACTTTCACAGAAACTTAAAAATAAATCTCACAAACTAGGCCATATAACGTTCAAATAAATTATTCAAACAGATTTGAATTAAACATTTAATCTAAACAAAACGTAAGTATTGCTATATATTTTAAAAAAATCGATATGCAAAGAAAGATAATTTACAATAACTTAATTATCAAATAATGTTGACACTCACTACTCGTTTTTTCTGGTTACACAAGTATAAGCGTTACTTAAATAAGGTGATACCAAACCAAACTATTTCAGGTATCAAAGGATTTGCCTTCCTCTAGTAAGCAACGCGAATTGGATCACGTCTTTATGAACCAATTTATTATACAACGTATGGAAATACCGGACCTGTAAAATATCCCATATTATAGTAAACAAAAACCGTCCAAATTTAGGAGAAAATTGGATCAAATAAAAATAGATTTATTTAAATTACATCGACCATAACAAGGAATATATACAACCGATCTAGTTCTCACAATCCTACCCGTTATTTGAACTTGGCATTGAAATAGTTTGTTTTTAGTACCATAGACAGCGCTGAATATACAGGTAGCAATATTTTAACTAACTTTGGTTCTAGTGAAGATAAAAACTTGGAACAAAGGCCATTTTATAGAAAATTAACTTTTTTATTTATAAGAAGCCATGTATTACATCCAGGATGATCTTAAAATTCATACAATAATAATTCTTTATGGAACCTATACAGTTTTGTGTCTACGTAAAATAAAGTGAAAAATTAATTAAATACTGCCTATAAATGGTGAATCCTTCCGGGAAAATGCTTAAACATTTTATACGCAAAACAGTGTTTTAACACACTTTTAGCTAGAAGTTTTGTTTTTGAAAAAAAAATTAATGTTTTTTTTTTTGTTCATAACGTGACTAAGTAACGATGTTCATATAGACCAATCTCACTACTTCCAATAGTTTCAAAGGTATTTGAAAAACTGTTACTTAAAAGACTCAAACCAGTTATAGAGATAAACAATCTCATACCTACCCATCAGTTTGGGTTTAGGGATAAGTACTCAACTATTGACCAAGTGCACAGAATAACCAACATTATTGAGAAAGCATATGAAGAAAAGAAAATTTGCTCCGCCGTGTTCTTAGACGTTGCCCAGGCCTTTGATAAGGTCTGGCACGAAGGGCTAATCTCTAAGCTGGAAAAAATATTGCCAAAAACATATTCTGAAATTTTGAAGTCCTACATAATTGGCAGAATGTTTTGGGTTAGGCAGGAGGGAACATTCTCTAGCATGAGAGAGATTAAGGCGGGTGTACCTCAGGGCAGTGTTCTGGGACCCTTGCTTTATCTTCTCTACACAGCTGATATCCCGCAGCCGGATTGTGTGTCAATCGGCACATTTGCTGATGACACAGTTTTCTTGGGTGTGGGAGACAGTAGTAAAGTAGCAGCTGTAAAACTGCAACAAGCATGCGATAAGTTCGTTACCTGGACCAAAAAGTGGCGAGTTAAAATTAATGAGGGTAAATCGGTGCATGTTGACTTTACTTATAAAAGGATAAGTATGTTCCGATAGTAATTAATAGCACAAATATTCCATTCAATAACACTGCAAAGTATCTTGGAATGAACTTAGATGTGAAGCTGCGATGGGCAGAGCACATAAAAAAGAAAAGGACAGAACTTGACATAAAGTATAAAAAAATGTACTGGCTGATTGGTAGGAAATCACAACTGTCAGTACACAATAAACTTGTATTATACAAACTTAAGCCCGTATGGTCCTATGGGATCCAGCTTTGGGGTTGTGCAGCTAAAACCCAAATCAAAAAAATCCAAGTCTTCCAAAATAAAGTTTTAAGGAACATTGTTGACGCCCCATGGTATTATCGTAATGACGACCTTCACAGGGACTTAAAAATTCCAACAATCAGAGAAGAAGCTAAGAGACTGGCAGCAAAGCACGAGGAGAGACTCCACTCACACATCAGCACTGATATTCTGCAGCTCCTGGAAAACACTCATTTAGAGAGAAGGCTAAAAGACAGCAAACTGTTTGAACTGGTTTAGTGTAAATACTGGGACCTCTGTTGGGAGTTCTCAGTTGTGATTAATTTATTTTAGAATAATATTGTAGGTTAGTCATCTAGTGACTAGTGACAATTGTATAGTAATAATAATAATAAAATCTTAAAAATTCAAAAAAAAAAAAGTAACGATGTTACGATTATTTTAAGAAAATTATTTGTATAATATAAGAAAAAATAAAATGTTTTTATTAAGTTTTATAATTATTTTTTTAATTATTCTGAATTTGTAATAAATAATATTAATCTGATTAAGATTAATAGCATATTATGTATTACAGATTATGATTAATGTAAAATTGTAAAATCCAGTGAGAAAATTTTATTGTCTCTTATTATGAAATAACTATCACAAAGTACTCGAAATCGTCACTGTTACTAATACTTAGAAGTTATTTTTTAAAGTATGTTCAGTTATAACAATATTAATATTTGAAAACAACATGTAGTCGTTGTTTTACCTAACATTAATTTGAAATAACTGTAAGTTTGATAGAAACTTACATACACATAATAAATATAGCACATATATTTTAAAATTGTGCTATATAAAATTATTTTATTATTCTTATACAACCAGGGTCAATAGGTACTGACCTTGCCTTAAATTCACTCATACTAATTGCGAAGGTACAAAAATGTAAATATTATTTATTAGGAAGTAAATAGCGGCATGACGGAGCTAATAGCTGATTTAAAAAGTCCTCAGCCGCCTCGGTGGTCTAGTGGATAGCGTACTAGGCTTTCACCCCGAGGACCCGGGTTCGATTCCCGGCGAGGGCTTGGCATTTTCATACGCTATAAATCATTCCATCGTCTGCATTAGCAAGTGTGCACAATAGTCGGACGTTAAACACCAATAAATAAATAAATAAACAGTCCTAATAAGTGCAATAGTAAATAGAGACGTTTAGTCATTCCAAAGATTGTACCTCACAGGGAGTGCAGACTAGCTGCACCTTTTGAGAGGATTTAGGCGTCCCTCGCGGTACCTGAATCTAACACACACTTACACTTACAACACTACACTTACGACTTTCACACTTACATTTAGGGAGGCGATAATAGCATCAATGTGATTTTCGCCTTAAAATAAAAATAAATAATAAAATTTTAAAAAATTGGATATAGTGTGATGGCAATCAGTTAGTTGTTTTGAATATATTAGAAGCGCTAACAACTAATAAAATACGAGGGTTTATCAAATATAAACGAGACTGATTTTTTAAAAAATTTATTGCTTACTTACAAATTATCCTTGATACAACTTATTTTTCTACATAGTCTCCCGCACGAGTAACACATTTTTCCCACCGGATTGGAAGTTTTTTAATTTCCAACAATTAATAACCCCCTCCTTGGCCAAAAACAAAATAATAATTCTCTGCTCCACGGAAACGTGCACTTTACTCTCACTCATTGTATAGTTTTATACTGAAGGGTCCGAACGGAAATGTTGCCCGTCTACGCCCGTCCCAAACCTCCCAGGCTACCTGAAACCCCACCCTTTAGAGTTCAATGTCCAATGGAAAAGTTTTCAGAAAGTCAGTCTCGTTTATATTTGATCAACCCTCGTAATTAGGATTATGGCCTATTTTCTTCCGTCTAGTGATCCTTTAACTCACCTCGTAAAGGCTACTGCGGTTTCAAAACTTCATTGTTTCATCTTCAGGCCGTAGTACAAATGGTCAAATCCCTCTGTCAAAGTCATCACAAAGTTAACAAAACATTAGAAATACACGTCATAAGACCAAACGCATTTATTAAAACGCACGATTGTATTTGGTTGGCCATACACTATCGTGCAACTTATACATCGTTACAGTCCGGACTGAACGACTGTAACGACACACGAGTAGAGTTGCACGGCAGTGTTTGGCCAAACCAAATCTTAACGTTGTGCGTTTTAATAAATCGTATAGTTGTGTTTAGTGTTGTGACGTGTGTTTCTAATGTTTTTTTAACTTTGTGACGACCTCGACAGAGGGATTTGACAATTTGTATTACGGCCTGAAGACAAAACATTGAAGTTTCGAAACCGCGGTAGCTTTTACGGGGTGAGTTAAAAGACCACTAGAAGGAAGAAAATAGATCATAATCCTAAATATTTAATTATGTGGTCCGGTGGCTATGTTGAAGTAATGAAAGTAATTAAAAAATAATTAGTCAAAAACTGACGAAATATAATTTACTTGACTGTTTGAAATGGATTCTGCGATTTTCAGGACACCGTAAATAAAAGGACCTCATTGAAGTTTGTTTTATATTTCTATCTTTATTTTAACCAGATATGCCAGAGGGTATCTATAGATCTTGAGTCTAAATATCTAAGAATTATTATTTAAACGTAAAATAAAATGTAATATGACAATTGTGTAAGGCCTAAACATTTCAGTACCAAAACGATAAACGGACATTAAAAGTCTGTTGGAGAAATAATGGCAAGAGACCAGTGTTGACGGAAGAGTAAAGCTTACGGAATATACTACGAACAATACAGAAATTCATATTTCGATCTAAACTGGACGTTTTCGTTTTGCAAGTTTTTAAACGATCACGCCAAACTGTATTATAATCGCCCATTCATATAGACATTCGCTGAAAAATGATACATTTAAAAAGGATTAATCCACGCTTAGTGACCATTCTTTGTAACACGTTAAAGTGCACACTAGGTGTAATAGAATTAGTATCGATAGATCGATATAACGTATCGTAATAAACGACGCTTTTGTAAAATCACTGCAACGCTTTGTCACACGACGATGCACGTAATGTAGAGTGCAATTAAAATCATACGCTTGTATATTTGCAATAATTAAATGTGTACGCACAATAGCCTACACTGAACGTTGTGGTGACCAGACATTGAGTGACGATGCGGTGATTTATAAATTGCACGCTCAGTTGTCAGCAAGCCTATGGCGAGTAAAGGAACTACGTTTAATGAAAACAAATATAATTAATAGTAAATAAATATTGCAACCAACTCTTTTACGTTCAGACAACAACTAGCTTTTCCGATTTTGGTTCTAACAGATTCAAACTTGCAAAACAAAAGATAATTTTTAATAATAGCTTGGACCCAATTAAATCTGTTTATCTTACACTTTTTTTTGAAAATACGATATCACCAATGTATTCGTAATTATATTGAAAACGTTTTTTTTCTTTACGTCAATACTGTAGGCCAGTTAGACTAATGAGTACGAGGCATCGGCGTTAACCTTAAGCCAAAAACAACTCGAGTAAATGCGGCTATAACTAAGAACCTTAAGGTTTAGAGACGCAACAGACTGACCGGTGCTTTAACCACATCGATCTCCGAGTCCCCAATATAAAAAACTTAATTTATTACAAACTTAATCTATGCAGATTTGAATAATGATTGTGATAATGAAATCGCATTAAAAAAAGATAGAATATGTAATAATATTGCTTCTTTTAGCAAATTTCCTTCAATCACGTCAATGAGACCGCTGCGTGCTGCGAATAATTTTTGTTTTTTTAAATAAATTAATAAGTAAGCAGGCTTTCACCCCGAGGACCCGGGTTCGATTCCCGGTGAGGGCTTATCATTTTCATACGCTATAAAATCATCCCACCGTCTGCATTAGCCCAAGTGTGCACAATAGTTGGACGTAAAACCAAAAAAAAAGAAAATGTTTTTTTAATAACTGTTCAGTAACCAATCTGCTCACATAGTTTTGTTATTTTTGTCTATAACGTAATTGAATAACTAGTATTTGCGAATATTGTTTGCAGTTTAAAGTTCGCTCTAGGGAACATATTTAACTCAGCGGTGTTTTATCTATTGTACGTGTCCAGCTCGTTAGGCGAGAAACTTTTATATTACTTGGCGTTAAGGTAACTTTTATTTGATATCGCAAATATGAGGAGTGAATGCTGCCATGAATCGTTTAGAGGAGATCGTGTTCTCTTGGTTATTGGTTTGGTACAGTCCGAGAGAAAATGTTCTGCGTTTTAGCTAATTAACAATAACTCTACTCGCTGTTCGTTCAATTGACGTACGTACAGAGTGAACGTCTCATATATATATATATATATACAGAGTGAAAAGATGATTTTGTTCGCTATTTATGCTCTTAGAACAATACCGTTGTAACAACAATATTACCACTGCTATCTTAAGCGGTACGTTATTATACTGTTGCGATTATAAATGACAGTAACGCAGGAAAATATAACAAACAATTATGTCGGTCAAATACTGATGGTAAAATTTGTCGATTTCGAGAGATCTGTAGACGGTACAAAACTTAACTGACGGTACCGTTAGTGACCGTTATAGAGATGACTGTGAAACACAGGCATTTTTATGTTATAGTCAACAACAGTGACAAAAAAAAAAAAAAATATCTGTGATATTAGATTGCGGTAAGTCAGCGTCTCCTAGTAGAAAATATATTTTGTGGTCTAAAAGTCGAAATACGAAAAATGCCGAATTGAAAGAAATGGCGAAAGTGACGGATCTTGGCAGCTTGCATCATTAGCAGACGGCATTTGACTTCAAGGCACTGATATAAATTAAGTGTTAGCACTCGTGTATAGCATTTTTTGCGTCACAAGGAAGGATGTTCGCAATTTTTCTCCAATAATCAAGCCATATTGGCGGCAACAATAGATTGGATTTTTTGTGCTTGTGACGCGATCTGCAAAGAATTTGTTAACAAAATACTCTCCAAGTCAAATATACTTGAACATGGTGACAAATATACTTGAACATATTGTTGGTGAAAATATGTGCCAACAATTATTTGTGTTGTTTTGTTGTATTGGCGCTGAGGAAAACTTGTATTAAAAATACAGAGTTGATAAAATGGTTTAAATTGTTTGTGTAAAGATTAAGTAAAGCTGTAAAGAGTAAAGTTTATGGTGCCTGTTTTTTTAAATGTGTTATGAAAATGTTAAAAGAAAGTTATTGTTATTTTGTTATGTAGGCTTACACTCATCTGCCTTCTTCTTCTTCTTTTCGTTTCACCCTCTTTGGGGTACGCTGAATCAATCATTTCTTGCGCGCTGTACTTTTCTTTGTTCCCAGTAGCTCTTCATTCTTTCCGATCTTCTCTTCCTCTCCTCTTCCGAAATGACAGGTTTAGGTCTTATTTTGGCTTTATCTTGGAATCTTATTCTTTCGTCTTTGGTAATTATCTTAGCAGTTTGGTCAAACAATGAATCTTCTGTAATTTTTAATTCTATTAGGTCTTTTTCAATTTCTTTAAACCAGTTCGGTTTTGTTTTACGATTATGGAAAAACAATTATCTGCCTTCATTAAATTATTTTTTAATTTCTTATTTGTTTACTTGTTTCATGCTACCTTTTTTTATTATCAAAAGTTATTGCTGCAAACATCGCCTACATGAAAGTAATCCGAAACGCCTCAACGCACACAAAATTAACAAATCTAGGAAAGACAGATATCAGCGTACTCAGCAAGTTAATAACATTCCTAGCAGAAATAAATAGCAGTACGTTTATTATTAAATTAGGCGATTATTGTTTTATAATAATTACGTTTATTAGTATACTTATTTGTTTAGATAAAGAATTACTTAAAATGTAAAAACGTAACCTAATAGTAATAAAAAAAAAACTTGTTTAATTCACCATTAAAATAATCGTCTACAAATACAAAAAAAAAAAAAAAAAAAAAAAAAAAAAAATTACTGTTAGTAACACACTTAGAACACATTCAGCCTACAATACAGTATAGTATTAAGTTAAGGAAGCTGAATTTTGTAAACAAACATTAATGTGAAATATTTCTTGAAATCGCCAAATTGCATGCGAAATATCTATTACTTTCCTACAAGTATGAAGCGTCAGCGGTTGTGACAAGTCACATGTATTTGTCATCGGTGATTTAAAAGTCACTGGTGTATTGTAGAGATGGATAAGAAAACTCCAAACTGTTGAAACAAACTGTTTTTCTATATACGAAAAACAAACTGCTTTGCCAAACGGAAAAAAACAGTTTGAATTGGACTGGATCGTGATTTATTAAACAAGGAATAACAGTTTGGACTTTCCCACCACCTACGTTCTATTCGAACGTTGCCGCAAGCGCTAAAACTTTTTTCCTGCTATTTTCCTGCTAAACTGTTTTCCTGCAAACACCCTTTCTTTAACCTGTTATACTTTTCCCCTCTATTTTAAAGTTTCTTGTTGCAACGTAGTGAAGTAAGAACTGTTTGGGCGTTGTCAAAGTTTATCTCTATTTTGTTGCGAGTTGTTTGAAAGTTTTAAATGTAAAATTTGTTGTTCAAACATTTTTTAAACTGTAAAAACAGCCATAATTGTAAAATGGAAAACAGATTTTTTTGCTAATGCTAATGTTAATAACCTATCATTAACCTATAATAACCTAATGTTAATAACCTATAATTTTGTAACTATATAGAGCCAATTTTATTTAAACATATTTGGCCTATGTTCTTATTACTATATTTTACTTATTAAAGTTGTTTTTTTCAGTTTGAAAAATGAAAACCTACTTTCTCCCAAATAAAAATATGACAGTAACATCTCACATTTTGTAAATACATAACCTAATTTTATTTAAACATATTTTTTATATTTATTATCAATCATCAATATTTTTTAATCAACTAAAAATATTCTAAATTGTTTGCATTTCAGTAAATATGCAAAGGCTATTTAATTTTTAAGTAAAAAAAAGAATACTTCTATTAGAAATTCATTGCATTTTGTAAATATAAAATGGCATACATATATATTACGTTTTGAGAATGTAATTTAATTATTACTACACTTATAAGGATTATTTTTTTCTAAATGTTTTACACCCAAAGACAGTTAAGGACATGGTGGTAATGGGAATGAAAAAGTAGTCTTAGAAAATTGAACGTTTGTGCTTATATTTTAGCTGCTAATACAACTTCAAGTTTCATTTTTCTAAACCTGTTTTTTTCAAACTGTTTTTCCAAACAGTTTTTTCCAACAAACAGTTCGTTGATATTTTGTAAAAATAGCAGAAGTGCCCATCCCTAGTGTATTGTATCTAGTCACTGGTATTTTAAAGTCACCGATATTACCCCTTCCAGACCATTAGCGCTGTGGGCGCTGTTGCGCGGTACGGAAGCGACGTCAACTATTGGTTTATGCGATTACATGCGTAACAGCACGACTGCTAGATCATGCCATCAAGCGACAACAGATGAAAAAGAGACAGTCTTGATGGATTGGGATTTATAACTTGTAATCGCTTAATCACTAGTTTATCACTGTTCACAATGCAGTATTTTATTTTTGTCTGCTCATATACGAGGGTTGATCAAATATAAACGAGACTGACTTTCTAAAAACTTTTCCGTTGGACATTGAACTCTAAAGGGTGGGGTTTCAGGTAGCCTGGGAGGTTTGGGACGGGCGTAGACGGGCAACATTTCCGTTCGGATCCTTCAGTATAAAACTATACAATGAGTGAGAGTGAAGTGCACGTTTCCGTGGAGCAGAGAATTATTATTAAGTTTTTGGCCAAGGAGGGGGTCAATCCGACTGAAAACTTTCGTAGATTGACGGCTCAATACGGGGACAGGACCCTGTCAAGAGCTCGCGTTTTTGCTTGGCACAAGGAATTCGCCGAAGGACGGGAAGCAGTAGAAAACCTCAGCCATGATCGTCACCCGACCACTTCCGTCACGGACGAAAACATTGATGCTGTTCGGAAGCTCCTGGACGAAGACAGACGTATATCGCTGCGATTTATTGCAGATGAACTCCAGTTGAGCTATGGTAGCGTTTAAAAAATCGTTACATCGAACCTGGAACTCAGCAAAGGATCTGCAAGGTGGGTTCCACGAATTTTGACCGACGTTCACAAACGGAATCGTTTGGAGATTTGCCAGCGACTATTGACCCAATTTGAACGAGATGGTGAGGCATTATTAAACCGGATTGTCACCTGTGACGAAACATGGGTTCACCATTACACTCCCGAGTCGAAACAGGCAAGTATGGAGTGGCGGAAGAGGGTAGAGAGGGCGCCTCTGAAGGCCAAATCACGATCGTCGGCCGGGAAGGTAATGGCCACTGTATTTTTCGACAATCAAGGCGCCTTTCACGTCGATTTCCTCCATCAACGACGCACAATAAATGCACAATATTATTGCGATGTTTTAGAGGCCGCAAAACAGTCTTTTCGTAGGAAAAGGAAATCTAAACCGGCGAGAAACGTCATTCTTCTTCACGATAATGCCCGACCACATTCGGCGAACGCTACGAAGCTTAAACTCGATCAAATTGGCTGGGAACCAATGGAACATCCCCCATACAGTCCAGACTTATCACCCTGCGACTATCACCTGTTTGGGCCACTCAAAGAGGCGCTTGGAGGCCAGCGTTTCGAAGACGATTCTGCGGTGGAGACCTTCGTGCTCCAATGGCTCAATGAACGCCCGAGAACTTTTTACGAAGATGGAATTAAAAAACTTCCAATCCGGTGGGAAAAATGTGTTACTCGTGCGGGAGACTATGTAGAAAAATAAGTTGTATCAAGAATAATTTGTAAGTAAGCAATAAATTTTTAAAAAAATCAGTCTCGTTTATATTTGATCAACCCTCGTATATTTGTTATTGTTCCGTCATTTATTAGCGGATTCCCATTGGAAAATAAGCTATTGGAGCAGCCATCTTGGTTAGTTCCAGATCCGGGCGAGACGATGCTTTACGCAGTACATGTAACAATAAATGCACGCCTCAACAGCTTGCCGTATTTTTTTCCACGAGAGAGCCAGAACTTCCATAATTCTAGTTTTGTGCATCCTCGGTCACAGATTCAATCTTGCCAATCCAACCTAAGGTATTTAGAGAACCGTGAGATGCTTCGGATGATGTGGCCCTGTTCCATCGTCCTCCACTTAAGAAAGTTATAAGGAATTTAAATCGTTTGTTGACCAAAGATGGACAGTCAAAAATTGGCCTATGTGCTGAGCTATTTCCTCACTTGCACCACATTTTCTATTCAAAAGATTCGTCAGATGAAAAACCATCTTGTGGTAATGACTGCGGAATTTCCACGGACCCATCAGTAATCTCATCACTCTCATCAGATCCGTCCTATTCAGCCTAAGGGTCTGGCCTGTAAGGGATCTAGACTGGTCCTGTAAGCATCCTCTTTGATTGTACAAAGCTGTCCATTCTCTCCCAAGACTTTTGGTGTTCGTTAGAAACCCATTGGAAGGCATTCTTGTAGGATACTCCACATGTACGTTCTGGGCCATTGTAAGGCTGTCGGATTTTATTCTGGCATACCGATCTGGCTTTCATTCTCCATTACGCACTAATGTCCTGGTACCCACAACAACTGGACTTCGTCGATTTCCGCCAGACTTTTAATGGCAAGAATACAGTCCCATATTATCTTTCGAAAAAAATTAAGACGTCTGTTTTTTGTATGAAATTGCTAACTGTAATCGAACGTCAGTATTTATTGTTTATTAAAAACAAAGTCTTTTATTTAACAACATTTACATATTACAACTGGCCTTGATTATCTTACTGATTCTACTTTCAAGACAGATTCGGTCAATAATTATTTAAGTCTCGGATACAGTAATAATTTAAATTTACATTCAACAATGTCCTTTTTATCAATCAGCTGTTTTGGTACACACAATTATTTCTTATGCTTGCACTGTGCTGCACTCTCAGGGGGACATTTTATACTCCTCCTGGAATTTTGTTTACAGACCTTTTTGTCGCTTTAAGTCAGTTTTATTTTATTGTAAAGCCTTAACTTGGAAAAATATGAGACGTGGAAAAATAATCTGTTATAATAACTGTCTAATAACTGTTATAATTTATCTAATATAATCTGTTATTATAATTGTCTAAAACTGTTATGATTTATCTAATATAATCCGTTATAATAACTGTCTAATAACTGTTATAATTTATCTAATATAATCCGTTATAATAACTGTCTAATAACTGTTATAATTTATCTAATATAATCCGTTATAATAATTGTCTAATAACTGTTATAATTTATCTAATATAATCCGTTATAATAACTGTCTAATAACTGTTATAATTTATTTAATATAATCCGTTATAATAACTGTCCAGTAACTGTTATAATTTATCTAATATAATCTGTAATAATAACTGTCTAATAACTGTTATAATTTATCTAATATAATCTGTTATAATAACTGTCCAATAACAGTTATAATTTATTTAATATAATCTGTTATAATAACTGTCTAATAACTGTTATAATTTATCTAATATAATCTGTTATAATAACTGTCTAATAACTGTTATAATTTATCTAATATAATCCGTTATAATAACTGTCTAATAACTGTTTAAATTTATCTAATATAATCCGTTATAATAACTGTCCAATAACAGTTATAATTTATTTAATATAATCTGTTATAATAACTGTCTAATAACTGTTATAATTTATCTAATATAATCTGTTATAATAACTGTCTAATAACTGTTATAATTTATCTAATATAATCTGTTTATTAATTAAAAGAAGAATGCAACAGTGTTTTGGTGAATCTACCCTGGTAACACAAGTCATTATTTTGGTACAAAACCGATCGGAATGTTTAGCGAAATAAAATATGAAAAATAACTAAAGTTCGAGTAAAAATCGGTTATTTCGATAAATAATTCTTCAGTTTTTCGATTTTCCAGTTTTATGTTCTTATTAACAAAAACAAAAATTTTCGGGGAACTACTTATGTGTGAGGAAGCGTAATGTTTTTGCATTGAATTAATAGAGTAAATGATTTGGAAACTATTATAAATTTAAAACGTTTGCACTTCATTATCGTTTGTAAAATCTGTCTTCAAAATACATAATTAATTTTCGAGAAATTTCTGTGACGTTCTTTGAAATGTAGATGTCGCGTTAAACAATTCAATTACGTAATCTCGGTTTCGATTTTAATTAACAACTGAAAGCTGTCCGCCTGTCTTTCCCCCTTACGCTAATTGTAGCTGCGGCCAATTAATTGGAAAGTTGATAAACTTCATCTAGTATTGATTTAGAATGTATACTCAGTGTTTTCTACAAAGAATTGATTGATTGATTTATGTCCCTTTATTAGTAACACGTACGTGAATGAATGTTGAAGGTGATTCCGTATAAAGAATAAATGAAAATCTTGAAATTTTTACGCATCCGGTTTCAAGTTTGGTGGTTTTTACTGAGATATCTGTTTTTCTGTCTTGTATACGTGTACTACGAGGGTTGATCAAATATAAACGAGACTGACTTTCTAAAAACTTTTCCGTTGGACATTGAACTCTAAAGGGTGGGGTTTCAGGTAGCCTGGGAGGTTTGGGACGGGCGTAGACGGGCAACATTTCCGTTCGGACCCTTCAGTATAAAACTATACAATGAGTGAGAGTGAAGTGCACGTTTCCGTGGAGCAGAGAATTATTATTAAGTTTTTGGCCAAGGAGGGGGTCAATCCGACTGAAATCTTTCGTAGATTGACGGCTCAATACGGGGACAGGACCCTGTCAAGAGCTCGTGTTTTTGCTTGGCACAAGGAATTCGCCGAAGGACGGGAAGCAGTAGAAAACCGTCGCGCCTCTGAAGGCCAAATCACGATCGTCGGCCGGGAAGGTAATGGCCACTGTATTTTTCGACAATCAAGGCGCCTTTCACGTCAATTTCCTCCATCAACGACGAACAATAAATGCACAATATTATTGCGATGTTTTAGAGGCCGCAAAACAGTCTTTTCGTAGGAAAAGGAAATCTAAACCGGCGAGAAACGTCATTCTTCTTCACGATAATGCCCGACCACATTCGGCGAACGCTACGTGGCTTAAACTCGATCAAATTGGCTGGGAACCAATGGAACATCCCCCATACAGTCCAGACTTATCACCCTGCGACTATCACCTTGTTTGGGCCACTCAAAAAGGCGCTTGGAGGCCAGCGTTTCGAAGACGATTCTGCGGTGGAGACCTTCGTGCTCCAATGGCTCAATGAACGCCCGAGAACTTTTTACGAAGATGGAATTAAAAAACTTCCAATCCGGTGGGAAAAATGTGTTACTCGTGCGGGAGACTATGTAGAAAAATAAGTTGTATCAAGAATAATTTGTAAGTAAGCAATAAATTTTTAAAAAAATCAGTCTCGTTTATATTTGATCAACCCTCGTAGCTGGAGTTTAATTGGGCGAATTTTTTGACTTTTTTCATGAATATGTAATTTGACCAAATTCAGGGACTATATTTTTAATTTTCCCTAAGATAAATTGCAGTCCTGTTTTAAACAATCATGTTATAAATTGAATTTTCTCAGCTTAAACTTTAATGATTTTTATCGTCTATAATTTAGTTCAAATGTAA
The DNA here is from genome assembly GCA_022606455.1 of Callitettix versicolor. NCBI lineage: Eukaryota > Metazoa > Arthropoda > Insecta > Hemiptera > Cercopidae > Callitettix > Callitettix versicolor. Next base: position 67,198,662 of record CM040189.1, read on the forward strand.
AAGTTATAGGTCGCTATAGCCATAAAAAGTCATGTTCGGGGACTACAAAAATTAAAAACCTTCATATTTTTCAACACTGGTTTATCAAATGTTGATCATATATAAAGATTTATGGACTTAAGACTACGTTTTGAGATAATCTGATGAACCCATTTCAACTGTCAGTCTGCTCACCTGAAGTAAATCACTGCCATAAGGTTCCCTCGTCATCATTAGTATAACTAACATAAAGTAATACTGTTAAAAAAATTCAATAATCTCCGAATCACTGTTTTTGGTGTAACAACCGGTAAGTACTTATTAACAACTTTTAAGCAAAATTTTGGTAAGAATCGTTACTGTCTATAATGAGGAAGTTAGAGTTTAACAATTTTGTTTACCAAAGCTTCAACAACTTTTTTAAAAAAAAATAACTATGGCTAAACCAGGACAACAGACACATTTTATTAAAGTTTAGTCTTCAGCAATGTTCACACACACGTGCACGAACGCACACATACATTCAAGTAAAAAACATTGTTTTCGGATAAATCCATCAAAACTTTAATATCTATTTTTTAAAATCACAATATTTTCTATAACATTTCTATATTGAAAAGTACAGTAAAATCAGTGTGTCTGATTAAATGACACCTTTATTTTCGGTATGTTGGTTAGTAACAGAAATTCATTAGGGTCATGAAAAGTGCGACCTAAGGATACTGTCGAGTCATTTTCAAAGACGCAAGCCTAGTGGTGACACTATTGATCCCTGCCAACTCCCAGGAGGAACATAAACTTTCATTCCACCTGAATTACTGTTCCCCACACTTGCGGCCTATTCAGCGATCCTTAAAAAGTAAAGAATTGATGGTTTCATTTCTGTTAGCTGTAAAAATTGTACCGAAAGTACAACGTATTCCATCCACCTATGGGGCGAAGATATTGCACAAACTGTTAATTATTTCGCCAAAGAGTTTTTTTTTTAAGTTATCGACATAATTAATTTATTGAAATTGGTTCGTACAATTTTGCTCAAATTTCGGTTAAATGTAAAGATTTATAACTCAGGCGAGTGTATCAGGTTTGAAGTAAAAAAAAGTACAGTTTGAGAATATATTGAACAAAAGATTTGTAATCAACAGTCGTTATTCTTTTTTTAGTTATGAATTTTCATATATGATCAAAATTTTAACAAATCTGATAATCTAATTTTGATAATTGTAAAGGTTTTTAATTTTTTCTTAGAACTATAAAATATTTTTTTTTAGTGTATAGCGATCCATACTTTTTTGTCTTATGAACGAAATTTTTAGGAAAAAAGTGTTTGAAATTGGTAAATCGAGTTTTCTAAAATACGATTTTTAACGTTTTTTTTTACTAAAAAGTTTCAAGAAATAGGTTATTCAAAAACTTAAAAATGATTGGTATCAGCAAACCAGACCTTTTTGCTAAATTTTATCAACATCTGTCAACGGACATCGATGTGCAATTCGGAAAATAAAAACAACTTTTTTGGACTAAGATGACCTAACCAGGTAAATTTAGGGGTATAAATTTATTTACCCATGCATCAAAATCGATTTGTTCACGGTCACCCAACTTTCTTTATACTTCGTATAGTGATAAAAAGAAACTAAAAGTGTTTAAGCATGAATTTCCTTCTTCATTTTATTCGATACAAACTTTTCTTTTTCACGTTCAGCAGCTGCCAGACACTTGAAAAGATGCAAGCATTGTAGCAGGCAATTTCGGCAGGTAATGGGTTTCTGAGTAGGCCGTTAGTGTGATCTCTTTACACTTGGCTATGGAAATAGGTTATACAGATTATGGTGGAGGTTTTGTAGCAGAAAATATTACAATTGCTTACGTGACCTGAGTGCTTAGAAGCGTTGTCATCCATTGAAAATGTACGCTTTATATAAGCGATTTGTTATTTACCAGAGGTGCTACTCGGACCTCTTCGTTTCGATATTGTTTCTTAAATCACCTGTTATGGGGAATCTCCCAAGACACATCTACCTGCAGACTTTATTGCTAACCTTCGTCTGGTTTCTGGAAGAAGTCTAAGTTGGTTAATTCCTTTCACTAAATCAATCATCAGTCTTCATTTAGTCTTTTCATAAAGAAAAGAAGTTAAACCACAAAAAACTGTTGTTCATTTATTTCCTAATCTAGAATTTTTCTGGCCAGGCTTCAAAAATAATTCAAACCCTGCTTAATCCAAGAACAAACATGTTCTTAGAAATACCATTACCACAAAATGCATAAGTATGCGTAAAATACAATAAATAGTGGAAAAACATTTTATGGAATTCCTTTCATTCAATTCTTCCACAATCAAACGGCCTAATTGCTGAATATCGGTTTGCTCGAATTTTGGTCATGTATGAAAATTCAAAATTAAACTCAGTATAAAAAAAATCAAATAAAATAAATTTTCGATTCAAGAATAAATCGAAAATGATCAAAACAAACCATAACGGCGACTATTTTCTACGATTTACTACCGAACTATATTTTTCTATTATTTAAAATACGAAATTTGGATTCGATTTATATATCTTAATATGTAACCAAAATTTAAGCGAAATTTGATAAAATGATTTTGTTAAATTGAACAAGTTTTTCAATTTTTCTTAGTTTTTTGTTTTAGGCTAAATTTGAACATAATCTCGAAACAAGGTTTTGAGAAAATGACTTTTAATAGCTTTTTAAAGAAAAAGAGCTTGATTAAAAAAATAAATAAAAATTATTCTCGAGAGGAAAACCTACAGAGTTTCATCGAAATAAGTCATTTCGTTTAGTTTTTATTGTGTGCATTTAAACTGATGAACAGTTAGGCTAAAAAAACACTTTTTGGTTCAGAAGACGTAAAAGTTGATATATAATAATTTCAAGATCTATTTTTTTCGGTACGTGGTATAGAGAGAATATAAGACAATCATTACAAAACACTTGGCACAAGGTCTGTCTGTTTATCTCTGCTCACGAATACAATGATAAGATTTTGAAATATTTTCGAATGAGTAATAATGGAGCAAAGAAAAATCGTCTGACGTTTAAACTAAAAAAAAAAAAATAATCTCTGTATTTCTTTTAAAAATATTTCATTTCGCTTGTAACAATAATATACCTCACGTCGAGGTCAGCCCAATAGCTTTTTATTTACAACTTTTTGAATTCACAAAGATAGATTGGTTCAAACGCAATGTAATTTCATCGAAAACAAGGCGAAGGGAATGCAGTCAGTATATGAGGTTAACAAGAGTCGTTAAACGTGACTCCTTTAGAACTGACTGCCGGTTTAATGTTCTTTTAAATTAGTTTGTAGAAATTGTATTGCTACCCGCTGGAGAAAAACAAAACTCTATTTACTGATGAATTTTAAAACTTAGGAAAACGAGAATTTGAAAATGCAGAAAAAGTTTTATGGTCGAGTTCAAAATTCGGTATTACTCCCCAGAGAAGAGCTTTAACTTTTAACACAACAGCCGCCCATTGCAGACAATTTGGATGCTTTGTAACTATATCACTGTTTCGTATCGCACTAACTCTTTCTTTAAAATTTTATCAATTGTCCCACTGATTTAGCAGGGCAGCTGAGGTTAACAGCAGATGTGCTTATCAATCACCCCTAACTTTTAGCTCATACTGCAATTAATTCTACTGAACTATTGTTGAAGATTTGCCAAATAATTCTGAAGCAGGATACCCAAGTTCGTCTACTAGAGTTAGACAACGTAAAAAAGTTGGGATCAGTGCACTAATAATGACCAAGACACTGACGTTGTCTACCAAAAATCCAGGAAACTTGAATCTAGAAAACCAAAACTCATTGAGTTGCGTAAACTAAATTTATTTTAAAAAAATAACTAAAATCCTACCTTGAGTTGCTCCGATGGATAACACACTTCCTCTCAAGGGTGTTACGTTGGTAGTGCTCCTACTTCTGCTTCTAAAGGCAGAGGATGAATGTTAATTATAAGGCTACTCTTCTGATCTAACTTGTACTAGAAGGATGGTGGTGGTCAAAGTTCTCCTAACACAAAACGTACAGCGATAATCTTACATCTACAATTATCTGCGTCAGCTTGTTACAATTAAAGAACAAGCATTTCAATATTATATTGAGGGCTAATCAACGAATATCGAGAGACTCATAATCAGTTTGGTAAAATCTTGTTTAGATTTAATCTATCACTACTTGGATGAAAACCAAATGTAGTTGAAGTGTTTTGGAAAAGCAAAAATGCCACCCTTCTTAGATGAAATAGAATTTCGAAGGCCACCGTAAAAAAGTAATTGTTCAGAAACATGTGCTCTGAATACATTCGCCTTGGTGGTTCCTTAGAAGTCGGTCAGCTTGTCTTTTTTGAGGAGCCTTTAACGGTGCTAAGATGTCTGACAACCTTTTCGATCCGCGAGCGGTAATTACAATATCGGACTAATTAATATTGGCTGTACTAATAAGAGTAAAATCTATTGTGTTGTCTCTCCAGCTTACTAAATTTAAACTCTAAACAACACCTACGTATTTAAAGGTTTTTATTGCTGAAATTTGGTGAATGGAGTAGAACGTGTTCATATTTTCTAATTATACACATTCTGGATTAACAACGTTGAACCTGTTTATCCCTCTGATAGTACAAATCCTTTCACCATATTGATCTTGTACTGGGAGGCCTTAAAGTTTAATTCGTTCGGTCATTTTACCTCGCCTAGCTCAATAAGTAATGAGAACTTTGTGAGGTTGTGCCCTGCGGTGGGGTTACGTCGTGAAAGGAAAATCAACAAATACATTTAGGGTTTCTTAGACTAAGACCTCCGACCATTTATAAACTTTAATTTGTATGTTTGCATTTCTGTAAAGATAATAGACTTCGTGAAAAAGTGAAAAAGTTGTACTTCTGCATTTTGTAAGATATCATTTGAAAAAAATTGAAATTAAGGAAACATATGTTTTGAATTAGATTCAAATTATGCATTTTCAAAAATTATTAATATTACAGTAAGATGTTTTAGTATATTTTCCTCACTCGCAGTTATACAGTAATCTGAACCTTATTACTTTCAACTGAAATAAAATCAAAATAGTTAGAGCAGTTTTGAGAAAAAAAGTAATATTCATGCGGATAGGGGTGCGGTATCTTTGTGATACTAGCTCTCTGACTAAAACAAGTTTCAGCAGAGAAGGCCCTCGTTGCCAAATTTCTCTTACACGTTAGCCACCACAAACACAATCACAGGACCTAATACGCTGTTTTTAAAGAGACATGGCAACGTTGTTAACCCTCTACGCATACAGTCTAGTTTTTTTTCTATCGTTAGGCTCCGCAGGGGGTGCAGACTAGCTGCACCTATTGAGAGGATTTAGACGTACCCGAGTCTAACACACACTTACTACACTACACTTACAACTTTAACACTTTACACTCACACTTACATTTAGGGAGGCGATAATAGCCTCAATGGGCTTTTCGCCTTAAAATAATAATAATAAAAAAAAATCTACCGTTAATTGAAGCATATGAAGCAATAGAAGTCGCAGCATATAGGAATGGAATAAAACTCAGCTTAGTGAAGATGACTGTATTTTTCAAAACGTCAAAACCTTAAAAAATATTTTCAAGTATATCTCTTGGCAAAACATTCACCTTGTGTTATGCTGTACAGTGGGAAAGAAGAGAAATTCAGAAATTGGTTTAAAAAACTCTATCTGTGCTTCAGAGCAATATGTTAGCGTCAAACACAGATCTTTATTTGACAATGGATTGTGTTAGTTGGAGTGGAAAGAAGCGGGATCCGATTATAAGATGATCGATTTGATAAATTGGACGATACAACAATTTATAAGAGGACAGTGAGCGGCCAATCACAGGGCTTACGTTATCTGAAGATGGAACACTTTGCAGTCCGGAGATTGATGTTTCCAATTACATCCACTAGACTTCGTTACTTCATCCCTATATGCCTTAGTGACGTTGTAATTGTACTCGCGTTGTAATTGCACATAGTTAATTTTAAATGGTATTAGGCCTACTTCTATTTAATAAATAGTACAAAAATATTGTACACAAGTTTCTCATATTCAATTATTTCAGGTTAAAATGGTTTCAGTGGGTGTTAAATTAGATTGTATTAAGTAAATCTAAAATCAAAACAAACTTGATAGCGGTCAGGGTTTGTTTTTGTTTACCCCCTCAATTTGCAATACTTATACAATACTTTCAAAGTGAGATATAAAACATAATTAAATCTTTAAAATAAATATCTGAGTAACCTGTATCGTTAATTAACATTCATCTTATAAGCAATCGATTAAATGCAGTGACAGAACCTACAGATTGTTAATTCCTACATTTGACAAGTTATCTACAATTTTCATGAATTGTAAATCAGATGGTAAAATACTAATAATATATTTTTTATAATATTAAACGCTCATATCTTATAGAGAAAATATACATGTTAAACTTTTCCTTAAACGATTGGTTTATTATATATCGTGTATAAAACAAAGTGTCTTTAAAAAAATGTTAACACTAACACGTTGCTTATTTTGTTTCTTTAAGAGTAAAACCAATAACTAAAGTCTCATAAGAGTGTCACAATATATTTAATAGTTTAGTATAGCCTACACCTGAAGCGGGCAAAAATCTGTCGAATACATACAATTAATTCTACAAATTACACAGGCAAATAAATTTGTAGTATTAATATCCTTTAAAAATACTCTCTCTCTCTCTCTCTCTCACACACACACACACACACACACACACACACACACACACACACACACACACACACACACACACAGAAATAAAAATCTAAGATAATTTAAAAAAATATTCTACATTATTAATTGTATTGAAAAAAACAGGCTTTAAGTTCTTTGAGAAAATGTTAAAGTTAAAGTTAAACTGTTAAATGTTAAAGTTTTTTATGTGATCATAATTAGAACACAATGTTAACATCATGTTTTTAAATAAATGATTAAAGGATCATTATCAGGATTAATTATTAATGAAAATTTGACTGCATTCCCGTTTTAAAGAAAAATTAGAACTTTTGTTATAAAAATAACCAAATATTTAACGGATTTTAGGGTCGTTTGATCGCGAAAAGAAATAACAAAATTCCTTTACCTTGATTTGGCGTCCAGCCGGCGATCCGCAAAGTGCAGGAAACTGATTTGCCAAGTCTCCCGGAAAATTGTGAAATTCCTCCACTGGTTTTTAGAGGCGACACACAATTCCTTTTTAATCCTAAAATATTTTCCGGTGTTTGGTCTTTTTGTTATCGGCAACCATAAACCCTACAATGTAGAGTTTTTTATTAAAAAATGTGTATTTTCAAAAATTCCATAACCTATATTGCCAACAGTGTGTTCAGTACCAATTGTGCAGCATTCTGACGTTATCTCGAATTTAATTTCTACGAAATGACGGTTTTGTTCAAACTAATTATTGGCGCAACCGTCATGGTAATATCTGGTTATCTTTTTTAAACATTTAAAACGTTAATTTATGTATCTTTGTGAAATAGGTTTTCAAAAAAGTGTAATAAAAAAAATATTGTTACTTTTGGGGAATAACGTTAGCGAGACAGACGCTTGTCACGATTGTTTAAACTTGTTAAAAAATTGTGATAATTTCCAAAGCCGAAAGAAATAAAATTTTTCTCAAATGTTTTTAAATCACACTAAAATTGTTTCACATTATTTGTTTTGTCTATATTAGTCACCTTATTCTTTTAAAAAAATTAAGTATCTTTGTTTTTTATTAACGGTATCTGATTCATGTGAAATTTATGTAGTATTTTTTTTTGTAAAGTAGGCCTACAATATAATTTTGAACTTAATTAAAAAGAAAATTATATTTGGGGATAGAAAAAATGATAAAAACCCAATATACAAATTTAATAATTCAATTTTTTCACCAAAACAATATCGCGCAGAATCAACACGAAATTCGGACAAATTTTTCAAAACCGGTTTGTTAGATTTTGTACCATTTGTCAGTCCACAAAGTTTGAAATAATCAAAATTTGAAATAACTGCAAAAAACCAGGTTAACTTTCTCTATAATCAAGTGCTTATTTTGTTTTTTAGATTACCTCACAAACCGAAAATGTCATATATATATATATATATAAACTAGCTACACTGCTTCAGTCCTGTATCTTCATGTACGACTGAAATTTGAAGACAATCGTATGAACCGATTTTGGAAAATTGTGTAGATTTTCATATTTTAAACTATAGCTAAGGAACAAAATTTTTCAAGGCAATAACAAACAATATTTTCTTGGGTACCAATGAACAAAATTTAATCAAATTCATTAAAAAACATTTTTAGAAAATTATATTTTGAGATAAAAAAAGCATCAGAAATATGTTTTAGGATTTAAAGAAATGGTCTTGCGAAAAGTCTAACAGTTATGTACACAGACGTGCAGAGTGAACCACTTTTTCGAACGTCATACTTTCTTATACTTATTGTAGTGGTGGGGGAATTAGTTTGTCAGCCTTTCTAACCATAAGTGTATTCCCGCAGGGGGTGCAGACTAGCTGCACTTATTGAGAGGATTTAGACGTCCCTCGCGGTACCCTTAGTGTAACACTCACTTATACTTACAACACTACACTTACGTCTTTAACACTTTACACTCACACTTACATTTAGGGAGACGATAATAGCCTCAATGTGCTTTTCGCCTTAAAATAATAATAAAAAAAAACAAGTGTATGTTATTTAAAATTTGTTACATTGACCAACTATGAGTTATCGATTAGAAAACTAAGTAGAATTTCCGGTTTTTTATCACTAATTGTAGAACCGGATATTCAGTAAATCGGTTTTGGCATCTTTTATTTATTTTGCCAAAATAAGCCGCATCCCCAGTTGCGTCACTAAAACATGCGCGTGATAGCTGCCTACTTTGTATTCTACTTACATCAGATCGGAACTCAGCTCTGCTGAGGTAATTTATCAAGCTCTCCCACTCAAGTGGATGACTATATATAGGTATGTTACACTATACAGGGTGCGTGTCTGGAAGCAATATGTTGGTTCTTGTGCGTGATGAATGTAGGGCTCGTAAATTTGTATCCTAGGGCAGGCAATTATAATTAATAATCGCGACATACAGCAGCTGACGTGATGGAAGCGAAATTTCAAAAATCATTTTTATCTTAATAAAAATTAAGAGACCATCGTACCTGAATTAAAATATGCATAAATTAGCATTCAAAATCATCAACAATACATTAAGATACCACTGAATAGTCAAAGAAATTTTAAAATATAAAATTGTATTTTATGCAGATTTTAAAGCATTTTCGAAATAGTGTAAGATAGAAGAGTTGTGATTTTTTAAATATTCGAAAAAATTAATTGGACGGATTTTGCTGGGTCGAAGCTACCAAAACTTAATGCCCATCGCTTAAACAAAATTTCTACAGGTAACATAGGCGCTAATGTTAAGCGCCGTGAATATGAGCGGACTAGAAGTACAACCACCATTACAAAAAGCGTGTTCGATATCAACGGCTAAAGTCTGAGTAATTTACGTATCTGCCGCTACGAACTCTGCAAGGTGCAAGTACAGAAGGAACGGAAACGTTTGGAAAAAGGCAGGATTATTATATATTTAACTGTAGTTGAACACTGCCGCCATATGCTCACATACCTCTCATAATGGTTTCCATTCTATTACTTATATATTTATTGTCTCAGGTCCGGGTCTTACAATTATGACGGCTCAATTTTTTTTTTTCTCTTATTGTAGCAATCTAGTAATACACTAATAAGCTATTTGTCCTTAACCTAAACTACTACGATACAACATTCCACTAAGGTCAATCCACTGACAATCCCTTAGTATATAATTAATAGTCACTTAACTAATGTGACCTAAGAGCTACACAGTTCAAATGGTTTAACTCTTTTCAATCTTCTCATTGAGACATCGCTGTTAAGTAGTTGGAGTGCTTCGACATTGATGTGCTGTTGCAATCTTCGTCTATGACCTCGTGCAAATTTACTGACTTCACTATCAATAGTTGGAACCTCAAGATCTTTATGTATGTTCTCATTCCTGATGTACCAAGGGGCATTAACTATACCCCGAAGTACCTTATTTTGAAATCGCTGAATGATATCTCTATTACTCTGGGCAGTACAACCCCACAGTTGGATACCATAGGACCACAAGGGCTTAAGGACTTGCTTATATATCAATACTTTGTTATACACTGATAAGGAGGAACAACGACCCAACAACCAATGCAACTTTCTGTATTTTAATTTTAACTCCTCTTGCTTTTTCTTAACATGGGGTTTCCACCTGAGTTTAGCGTCCAACGTCATGCCAAGGTATTTAGCTGTAACGGCTCAAATAGATCATTTTCTAAAAGACGTTTACTATTAAACAAAAAATACTTCAGGTAGTGTTAATATCCATAATAATCTTAATACACAGACTTACAATAGTATTGTTTGGTTTGGCATTGCACTTTTAACTTGACTAATTGTGGACATACGAAAGAAGACCCACATTTGCTGCGGTTATAGTTTTAAATAAATGGTAAGTAGGTAAACAATTATGGTCAGAAGCGACCGACCTGGAAAATTGGTCAAAATTCATCAAATTTCACTTGAATTTTGATCGTAAAATTTCCTTTCTACCGATTTGTTTCCCCCCCCCATTGAAAATTAGTTGTTTAAAAAGCAGCATAACAACGGCGCTAAATTTTTACAACTAAAAAAATTTAAATATAGTTTTCTAATAACAATTATCAACTATTTGTTATTAATTTACAATTAAGTAGGTATTCAATTTTGATCCAATTTAAGTGATTTTGTTTGTCGCATTCTGGAAATCTAATTTTTACGAATAAACGTTAAACTACCCTTTTGCGTAGTTCATAAATTTATAAGCAATTGCAAGTATTCATGTTTTGTTGTAGGCCTATCTCCATTTTATATGATGTTTTAATGTCGCAGTAAAATGAAAATTTCTATTAAATTTAAGTCTTTCCGCCTCTCTGCAGACGGATTGAGATTTGTATAAAAATTTGATCAAAATTGTAGTAGAATTTGAGAAAATAAAACTTTGTTCACTTATAAAACGTTTTTAAGCACGACATTTTTGAAACTTAAAAACGTTTTTTGAACTTGTAATATTTTTGTTGTTTCAAAAAACTTTTATTTAAAAAAACATATTTGGGGGGTTGAATAGACGTATATTTTTTCGATACAAAAATACAAAAATCTGTTCACATTATTAATACTATTTAAACGAGTTGAGAAAATCTAATTTTTATTAATTTATAAAAGGGTTTTTTACCTAAAAAGGGGTTGCAAAATGAATGTTTGAAACTTTAGAAAATTGTACTTAGATTAAAACTACCCCTACATGCGAAATGCCAACAGAATCACTTATTTCGTACTGGCAGATACGGTAATATATAATACATTATAAAGTTAAACGTAATGCAGAATATATTTGTTAAACGTACGAAAGAAGGATGCAGGAAGTACAGAATGTGTAGTGTGTTTAGATCAATCACCGAGAAGCAGTAAATAGTGGATAGAGCCACTTTACTGCTTCGTTCCCTGGGGCACAATAATCCATCCTCAACCTCGCGCAACCAACCGTAATAAGTAAAGTAGCATTTAATTTTACACTTAACAAGCGTAAGAAAGGTAAATAAGTTCAAATTCAGAATTATCTTCTTTAATAATTAGTAAATATGATTAAATATTTAGATTAATTTTTGGTAATGTATTTAAGAATAATTTCATAAAAAAATAGGTACATATTTATCAAGTTTTGAAGATTGTTCAATGTTTTAATTCCTGTAGTATTAAGGAAAATTAAGTTTTACTAAAAATTATTAAAGTTAAAGTAATCAAAAATAGTATAGTTTCACTTTGTATACATGTTTTTCAGTCCTGAAAAAGAAATATAATACCTTGCCAAAACTGCTTCCGTAATGATCAAATTATGAAGTATTTTCGTAATTATTTTACTCAACCCAACACAAAATTAAAAAAAGCTGAACTTTTTCTATTATACTTAATTTTGCAAAAAAAAAAAAAAAAAAAATCGTCTAGTGTAAGTAACTACTAAGCATTGCAGCCAGATACAAACACGGATTTTAAACCTTGTATTCTTCCTAAAATAAGAAAAGGAATGAAAAATTTTAAAAAATTAGAATTTTTAATCGATAAAGTTGCTTGTATCTATCTCAAAAATTTCTTTGATAATATGATAAACTATTACAATTTGTCTAAAAATTGCAGATAATTAGGCACTGTGTGTGTGTGTGTGTGTGTGTGTGTGTGTGTGTGTGTGTGTGTGTGTGTGTGTGTGTGTGTGTGTGTGTGTGTGTGTGTGTGTGTGTGTGTGTGTGTGTGTGTGTGTGTGTGTGTGTGTGTGTGTGTGTGTGTGTGTGTGTGTGTGTGTGCGCGTGCGCGCGTGTGTGTGTGTGTGTGCGCGTGCGTGTGTGTGTGTGTGTGTGTGTGTGTGTGTGTGTGTGTGTGTGTGTGTGTGTGTGTGTGTGTGTGTGTGTGTGTGTGTGTGTGTGTGTGTGTGTGTGTGTGTGTTTTGGTTCTTTTTATTTTGATCCAATTTAATTAAATAACCTAGAACAAAATACGTAAAAAACGTTTTGTTTGGCACTTTCTGGAAATGTGATTTTAATGAATAAACGTGAAACTATCCTTTCACGTAATCAATTGTCAAAAAGAATTGGATTTAAACGTGAAAACAAATATATTATACATTTCAAAAACCGATTTTTATACGACTCTATTCTCTTCATAAATTAAGAAAGTGTAGTATACATTCATGTTATCTTGCCACCTGGCTACAAACTTGGAATACAAAAAACAGTAACTTCAGTGTAACAAAACATTATGTGTTTATATTCCCGTGTGTTGTATAAAATATCATACATAGAGGAAGATTTGCCCCCGCTGGAGGTGTCTCACCATATTTCCTTGTCAGTGGTGTATGTTAGAGTTTATTAAACTTTTATGTTCCTGTTATGGACTTATGTTATGCATTTACTATAACGAAATGCACTACAACCTATTTGCCAAAGACGTTTTGAAAGTACAAATTACAGATAGTTATATTTATTTAAAAAGGCTATTTAGTTAGATTTACCATTTTATATCCTGCTTTAAGGTTATTGTATTACAGAAAGAAAATGGTAAAAAATTAATAATGGGCTAATAATTGCGGCACGCATCTGTCTCGCGGACGTAATGGAAGCGAATTTCCATGAAGTAACAAAGTAACGTTTTTTTTTATTTTACACATTTTTAAAATCTGAATTAATCACTATAATTAGCGTCATATCTGGTTGAATTAATATTATTTTAAATTATAAAATTACATTAAAACACTAAAATGAACCAGTCTGATCATTTGCATTTCATTAGAAAAAAAATTTAAAATTTCTAAATGCTACTTTATGCAGATTCCCTAATTGCGATAAAGGCGAAATATAATTTTAAAAACATTTTAACATGGCAAATTTATGTTATTTCCGCCATGACAAATTTTGTATGACTGGATTTTGAAACAGTTGAACGGATTTTGCTGGATAACGACTTTGTTCATATTAATCCAAAAACGATTTTATATTATATTATATACATATATATACAATAGTATAATATGTATATATATATATATATATATATATATATATATATATATATATATATATATACATGTATATATATTGTGTAGTCGAAATCACAACAATATTACTCAGTTATGAAATAGTTTTTAACAATTAGAAATGTTTATTTTGAGTTTTTATAGAAATTGCTAATCATATTTTCTTAACTTGTCTTACTGAGAACATCAAACTTAGTATTGGGCAAGATTTGAGGGCGTTTTATGATTTAATTTTTAAAATTTAATTAATGTATTTACTAAAGATTAATATTAATTGTTAAAAAGAATGTTTATTACCAAAGATCTTATAGGATCGATAATGTTAGTTAATATAACATATATCTCTAAAAAATCTTTTAATTCCTAATTTATTATGTTTTATTTTACTTTTTTATGTATTTTTATTACTTTTTTTGTTTCTGTTAATTTGTTAATTACATATAAAATTATTTAAAAGTTTACCTGCTTAGTAGTTGTTCCCATTTGTTAAGCCTAACAACTAAACAGTTTTGACGCAACTGTTTTTAAATTCCACAAACTTTAAGGAGGAAAATAATTAACTTGTACCACTTTCAAAATTAAGGGGGTTCAATCGGTTTCAAAAATTTTCGTGTGAAAAAGTTTGTTTTCTTCCAGTGTATTCAATTTTTTTTTCAAAATTATGGTGAGTAAACGAAGATCGCCTCCGTAAATCGGCACATGTGCCTCCTCGTATAACGTATGTGAGCAAAATGGCCTTCAGTTTCGGTTGTGCTCGTTGGAGTTCCAAGTTAATGACAAAGGAAAAGCTTAACGGAACGTGCAACATCCCGGCAATAATGAACTTTATGCAGTCACGTCTGTGGTAAAAAGTGAAATCTTAAAACCCTCCAAAGATTGCTCGTGAAACCGTTTTAAAAATAAATTCACCCAACGCTTTTATACATAAAACAATGGAAAAAATTTCATCCAGTTTAAACTCCAGCCCTATACAATATTTGAAATATTGAAGGTGTAACGTGGACCATCAAATGCCTCTGAGACAAGCAAGATGATAACATTACCTATCTTCTGAATCAAATAAGAAAGAACCGGAAAAGCAATTCAATGTACTATGTTGTACATAGTATCTCAATGGGAGTAAGAAGATATATAAAAACTTAAACTCCCAAAAACGTAATGTATAAAACTGATGTTCTATACAATTTTGATACGTTTTAAATCTACTTATGATGGTTAAACCACATTTTCAAAAAACATTATGTTTATTTTAAAGATTTGAAGTCACTGTTTTCAAATGTTTGAATTTATTTTACTGAAAAAGCTAGTTTACTTTTAATATTTTACTTGTCTAAGCTATTACTAAAATTGATTTTTGT
This sequence comes from Callitettix versicolor, assembly GCA_022606455.1. NCBI lineage: Eukaryota > Metazoa > Arthropoda > Insecta > Hemiptera > Cercopidae > Callitettix > Callitettix versicolor. Next base: position 67,213,700 of record CM040189.1, read on the forward strand.
TTCAAGTTCGAATCAATTCTGTAGGCTATACATTAACATATTAAATTTTCAAATTACATCGCTAACACCCTGACCGCCATCAGCATATTTTTTTAATTTTCAACAGAATTTAAAATGGATTTTAGAATAATAATAATAATAATAATAAAATAAATATTTTTCTAATATTGGTTTTTATGGAAACAAAAGTTTTATTTTCAACAAATGTTAAATAAATTAAGTTATATTATTGGTTTTTATGCTAACAATTAAAAATTAAATTTAATTAACAGATATGTCGTGGCCTGGCATTGGATAAATAAAGAAATGGTTTTGAGATAATGTCTGGAAAAACTTTATCTACATTGAAATAAATCGGCCAATTGGACAGACTGTGTCACAAAAAGCCACATTTTTGTAGTCAGATAACCTGAAAACATATTTAGGCTATTTACAATCACCGTCAGATAACCTGAAAACATATTTAGGCTATTTACAATCACCGTCAGATAACCTGAAAACATATTTAGGCTATTTACAATCACCGTCAGATAACCTGAAAACATATTTAGGCTATTTACAATCACCGTCAGATAACCTGAAAACATATTTAGGCTATTTACAATCACCGTCAGATAACCTGAAAACATATTTAGGCTATTTACAATCACCGTCAGATAACCTGAAAACATATTTAGGCTATTTACAATCACCGTCAGATAACCTGAAAACATATTTAGGCTATTTACAATCACCGTCAGATAACCTGAAAACATATTTAGGCTATTTACAATCACCGTCAGATAACCTGAAAACATATTTAGGCTATTTACAATCACCGTCAGATAACCTGAAAACATATTTAGGCTATTTACAATCACCGTCAGATAACCTGAAAACATATTTAGGCTATTTACAATCACCGTCAGATAACCTGAAAACATATTTAGGCTATTTACAATCACCGTCAGATAACCTGAAAACATATTTAGGCTATTTACAATCACCGTCAGATAACCTGAAAACATATTTAGGCTATTTACAATCACCGTCAGATAACCTGAAAACATATTTAGGCTATATACAATCACCGTAGTGCGTATTAAAAGATAGTAAAATACAAAATTTAATAAAAACATGTCAAGTAAAAAGTGATCACAACTCATTAAAGCTGCTTTGGGCAGGAAGCGTAATATTTTAATTAATGTTGCTTACGTAGTTAAGTTTATTTCGTTAAAAATTCCTCTTATTCTGCTAATTAGAGGTAAACGCTTTGGATTAGGCCTATTTATATTGGCTTGTAAAGTCGTTTTGGTTAAACTCTACAGTTTTTTAGAGTATTTAAGGACCCTCATGTATTCGCATTTGTCTGTCTCTAAAGCCCGTATTATTTAAAAGGTATGTGTTTGTTTGATTATTGAAGTTTTATATTATTTTTTGTAAATATCAGAATATCTGAACGTAAAAAAGATTTTAAACTAAAAGCGATATACAAATAATGTAAACTTCGGAAATTTATGAATTCTTCTGTATAATTTGTTGAACAGGCGTTGAAGAAATTAGCATACTAATGAATTAGTTTTATGACGCTATTGTTACGGTAATAGTGTAGTTACAAGGTGTTAAGACTCCGGTCAGTCTGCTGCTTCTCTAAATGTGCGTAACTCAAGGTCGCAGGTTTGAGTATGTTATTGCCGTAACCTTTACCCTTTATGGTATCGCCGACACATCTTCATCATTAGTCTAACTGACGATAAGGTGGTACGAGAGAGTGTCCAATCTCGCGGTGACCTTGCTTTTTTTAGTGTTTAACGTCCGACTATTGTGCACACTTGGGTTAATGCAGAGGATGGAATGATTTATAGCGTATGAAAATGCCAAGCCCTGGCTGGAAATCGAACTCGGGTCCTCGGGGTGAAAGCCCAGTACGCTATCAACTAGGCCACAGAGGCGGCTCTGGTCTTGCACTGTAGAGACTAGGTATCACTATACTTGGCCTTGTCTCTCTGCACCATTCTACTCCTCAATCGCATTCTTTCAATCTCACTGTCCGTCTGTTACTAAGATATCATTAAGCAGAGTGCTGAGTCGTTGCAGCTGAAGCGATAAGGACAGAAGTCGATGAAGCGAAGAGGGGAAGTAGGGTGGAATTGAGGAAGCAATGTTTAGCGGGTTGCGTCGCGATATTTTAGAAGGCGATTTATAAATCTTAGGCTAATATTATCCCTGTTTTTCCAAAAATAAGCGGTTTTTTTGTTATTCCGGTTTATTTTACATCCGGTTAAAGATGGGGTTTTAACTCTTCACTCGGTTAATTACCGAGTACAATAATTAGCTAGGCTGAGTGCTGAGCCGGTGCAGCTGAAGCGACAAGAAACGAAGCCGATGAAGTGGAGAGGGGAAGAAATAGTGGAATTGTGAAAGCAGTGACGCCGCGTAGCGTAGCGATATTTTTAGAAGGCGATTTCCAAATCTTAACAGTGATTTCATTCCTTCAAGTTTCTGATATAGCTTTAAAAAAATCATATCTTTGAGATGAAATTGCATAATCTTTACTTTCATAATTTTTTAACGAAACAATCAATGAACATTTTAAAAAGTTAAAATAAAAGATTAAAAAAAACTAAAATGTGTTATTTTCATCACCATAAGGTTATTAAACACTTTTTTTTCATGTGCTCAATCGTTACACAGCTGATTGATCCTCCTAAAAACTATAAATATGAAGACTTTCGAAGTTTGTATTTCGCAAACTATTCTTAGAAATTGTTTTCCAATTTATCTTAAAAACACATAAGTAAGTTAGCAGTCTTCAACATACAAATCTCGAAAACAATTAGTCCCTAAGCCCATCGCACAACCGTCTGAAGATTTTGGTGGGAAAAACAATTATATAAAGAGAAAGTAAGAGTAAATTATTTGAACTTTTATTTTGTTCTAATTTTCCGTTACTTAAGAAATACGACCGTACGTTACCTAAGCTTTACAATGTCCCCACAGAGCCTTGGTATAGTTTGTGTTCACCAGCATCGCAAATTCTCATTCACGCCGGGCATTCCCTTCCTTTCCACGCACATTTCTTTTAATTTAGTTATATTACTTCTAGATAAAAAAATATCGTCAGATAAAACCAACATTTTTTCTGTTAACGTCTTTAGAGGACGCCTAATTATTCATGCTACTAGTTGTGTTTCTAAATCAGCTGAATTAACTCACCATTTGACAACTTACACGTGGATTAATGATCGAAACAACTGGATTTCAACAAAGAAGTCTTCGGCAGCTAGATACAAGAAAGTGTAATAAAATGACACTTTTTTTAAAAGTATGATGATCTTTTTTAAAAATAATATGATCGACGCTTTTTAATATGTTGTATAAGTGTAATTTGCAATCAACCTAATTATTAAATTTTCAAAAACCGAAATTATAGCATACAATTTTTTTTAAAAATTCAATTATGTCTTAGACTTAAGAATATATGTGAAGAATTTCAGGAAAATTTATTGCAAAGAATAAATCAAAATTTGATTTCGAAATTTTACCCAAACTGGCAAACAAAAAATTGTGAGTGAACTAAAGAGTTGGGAAAACCGGAAAATGGGACTAATTTATCTAAATCAGAACATTTGAGATTTTGCCTGAATTGTGATCATATATAAAGAACTTAAGCAGTGTAACGATTCTGAAAAAATGAATTTAAATTTTGCGACTAATTTCTCTGTCTCTCTCTCTCTCTCTCTCTCTCTCTCTCTCATATATATATATATATATATATATATATATATATATATATATATATATATATATATATATATAATATATATATATTATTTTCTTATTATATATACTGTACTTATAACTATTCATTTTTAATTAAAATAAATCCAAGAAATCACTTATAGTTTTCTTAAATAAAGTACCAAATTTTCTGTATGCCTAAACAGAATTTTTAATGATTAATAATTTTAATAGTTAATAATTATCAATTAAAGAATACATAATCAATCTCATTATGGTTCTTTGATATTAAAATGTGAACCAAGAATATTGATTGATAATGTGTAAATTAATTAAAACCATCTACTAACATTTGATACAATGATGATTACTATTTTAGGTAAGAGTCTTTAACGATGAGATGTTATCGTTAGTTGTGGAGATCACTTGTAGAGTAGTCAGAAGCCTTCCAGGTCCCAGAGTCTATGTAGGTAGACAAAGAAGAAGGATTGTTACTCTTTTTAGAATAAATTATTCAGTTTTAATTTAACCGAATTAATTACTTCGATTTATAAAAATAAACTAGAAAAATTGTACTGAAGTACCACTTAATCGACGCTAATGCTTGTGTGTATTTCCACTAATACTTTGACATAACTCCTTGTTTTATTTCATTACTAAACAAGACGAAAAAATTGTTCCAACAATCTAATATCAACTCCACTTACTAAAAGAATTTTAAATGCTTCTTGCTCAGTAATACCAGACCTAAGCTACTAATATGTCTGATACTCAACTGCTCTAACATAAAAAGAAAAAAATAGTCGTGAAGCGGCATAGATTGTGTTTTAAAAGCTGCCGAGAGTCTCAAACAGTCCTTGTTTTTCTGTTTTGTATGCATCACTCAATTTACAATAAGTTGTAAAACCTATATTTTTTTAAAGTAATGACATATTGCAGTTAATTGTCGCTCTAATTTCCTTTTGTTTCTTTTAAAACTTACAAATTCCTTTAAACTTTTACACTACCCAACTGTCAAATATTTAAGCTACATGCTAGTCAGGACAGCATAAAGTTTTATATATATATATATATATATATATATATATATATATATATATGATAGATAGATAGATAGATATCAGTTGTAAGTAGTCATATAAGCTTTATATTGTGGTATTTCACAGATGACTCATTTTTTCCAAACGGACAAACAAATTTATCTCGATCCATTTGGCACAATATGAATAGCATTTGGAGTGGAAGAAATTATTCCACCATGCGGAACACTGAATACCTGTCAGTTCTGTCTAGAACATGTAACAGTCATTTACAGTATGGTACAAAAGTACTGGGACTGTTTTATACATCTTGAATAAGCCGAAATAGGCAAACCACATTTTGAGGTAATTATCAAGTGTTTTAATACATATTAGTTTTGCAAATTTTAAACCTTTAAATGGGGTTTTCTGTACACAGTTTAAGATATGCCTCGTTGTATTAATAGAACATTTTTCTAAAAATTAGTAATATTCAGTAACATCAGATAAACGAATAATTCAAGAAATAAAAGAACCAACCCCATTACTTAGTAAATCTCTCCATCAGTTTCGAAATGGTAGTACCTTGTACAACTTTTCTTTTCAGAAAAAAGTAATTTCGCCGTCAAAAATAATTTAGAATGTGCATCTATTAGCATTTAAAATTTCATCAAAATACAAATAATTATTTTAATTTTGAAACGAGTAAATTAATTTTGCTGCCTAACAAAAAAATACCAAAATCAATTTATTGCAAAATTTTAAAATTGTGTAAATCTCGCAAAAAGTTTTTAAATTTCAAAATTTTTGATTTAAAAATAAAAAAACCTTAATAATTTTATAAAAATCAGATTCTCACTCTTTCGGTCACATTGTTCGGATCATGTTGTCTTTAAATAACTAAATAAAATTTAAATTAGAGGTTATTTAATTTTTATAACCTTTATCTCTCTCGAAAAATTCATTTCTGAAACTGTCAAAAACCCTAAAAAATCGGCCTAATTTCACTAAATCAGTTTATCAGATTTTCCTCAATTTGTTTTTTTTTTTTTAGAATTAAGGATTTTTATTCGCATTAAGACACAAATAAAATAGACTTAGACAAAACAACACAACCAAATAATACTGTAATTAAAAAAAAGAAGCAAAATAACAGTTAACAAAGTAAGATTGCTTACAAAGTGAGAAAAAGAGATAATAAAAATTAAAATAAAAAACTTCTTAACAAACAACAATTTAGAAAAATGGATGCACTAAAATAAAAGTACTCTTTTAGGCCACGTATTAGAAAAACATAAAAAAATAAAAATATAACCTAAACGAAATACTGTACTTAAATTTAAAGGAAATAAAAGTATGGAAAACAACGTACAATCTTGCTTCATACAATGAAAAGTAATTGACTCTGCTTCTTAAATAAAAATATAAATAAAAACACATACATTTACGTGCACACGCCAAAACAACTCATTCAAGCAAACAACTTATTTCTATGATAGTATACACACTTATATATTCATACACACTTTACAATCATATATATGTCTATACACATATACACATAGGCTACATGTCTCATAAATCTATGTGTATAGGTATAATTTAAATTTATAATATAATAAAAACTTAATTGAAAAAAAATATTGTAAGATACAATATTTCATACACACATCACATACTAAACATACACAGCATAGCCTATAAATATACATACACATCTCAGTTAAAAAAAGGCAATTTTTAAATAACTTCTATATAATTTTAATGTTATTCTACATTATCTTGGGATAACAAGGATTTTTCAAGCAAGTAGAAAAATGTCTGTAATTCCTTAAATTTCAACTTACAAATCCTACAGGTTTATTAAACATGTTTGGTGAGTTCACCGAGAAGAATTGTTTAAGAGCTATTGGTTTTGATTGAGGAACCTTGACTGCCAACTTATTTCTAAAATTATAAAACTTGTCTCAGATAAAACTAAAATTCCTTAAAATAAACCTGCATATAGCTTAAAATTTTGGTCATGTGCGAAAATTGAAAACAAATTGGTGTACAAAAATTGAAAATACCACACACACGGTATTTTTGTTTGTTATTTTGATTTACTCTTGAAACACAAAAAATAAAACTTTACATATTTTATACTTTATTTAGGATGTAAATTTCCCAATATATTTATAGGTCAAGTTTGACCACAATCGGAATAACATATTTCTCGACCCATCACAGTTTTCTCTATAATTTTAGAAGCAAATTTTTGAGGAAAAGAGCAACACGCGAGAACGCTTGTGCAATGATTGTGCACCTTTTGTTATTTATGCTATAATATTGATTGTTTTCCGATACCCGTCTTCAAAACAACGTCGTTAACCTAATGACCAGATTCCGAAAAACTGCAAGCCAAAATAAAGAGAACCAATATTTGGCTTTAATAATAAATAGCATCGTTTGACTTATCTGACAAATATAGAGTTTGTTGCCCTATAATAGAAACAGAGGAATTAATTGTTTCATTAATTCAACATAATGAGATTAAAATTAAAGTTTCAAAAATATAAATATTTAAAAAAAGTAATTTAAAATGAAATTTTTGAGGGCAATTTATGAATTACTATTACTATCTCACAATACGAATTAAACAGGAAGCATAATGATTGAGAAACATAAGATTTTAAGATTTTGATGAATAATTGTAAACGTTTCGTTATCCAGCAAAATTCTTCGAATAGTTTCAAAATGGCGGCCATTTCAAATTTTAAAAATTCGTAACTTCTATTATGAAATGTTTTTGAAAATCATTTCACCAACTTAATCAGAATTACAAACTGCATACATTTTCATATTGAATTTTCAAAATCTTTTTAAATAAAAAAAAATAAATAGCGGACGGGATTTATTTTCATATTTTTAATGCAACTTAATATTTTAAAATACTAATGTATGCAGATTTTAAAAATAAAAATGTTATTTTTGGAAACGAGCTACAATCATGTCAGCGAGACAGTTGCGTGCTTTTTCAGATCCATTGGATCTAAGAAAGTGGTTTTTACCTTTAAGTGTGTGTACAAGAGAGCGCAAGGGTGTTTTTGTGTGAGCTATAATCGTGAAGAATCCAATTTTAAGATTTTCATAGCATTCTAAAGTTTGGTTTTTAACTGGATTTAAGCTCTTTTGAATGTGTGAACACACACTGATGATGACTAAATAGTTGATTGGTTTAGATGAAATTTGGAATGCAGGTCTGATTTGACAATATATTAACATACTTTTAAAGCTGAATTTAAAAAAAAATCAATCTAAAATTAGGTTTTATCAAAATCGGCTGTAACTATTAGCACAAAATTGTTAGCAAAATTTTAGCTTAAGTTCAGAAAACATATATTCCAAATAAATTTAATGGCAGAGCTGTTGGAAAAAGTAAAAGGTTTATATATATATATATATTTAAAAAATTCTAAAAATTTGTTTATTAGATTTTGTTTAACTCATCAGATTCTAAATCCTTCAGTCATATTAGACGATTCACAACGCAAGTCATTCTTACAAATTTTATTGCAAAAGAAATTTACCGTATAGAAGCAAATCGGAAAATCAACAATAAGCTACGATTGAATTTTCCCCCATACTCTTGAACCTATATCAAAATTTGATACTCCGCCTTCGTATATACCAAAAAGTTTGAGCAAAATCTGATGAACCGATTTTAAGAAATTAGTCCGTCGTTCCAGTTTTTCGTCGATTGTTTATGAACCGGATTTTATAGGAAATCAATTTGATTAGAGAATGCCTCTGCAGCGTCCACGGCGCTGTCCTCACTGCAAAATTTATCCGGAACAAGGAATCATGTGCCATAATATTATATTGACATTTGAAAAAAACTCAAATATTGCTTTGTTAACATTAGACAACAAAAAATTTGTTTGGAAATATCTAGTTCTAGTTGGAATAAAGAAATATCTGGGGGGCGTTGTACTCTCCAAAACATTTATATAATACAGCATTAGAATAAGTTTAGTTGAGTAAAGCCGAAGAATAAATCTTAAGCCAGTTATGACTCCCTGTCTTAGAATTATAATATATTGTTCTGTTTCATGTACAATGATTTGTGTACCGGCTCTTACTTCTGCTTCTTTTCAAATCGTCGACTTGCTTACGGCTCCCGCGGGACAAATCCATTACACACTACGCCATGACGTTTCTATCAGTTTCACAGCAGTCATATTTTCCCGGTTACGTGATCCAATTTTAACAACTTGGTTACGGTGTCGTACGTTAAGAGATAAGAGACGATTTAGAATTACAATGCAGACGATTTGTCTCTTTAAACTGGTCTAGAACTATTGTACAGGGTGTGCTTTAAGTATCTTAACTTAAAGTTTAAGTTGGTTTTTAACTTCTGAGTACTATTTAAATGTTTTATGTTAGCTATACATCCTTGAGACCCTAGATCTGATAATGTATTCTTTATACTGGCAGGAATGGTTTTACTACTAGTGCACAACTTTATTAAAACCTATACACTGTTGGAGTAAAGTATGCCTTGTTCAGGAATGTCTAAAAATATTTCTACAGTGCTGAAAGATTGTTTTTTTCATTTTTCTCCATTGCGTTTTGTATTATGTTCTTCCGTTAAGTTTTAATGTCTTTAGAAAAATACAGGGAAGACATATTATAAATAACAAATATAAAGAATTTAGAAAAAAAATGTTCTTAACATTAAACCATAAAACAGTTCACATTTTTATTTTTTTTTGGTAAGGAATTGTAAAATAGTTATAAACGTTATAGGCAAGCAATTTTTCTCAACTACAATACAACTAATATATTTCTTCACATAAACAATATACAATTTACTAATTCACAATAAGTTAGACACAATAATATAAACAAAACATCACCGAACACACTCACCAAAACTAACCTTTCTTTGCACACGTACAACACTGTTGGGTAACAAATTCATTGGGATTTGTTGATTGAAAGTACAGCTTATTTGGAACACAAATGTGTGTAGAGAAAGAACAGATCTATGCAGTGATGTAACTAAAAAATTTCCAAAAACAAAATTTACCTCTTCAACATTAGGTCAAAATATCTAAATGTCTTCACTTTTTCTGCTTACTCTAGGCCTCACAGGGGGGTGCAGACTAGCTGTACCTATTGAGAGGATTTAGCGTCCCTCGCGGTATCACACACGTTTACACATGCAATAATACACTTACAATTTTAACACTTTACTCTCACATTTACATTTAGGAAGGCGATAATAGCTTCAATGTTCTTTTCGCCTTAAAATAAAAAAAAAAAAAAATGCTTTTTGTAGACGGAGTCACGTCTGCTTCATTTCAACATTTGTTTCATAAATTTAATATTTATTGCTTGATTATTATTTATTATGAAGTAATAAACTATATACATAATTATTACGTATTGTAATGTTTTGTCTATAACAAAAACCAATTTTGAAGATTATTTTCGGTACAAAACGATCAATTTGAAATATAAATGGGCAAATGACTACTCAATAGTTGTTTGACATTGGTATGACGCTTTAAAACAGATATTCAAGTTTTCTTTTCCAGATGTAGGATTGATGAAAAAAAATCATCAGTGACTTTGGTTCTACCACCAAATATTCAGCCCATTGGTTCTATGTAGCACAGGAACAGTTCAATTTTGAACCCTAAAAACTTTTTTTATCTTCAGAATCATTGCACGAGCCTTTTAGTTGAATTTTTCACTAAAAAATGTCCTACTAATCTGTAAGGTTGGCTTCGTTTATTACCAAATTTTCTTTGAAAAATGAATTATTGAAATAGTTCATAGTGAGACCCAAACTCGTATCCTTGAAATGAGAGCCGATCATTTTGAGGGGTAGTTAAAAGTGTAAATAAACACACACACACACACACACACACACACACACACACACACACACACACTCATTTGAAGAAGGATTTGGTAAATATAGGATTTGTAATACTAATAATTAACCTTTAAAGGTAACAACCTGACTATCGCTAACCGTATAAAAAACTTTGAAAGATACCAAGTTTGTTTTAAAATTAAACGAAATAATATGAAAGAAAAAAATTGTTTATAGATTTTTAAATTATCGGTTATTTGAGTTAGTCATTATAATAATAGCATAGACAATTAGTTACAATTTAAAATGAGCGTTTTATAGAAATATTAATTTATCATACATCAAAACTGAAATATTTATGTTAAAACACTACGATTTAACTGTTCAAGCGTAATATTGTTTTGATATTTTTGACACATTTTGCATTTCTTTGTTTTATTTTACTTTTTTTTTTAAAACAACTTTGTTGAGAAATCTAAATTTATCAAAATTGGATTCAACTATTCGATAATATTTCGCTCAGGCGTAGTACCAAAAACAAACGTGTCGCTTATTCCCAAAAATCTGATTCGTGGGTTACAGGGAAAAGTAAAATTCGGCATAATTTCTCAAAAATATTTTGCTAAAAACTTTGATGTTCATACATTTGAGTCAGTTAACAAATTTGAAATAATACAAATTTATAGTACCGGAAGTTAATCGAATAATTCTAAAAATATACGCTGACCTCCGTCGAGTTTTTATTTTGTTTTTTTACAATTATTTAGGAATGGTACATTTACCTTATTTCAAATTTATTAGTCACTTGTCTCATGATTATTTATACTTAAGACAAAAATTTATGAAAAATATGAATTGGTTTTGAGGAATTAAGTTTTTTTAATCTATTACAGTACAGATTTTGGCGTGAAAATAATTTAGTGTGAGAAAGTTGGTGTAGGCTTAATGTTCATGCACTATTAATTTATTTAAACGAATTATTATAATTTTAAAATAACCCCCTCTGTGTGTGTGTGTGTGTGTGTGTGTGTGTGTGTGTGTGTGTGTGTGTGTGTGTGTTTTGTACAATTATGACATCACTAAAGCGAATAAAGCTAAAGTAACGCAGGCTAGCGGATATAATTGGAAACATCAATCTCCGGACTGCAAAGTGTTCCATCTTCAGATAACGTAAGCCCTGTGATTGGCCGCTCACTGTCCTCTTATAAATTGTTGTATCGTCCAATTTATCCAATCGATCATCTTATAATCGGATCCCGCTTCTTTCCAGTCCAACTAACACAATCCATTGTCAAATAAAGATCTGTGTTTGACGCTAACATATTGCTCTGAAGCACAGATAGAGTTTTAAAACCAATCTCTGATTTTGTGTCTTCTTTCTCACTGTACAACATAACACGAGGTGCATGTTTCACAAAGAGCTTAAGTAATACGTGAAAGTATGTTTTAAGGTTTTGATGTCTTTGAAAAGTATAGTCATTGTCCATAGCAAGTTTGTCACTACCATAGCAAGTTTTCTCCCACTTTTATAAATTGCGTTTTCTTTTGCGTCCTATGTTTCAGTTAATGATAGACTAAGACAGGGTTGCAAACCTAGAGGGAGAGTGTCGGCATGTTAGGTCACTGACAAATTAATTTTTACACGACTGCCAAAAAAGAAGTGTTAGTTTTCAGTATCTGAGTATGTATGTATGTATCTATGTATCTATATATCTATCTATGTATGTATGTAGTATGTATGTATGTTTGTTTGTTTGTTTGTTCCATCACAACGTTTTAATGGCTGGTCCGATTTTAATCTACCTTAGCTCGTTGGATTCCTCTCTTCACCAGGAGTGTCATAGGCTACATAACTTTCACAAAAACTATCCCCTATTGGGTAAAATTTGGGTGAAATAGATAGGATGAACTTATAACTAATTTCATATAAGATAAATAAGTTCCTAGGATGAAATCATAAATTCTTAAATAACTTATGTACTGGAGTAAAAAATAATTACTAAGGACTATACAATAGGAATCGCTCAGATTCAACCACTGAAAGCAATAGAAAAACACTCACTTCGGAACCAATAGACCTAGAATTACCGCTCAAGTTTTAGCTAATTCAGGGCATTAAACAGGGAGAAATGGCACCTTGAATACAAAAATCGACCTAGTCAAATCGGTGTTATGAAAATAGGAAGGAATGGTAGATAATCTAGCGATAGGCTTTGTCCAAAGGTCAGGCTCGAAAACAACACTGGCTTTTCAAATTAAAGTAAATAGCAAACAACTTTGTGCAATCGTTGACGCGACAAAAATTAAATAATTCGAAAATTAAAAATCACAAATAATTGATTTAAATTGAAATACAATTTTTTTAATGCCATACATGCTAACTCCAGTCAGCGTATGCCGTACATGGGGACATGATCAGCGCCAGGACTTCGCAGTGCCTACTTTACAGTTTTGTGTTTTTTAAATTGCAAAAATGGAAAAATGGCTAAAAATGGTATTTTTAATCACTAAAAATAACTAAATAAAAATAATTACTTAAAAAATAAAAAACACGACTGCTAAAACACAAAATACCAACAAAAAAATATATATAGCCTAAAAAAATTTTATATTTCATAATTAAAAGAAATGAAAATCTGAAATACAATTGATTTAAAAAGATAAAAACAAGGAATTAGAATAAATGCTGACAAACATTTTCCGAGTATTTAGTAAACAAATTACGAATTTACATGTAACGTTCATACAATAAATGCAGTCGGGGCTGCATCTCAATATATTTGCACTAAACAGCCCCCGACTGCATTTATTGTACGACTTAACATGTAAATTCCTAATTTATTAACTAAATACTAGGAAAATATTCTTCAGCATTTATTCTAATTCCTTGTTTTTATCTCTTTAAATCAATTGTATTTCAGATTTTCATTTCTTTTAATTATGAAATATAAAATTGTTGTATATATTTTTTTGTATTTTGTGTTTAGCAGTCGTGTTTTTTTAAGTAATTATTTTTATGAATAAAATAATAAATTTAAAGACTAGTAGGCTATGTGGTTAAGAAATTACTGGAAATTTAATGCAATACACCGTAACAATGATTACAGTATAACACAGTGTCTTGCCTTATTCAGTATATGTTCACATTGATTATTTTTGTAAATAAACAATTTATAAAAACATTAAATACAGTGAACTTAATAGAAGTGTCACCGAGAGGGAATAAAACGGAATACATCGCCAAGGTTATTGCTTCAGTCCCGGGAGGACGATAAGCTCTCTTTAACCTCTGAGAGGTCGCAGGGGGGAGGTTGCAAATAAACCTATCGTAGAACTACCGAACACGGCACTAAGTTTCAATTTAAACACCTTTTTGGACAAGGTAAACCCTTGTATACCGTGGCTTCTATAGATTTCCTTTAATACCCAGCGAAAAACGTTTTGTTAGCAAAATATTAGAACGGCCGTTATAGTAAGATCCAGCCCTCGAAGGGGAATGCAGATTTGCTGCACCTATTGAGAGGATTTAGACGTTCCTCGCAGTACCCGAGTCTAACACACACTTACGACGTTAACACTTAACACTCAAACTTACATTTAGGCAGGCGATAATAGCCTCAATGTGATTTTCGCCTTAAACTACAAAACATAATAAATAAGTAAGATACAGACCGGGAACCTTGAAATAAGTGTTGATTATATATAACCTATAGAACATGTTTGTTTGAGGTTAAATGTTTTTACTTTGTCAAGTAGAGTAATGAAGACTACGGGAAAATTAAAATCTGGTAACTAGATTACAATTAGCATAGGGGAGTTCTAGTGCAATATTTGTGTGTATCCTAGACACAAGAAGCTGTTCGGTAAAAGCTGGGATCGTTAAAATTGTGTGTGTATGTGTGTGTTAGTTCGTGTTTTAACAATTTTCCACTGATTTACTTCAAACGACAAAAAGTTTGTTTTATGTCATAGCTTAGTAACAGCTTGTTAAGGAAAATATTTTAATCTATTTCAAAACCGGTCTAAATTTCTAATATATTCTGACGTTTTCATTGCAAACTTTTTAAAAAATTGATTCCGAAATCTTAACAAAGTTGAATGTATAAATTAGCATTTCCTCTTTACAAAATTAATTGTAAACAAAAAAACGAGCATTTAATTATAACATTAAAAATAATAAATTATTCAGATTTGATTGTTGGCGAAAATATATTTTCATATGGTATAAACAATCAGATTTGACTACTGAACTGTAGTTCAACGGTTTAAAAATTGTAGCAATTATAAAGTTTCAAGTAGGGCTATTGTAACTCTTTAATCTTGCATATTTAAAAAATATGATTCTACAGTTGTAATTAACGTTGAAATCCGTATAAATTACCATTTTTAAATTTGACATTCTACTTAAAATACAAAAATGTTGTAACTTAGACGGGACGATTAATTTCTGTATTTTAAAAAGAATTTAAAAAAACTGTTACTAAGACATTGCTGCTTCCTGCGATTGTGTATACTGTATTATATTTGGGAGTTTATTTAGGAAAAGGATTAATTAGAATCCGCTGACATTAAACAAACCCGTTCTTTGTAACGTATCAAATATTATATAAGCTGTGTCACAACTACGTAGGCCTACTTTGAACAATCAACAGGAAACAACAACATTCTATAGGCTAATTTTTAGCTTCCTTTATTAGTACAAAAATTATTGATATAAGACGACAAGATCCGTTCTGATTATTTAACAAAAAACATTTTGTGTATTTTTAAGAGTTTGTTTTGTAATCACACAGCATATGCGTGTAGTCATATTTACTGGGACTATTTCTCACATAGTATGCTTAACGCGTAAAAACTAGATATGGGACTATAAAATAATATCTATTAAGACTTTTTAGAGTATGTTTTCAATAGTCGTTAAAAATATAGGCCTATATGAAATTTAAAATTTTGTGTTTGTGTGTGTGTGTGTGTGTGTGTGTGTGTGTGTGTGTGTGTGTGTGTTTATAATTGTATTTGAGAACCTTCAAGCAATATTTTTATCATTGAATTGCTTAAAAATCTATTTTACCATTACCTGCTTAAAAGTCTATAATTACATGTGTGTGTGTCTATAATGTGTGTGTAGTGTGTGTGTGTGTGTGTGTGTGTGTGTGTGTGTGTGTGTGTGTGTGTGTGTGTGTGTGTGTGTGTGTGTGTGTGTGTGTGTGTGTGTGTGTGTGTGTGTGTGTGTGTGTGTGTGTGTGTGTGTGTGTGTGTGTGTGTGTGTGTTGTGTGTGTGTGTGTGTGTTTGGTTGTTTGATTGCTTCAGTACCCCAATCTCACTAGCAGAGGGTATATAATTACATGTAGTTACTAGAATTTCGTTTCAGACAAACAACAGATAAACATACTCGAGAAAACGTAAAAGTCCTTGCTGCAGCCTGTACTTGCGGATCCTTTATCCTTTGAAAATAAAAACCGTGCGTGCGTTGATTCAATGAAGGAATTTCTAATCTATCGCCTGTCTTGGACTAAGGGTTAATCTTATACCAGGACGAGTTATAGCCGAGGAAGTAGGCTACAATTAATAGCCTGTATATTGTAGCCTGCAATATTAAACCCATCTCGACCTTTCTGCAACTTTTACTTACGAGTATAATAGGAAACTTGTAGCACAAGCTGGTTATAACGAAAACGTTATTCCTTACGGAATTTCTAATGGAAAGTGAACTAATGAAGCCTTTATGGTAAGACTAAAACTATTTTGTAACTTGCTTTTTACAATACAATTCTGTCAAATTAATTTCATTAAAATAAATTCGGGTTTTTTGAGGATCAAAAATCTTCGTTACATTTGGTGATTTGATTTTTTCATAATTTAAGTTATAAATAAAAATAATTTGTTTGTACATAATTTGTTCAGAGTCGATTCAAAGACATTTTGTTTTTTATGAATTTTTAACCCATAAAAGAACAAATTTTTTATTTGAAAAAATAATCTATGAATATTAGCAAACCAGATCTAAATGCAAATATCATCGAAACCAATAATTAGTTTTGTTTCCAGTAGTGCAAACAGACATCTATGTTGAAACCATTCTTTCAGATATGAAATTGTATAGCCAATAATTTTACTTAGCTTGCATAGTAAAAAAGTAAAAAAGGTTCTGGTTCTGAATATGTTCAAGTTAAACTTTGTCATTTTTTTTTAGGGGATTTCATTCAATTACAAAATAATGACAGCAGGCAGCAGTCTCCCTGACGTGATGGAAGTGAATTTGTAAATATATTTTTTTAAATACTCACTTTTTAAAGCTTTGGTTTCACCATTCTACACATATAAGTAGTTTAAACCCTCAAACTATATTGGAAATATGATAAATACTGAACGCCTTCAAATTAAAATTTTTAATTTTAAAAATTCAAAAAGCTAATTTATACGCTTATTATGGTGGTAAAATCAGAATTTCAAAAATTTTTAAAACAAAGAAAATATTAATTTTTAGTGTTTAAAATGGACGTTATTTTGAAACTTTTGAACGAATTTTGCTGGTTAACGAACTTGTCCAAACTATTACTATCAAATTGAACCGAACTTACGAACGTGTGGAAATTTCAACGACCCCTCAAAAAAAAAATCCAGAGGTCAGTTTTGAAGCTAATGACTTCCAATAGCTCATTGTCTAGTATAAAATTATATAGAGGAAGGGGTGCAAATGTGGAAACGTGTGGGTAATGTGGAAACGTATTGTATCTGGCCAATAAAGTGCTGCACGCCAGCAGGATTAGGGGTAAACATTTGTAGTAGTTCTTATTTGTCTTTGTAAGCAGTCAGCAGTCAGTCAAGCAGTGGATAGTGTCACAGTGAGTCAAATTATTTTCCTGGATTTTTCAATACTTTTTAGAGGTAAGCTTTAGGCATTAAATTCGTCTAACTATCTTATAAATATGTTACTTTAGATTAGGTAGGTTATAAAAGGATGTACAAAGAAGGTCTTGGCAGTTTTCAATCTGACCTAAACTAATAATTTCGCGACATAATCTGCTTAAATTCGAGATGGCCAATGTGCGGGTAACGTGGAAACGTACATGTGTTGGTATTGTGGAAACGTTTCCATGCTCACTGTAATTCAGAGCAAGATACCACATGTAGTTGAACTAATGGGTAAATGTCAAGTATGTGCCATTACTTCAGCAGAGAGAGGGTCCCTGGTAACTGTAATATGCATCAACCATCTCTTCAGTAGAGTCAAATTTGGATCTTCCAATTGGTGAAAAAAAACCTACCCAAGAAGATGCCCTTTGTATTTTTTGCGGAGACGCATTTTCTAAAGACGTTCGGGGAGAATTGTGAATTAAATGTGTAATGTGTGAAGAGTGGAGTCACTCTTTGTGTGCTGGATGTGAAAGTGACACTTACGTATGTGATTTCTGCATGTAAATTTAGTGTAACAATAATTTTAAGGCGTTTCCACATTACCAGCACTTTATGAAGTTTTCAAAAAAAGTATTACAAAGACAAAACGTTTTTTTATTCTTTACATACATAGTTTTTGTGTTAATTAGTATTATATTTATATTTAAAACATTATAAAGTAACTTTAAGCATTTTTTTAAAGCTAAAAAACAGTTAAAAAATTTTTTATTCAACAAAAACAAAATGGGTTTCCACATTTGCACCCCCTCCTCTATTAAAATAATGTAAACGCACTTGTTAGAGCTTTTAAGATTTTTTTACCATAAAAGAGCAACATTTTTAAAATTTATAATATAATCACCGACACTGACAAACTAGACCTACAGCAAATATAATCTAGTTTAATCAGTTTTATTCCCAGCAATGTTCATAAACTCACAAACGGATAGATATATTTAACACATTTTTAAATTTGAAATTGAGTATCCAATAGGCCACGTGTTTTTTTTAATCGTAGAGTGAAAAAGTGTGTTCTCAATTTTAATGTATTACTTTCTCAGTTTTATTTTCTTTGTTGATCAATTGAAAAAAAGTTCTTAAAGCCTATATTTAACATGCACTGTGTGTTTTATTTACAGAAAAACGGACAGTGCATTATCTACCTGTTTTAAAATGTACAGTTACAAAATTCGAATTACATTTTAATTTAACACTAGATTAGATTTTTATAGTATATCTCATTCCAAAATAAGTTTTACACAGAAATTTATAAAACACATATTTGGCATTCTAGGAAACGTGCATTTGCTTATCGCCTCTGTTTATCCCATAATATTGATTTTTTACTGCTCGCTTTTCGAAAACATCGTTACGGTAATGGTCTTACTCCGCCGGTATCTGTAGTCAGAGATAATAGATACCAGTTCACTAATAGCGAACGACATTAATAAATGATTAATTATAGTAGGCCATGTGTAACCTTTGTAAACGATAGTTGTGGTCGTGTATAGATTTATTTTAAAAAGAGTGGAATTCATAAAGAGCGTTACTAATAATAAACAAATTTTTAATTTTTTCTGAAAATAGATTTTTTTGATAAAATCGTAAAGGCACTTTTGGTGGTTTCAATAACTAACGATATAACATTTTTTGGAAAAAAATATCTGTTTATGTTATTGCGTTATTAGAAAAGCATAATGAAATGTTCTGAATTATTAAGCAGTACAAAATTAAAAAAAAAAATTAGTAACCAAACTGCATTCCAGCGGAGGCAGCTGAAGTACCTCTAGTTTATACTACTTTCACTTATCTACTCAAGTCACACACACACACACACACACACACACACACACACACACACACACACACACACACACACACACACACACACACACACACACACACACACACACACACACACACACACACACACACACACACACACACACACACACACACACACAATTTGCCGATGACCTAGCGGTGGTTGTTGAAGGGAAGTTTTTGGAGGGAGTCGAAGTCCGGGCTAAAGAGAAAGTGAAGTCGATCCTGACATGGCTGACTTTCATGGGTCTACAGCCCGTCAATCATAAGACGGAGGTCGTGCTCGTGATCAACAGGAAAAAGAGGGAGACAATAACGCTTATAGTGGGATATGCAGATAATTTCAGGCCCAGCCTTGGAATGAGGGTTGACTCTGCTTTAAAGAATATCTACAGGAAGCTAGTGAAAAGGCGGCAAACGTGGCAGGAGCCTTCTGCAGACTCATGCAAATCTAATAAACCCAAGACAGGCACGCAGCCGACTCCTGGCCTGGATAATGAGCTCAGTGCTATTTTACAGTATAACACCAATATAGCATTGATAAAATATCTCAGTGCTATTTTACATTAATGTACCGATTTGGAGCCAGTCTATTTAAATTTTAAGAGATAATATGACTTGGTATCTAAAAAGAAACGAATATAATTTTTAAAAATATTTTAAAATATCCAGAAAAGATGGTAAGTTATTTAAAAAAATATGAATAACATTTTTTCTACGTATTCATTTAAATGTTTCAGGAAAATATGACTGGCTTAAACATCACACAATTATAAATTAAAACGTAAACAACGACTTCTTCTGATAAACTGTTATTTTTCCGTAAGTTGCTGATTTTTCCTGGAAAACACTGCAAGTTCCGGATATTTTTACTGTTCTACAGAAACTTAGGCACGTTCTTAGTAGTGACACAACAATTTCTAAGACTGTATTAGATTTATCAATAAGGATCTGTGTATTTTAATAATATTACGAGGCAGCTTGGAAAAAATATGAATATCTTAACAAATGGAACATCGTTTTGTCTTCAGTTGTGAATTGTAATGTTGAAATGTTTCCACTTATTATTATCATTATTGTTACAGCCAACTGGTAGAAACCGATATTTAGATCAATTGTGTGTCCTTCTGCTTGTCTAACTAAGGGACCCTTAACTACTTTACTGCTTTATCAAATTTTGGCAAACCTGACAAGGTATCAGATATCAACACTGGCTTATTTCTGTTCTCCTTATAGCACAAATCTCACACCCAAGCATCTTCTAGCTTACTCATACCCAAGACATTCCAGCTCATGCGGAACGTAGGCGTCATCCCTTTTATTTGTTTCCTATTAGGTCTGTTTAGAGAGAAAGACACCATCCTGAGTTTACTCCTGTTAACCTCCTCCGTGAGTATATTTGTTTTCAACCAGTGGCTTACTCACCTTTCCCACAGCAGTCTTTCTACTGGATTCACAATGTTTTACCACCTGGTAAGCAAGTTAGTACCGTTGAATTCTCAGTTAGTAAGGACCACACAAACTTCTTGCTTATCAGGTTATCCAGAACGTCGCTGAAGTGCAAGCCTTATAGTAGTAAGTATTCAGCTAGAAATCTATATTTGTGCATTTAGCCAATAGATAGTGCTGTTACCATACCTTCCAGGACAAGGGAAAGGAAATGTCAATCACTCTCCCTTGCTGTGGACCACAGAACATACTGAGCGCTGTCTATCAGTCAGTTCCACTACTATGTACTGTACAGGTTCCGTTCGACAAACGTTTTTCTATAACACTTGTGATTAAGTTTTATTTATTCGTTGCTATTACAGTCAAGACTTTATTGAACAGAAAACTTGTACATGAACTGGTTCTTAGCTCTTGTAGCCTGGAACTACAGAATGTTTATACTTTTTTAGGATGGTTAGTAGCGTTGAGTTATGTTAGAGTGCATTTATTACCTTACTAAAGTTTAAAGTCCAACATGAAAACATTAGGTTCGATCTTTATAGAGTGTCGAGCTGGACCACAGCGTCACATACCGCTAGGGACTACTTAACTTCCCCCGTGTTATATTAATATCCGGGACGTTTGGCCAATCCTCGGCGGCCATATTTACTTTTAAATATTTTAATGGATAATTATTTTATTTTATTCCACATTGAAGAGTAAACAGAAAAAATCCGACAGTGTATTAAAGCAGGTTCCTAACATGTTATATGACAGCTAGTGATTAAAAATAGGTAACAGATACCTATTATCAGGTATTCCTGTCAAGGAATAGTCAAGAAGGCTATTACTTGACGGTTTGTTATTTTTTTATTAAGCTACATTCAATCTATAAGTTTCTTTTATAGTACAGAAATCAATTAATGTAAAACCAAGTTTCTTCAATCAGCAAAATTCTATCAACAGATTAAAAATGCTGTCATTTTAAATCTTTAGAAATGCAAAGGTCTTTTTCGCCTTAAATTATTTTTGAAAATCCTACTTCACCATCGTAATCAAAGTCGAAAATTGCAATAAATTAACATTTTGCGTTTTAAAAATCCGTTGAAATTAAGAAATTTTCTGACGGCGGACGGTCAGAGATCATTTTCATATTTTCAAAGTAATTTGAAAGTATAAATCAGCAGATTTTAATGCTGATTATGATAGTGACATCAAACATTTTTATAAATGGTAAGCTAAAGAAAAATACTTTTGAAAATTCGTTATAATAAATCGGTACACTTTTTCTCTTCAAATTGTGTGTACTGTCATTAGTTATGAATTTCTATACATAAACGTTTAGTTTTTTTTTTTTTTTTTTTAAATTTATTGTATTTGTTGTTACAAATAAAATTACAAATAACAAACAAAACAAATTAATCATCTTGACCAATCCCAATAAGATCGACTAAAGATTTATCTCTCTTTTGAATCACATTTGTAGGGTTGACACTAGTATCTAGTCCCTTCACTTTTAAACACCGGATCTCTATAGCATCAAATCATGAGGTTTGATTCTCTTGAGGCGGCGTATCTCGTTATTAAATGTGCCAGTCATGTCCTTCATGTCCTGATTAGCATGAACTAGGAGACGTTGTTTATGCCTCAAAGCCACCTTCCTCACTTCTTCTTTTACTGAATTCACTTTTAAATCCCGGTGTAAATCGCTATTACGAATATACCATGGAGCTTGAACTAATCCTCGAAGGACTTTATTTTGAAACTTCTGAATAACCATCATGTTAGTTTCTTTCGTACAGCCCCAGATTTGGATGCCATAGGTCCATACAGGCTTCAGCACCTGCTTGTAAATTAATAGCTTGTTATGAATGGACAACTCAGAGTTTCGTCCAAGCAACCAGTAAAGTTGCCTGTATTTCATATTGAGTTCTTCTTTCTTTTTCTTTACATGCTCCTTCCACTTCAGCTTTGTATCAAGTGTCATGCCAAGATACTTGGCTGTATTCCCATGAGACAATGTTTTGGCGTTTATTGTCAAGGGTATTGGTACTAACTTTTTTTTTGTAAAATGAATATAGGTAGATTTTCCTTCATTTATTTTAATGCGCCAACATTTAGTCCATTCAATTACTTTGTCTACAGCTCTCTGCAGTTTGGTAGTAGCAACGACCGCATCTTTTCCAACAGCTAAAATAGCGGTATCGTCGGCAAAGGTAGCAATGGTGGTATTATTTTCCTGAGGTATATCACGGGTAAACAGTAAATAAAGGGTTGGGCCAAGAACGCTCCCCGTAAACGTTTAGTAAAATCTCATTACGGTGACAACTTTTCTTCTTTTTTTGTTTAGGAATTACATTTGGGCAAAATTTTATCACTGCCTTTTTTGGCAAATTTAGTGTGTGTGTGTGTGTGTGTGTGTGTGTGTGTGCGCGCGCGCGCGCGCGTGTTTTTGTGTTTTAGTGCGATACATTTCGCGCATTTTTAATCTAATTTAAATTAGACAAAATAAAAAAATATTTTTCGTAATTGTTACGTAATAGTAATCTTAAAATGCATTTGAAAATCTGATTTCACTATCAAAATTAACGTTAAAGACTGCATAAATTGTCGTTTTGAATTTTAAAATCCATTGAATTGATATGAATTTATTTAAAGGAGGTTCGCGTTCGTTTTCGAATTTTTAATGCAATATGATATTTCATAAAGCTAGTATGTGCAAATTTTAATGCCGATTATGACTGTAAATCAAAATTAAAAAAAAGGGTTATAGAAAGTTACTTTTGGAAATTTGCTTCCATCACGTCAGCGTTTATTTTTTTAATTCTATTTCTCACATCACGTTCTTTAAATTATGACCTTATGTATTTTTAGCTGACGTAAGTAGTGCAGTACAGGCTATATGGCGCTATTGAAATAATTTGCTGAAAAATTAATATTTTCCAACGTAAAATTGAAAACGTTTGTAAATAATATTTTAATTACGTTGTAGTTACGTTTCGACAAAACGAGAAGTAGTTTAACATGTTTCCAAGTTTTAAAATAGTATAAACATCAACGGTTTCAGAACAGGTGTAGGCCTACTATTTGGGATGTCTACTACTAAACCGTTGCGTATTTTATTATTAAACTGTACATTGTAAAGCATAATACAGTATTGTAAATGTTTTGTAAAAATCAAATTTTTACATTTTATAACGTACGGAAACAATAGAGGAAAAATCGTGACTGTTATTAAAAAAAAGAAAAATTTTACAATAAAATATGGAATAATTATTAAAATATTAATGTTGTCTATTAAAATGTTACATCTGTTATATAAAATATTAATGCGAATACATTAACAGCTATAAAATATTCTACGATCTTTTTTTATATTATTGATTTAGTAAAAGTTTGCAAATTCAAAATTTAAATGGGGTAGAGAAAAAAACAAGGGGAGAAAGGTGAGTTTTCAGAAAATACTATTATTTGATCTAAAACGTCTGAAAAAGTCAGTTTTTCAATAATCTGTCCCAATAACAACATTTATTGACTGGACAAACTAAAACGTCTTTTTTGAGAATTTAAAATTTGTATCCCTCTTTGACCAAAATTTGGTGGAAAAGAAACACTTATCAGCCTATTTATACAATAGATTAGAGAGTAGATTCAGTGACCGAGACGCACACTGCAAGCAAAGTTAGGCCAATAAAAGTAAGTTTCGCCATTAAGGCAAAAATATCAATAAATCTTAGTCGTTTACGTTCTGAGAATACTGTCGGGGTGGGGTCGTTTTAGCTAAGCTGGCCAAACACTCCCCGACCCTCGTGACATCGGCTTACCACCTGACATCAACCCTAATGCCTTCATTTTTATTCGGGGAACGTTTCACTCAATGTTTCCTTCATCACGTGCTTCATTCTACTTTTACAATTTAGAATTACCCAGACTGTGTGACTGTAGACTGTTTTAAAAATAATTACGCATTTTTGTTACTTATAGAGGTTACTTGTCTTTTTACTAATTTTAGCTTTGGGCATGTAATATGTACTCGTAAATTTTAACAGAGTGTTTCAAGAATTAATAGTATTTTTAAAACTAATTTGGAAAGTTTTAGGCATATTTAGTTAAATATGAGAAATGTTCTCTGAATATTTTTCCAAAATTTCATTCGAAGTTTTCTATAAAGTTGAATTGGTTAGTTTTAAAAACACTTAACATTTTTTCTTAAATATCTCTCAGCACTTACGAGTAAAATATAATTAAAACAGTGATATCTTCACTTAACTACTTTACAGTTCATTGAAAGTATATTTTCAGTTACGATCTTTTGTTACTTTTTTTGAAACTCTGATTTCACCATTACAATATTTGTTAAAATTTGCTCAAATTAGCGTTTTAAACTTTAAAAGTACAACGAAAACACAAATTTGACAATATCTAATGCCAAATTTATTTAATATTTTCAACGGAATTTAAAAATTTTAAAAACCAGTTTATGCAGATTTTAACGTTGATTACGACTGTAAAAAACAGGTTTTATAAAATTTAAAATTTAAAAACATTTTTATATATTCATACATTACATTTTTATGTAAAATTTTACATACGAGGGTTGATCAAATATAAACGAGACTGATTTTTTAAAAAATTTATTGCTTACTTACAAATTATTCTTGATACAACTTATTTTTCTACATAGTCTCCCGCACGAGTAACACATTTTTCCCACCGGATTGGAAGTTTTTTAATTCCATCTTCGTAAAAAGTTCTCGGGCGTTCATTGAGCCATTGGAGCACGAAGGTCTCCACCGCAGAATCGTCTTCGAAACGCTGGCCTCCAAGCGCCTCTTTGAGTGGCCCAAACAGGTGATAGTCGCAGGGTGATAAGTCTGGACTGTATGGGGGATGTTCCATTGGTTCCCAGCCAATTTGATCGAGTTTAAGCCTCGTAGCGTTCACCGAATGTGATCGGGCATTATCGTGAAGAAGAATGACGTTTCTCGCCGGTTTAGATTTCCTTTTCCTACGAAAAGACTGTTTTGCGGCCTCTAAAACATCGCAATAATATTGTGCATTTATTGTGCGTCGTTGATGGAGGAAATCGACGTGAAAGGCGCCTTGATTGTCGAAAAATACAGTGGCCATTACCTTCCCGGCCGACGATCGTGATTTGGCCTTCAGAGGCGCCCTCTCTCCCCTCTTCCGCCACTCCATACTTGCCTGTTTCGACTCGGGAGTGTAATGGTGAACCCATGTTTCGTCACAGGTGACAATCCGGTTTAATAATGCCTCACCATCTCGTTCAAATTGGGTCAATAGTCGCTGGCAAATCTCCAAACGATTCCGTTTGTGAACG
The DNA here is from genome assembly GCA_022606455.1 of Callitettix versicolor. NCBI lineage: Eukaryota > Metazoa > Arthropoda > Insecta > Hemiptera > Cercopidae > Callitettix > Callitettix versicolor. The sequence continues at coordinate 67,239,796 of CM040189.1, forward strand.
TCGGTCAAAATTCGTGGAACCCACCTTGCAGATACTTTGCTGAGTTCCAGGTTTGATGTAACGATTTTTTGAACGCTACCATAGCTCAACTGGAGTTCATCTGCAATAAATCGCAGCGATATACGTCTGTCTTCGTCCAGAAGCTTCCGAACAGCATCAATGTTTTCGTCCGTGACGGAAGTGGTCGGGCGACGATCATGGCTGAGTTTTTCTACTGCTTCCCGTCCTTCGGCGAATTCCTTGTGCCAAGCAAAAACGCGAGCTCTTGACAGGGTCCTGTCCCCGTATTGAGCCGTCAATCTACGAAAGATTTCAATCGGATTGACCCCCTCCTTGGCCAAAAACTTAATAATAATTCTCTGCTCCACGGAAACGTGCACTTCACTCTCACTCATTGTATAGTTTTATACTGAAGGGTCCGAACGGAAATGTTGCCCATCTACGCCCGTCCCAAACCTCCCAGGCTACCTGAAACCCCACCCTTTAGAGTTCAATGTCCAACGGAAAAGTTTTTAGAAAGTAAGTCTCGTTTATATTTGATCAACCCTCGTAAAACAAGTTTAAAAAAAAATTAAAATTTGATATAACAGCCGTTTTTGAACGGTTAGCGGATTTTTCTGAATAATGATCTTGTCCAAGGAACCATGAACAGCAATTTTTGAGCCAAATTTGAATCGGGTCGGCCGCAAAATAAAGTGATAACACACACACACACACACACACACACACACACACACACACACACACACACACACACACACAACACACAACAGACAACACACAGAAAGTGTCTTCCTTACTGACCTCTCTCATATCTTATTTTCCAATAGAAATTCGATAATATACTTACCTGTAATCATAACTTAATATAAAATTGATTTTGTAACGATTTAATGATCAACCATTGAATCTATAAATGGTCTAGTTGAACAATAAATGTTTCAAGGTTAAGGGCGATAGTTCCAGACAGCTGATTGCTGACTCGGCTTTAGAGCAATGTTTTCCTTGTCTTTAACTGCACATCGGCATTTACTATTTGGTGTAGTTAACTGCACTCTAATTTTTTTAATTGTATTATATTTTTCTCTTGACCTTTTAATTTACGTCTTGCTAAGTAAAAATTATAATAATAAAACAATGCTATACTCTGGCCTAACATATAAAAAACAAAAAAACAAACTTAAAAACACTTACTAGAAATTTACCAAAATAAAAAAAAAATAATAAAGAAGAAATATATAATTGCTCTGCTTAATATAATTGAATTCTAAAGTCTAAAGTCGCTAATTTAGAATTAAATTAAAATACAATTTATTTTGTGACGTGATAAAAGCAAATTTCCAAAAGTATTTTCTTTATCTTATTTTTTTTGAAATTCTGATCTCACTATCGAGCAGCATTTGCATATAGTAACACTTTTACAAATTACATTGAAAATAAGAAAATAAACCCTGACCGATGTCAAAAACGTTTTTCAATTTCATCGAATTTTAAAAATTCAAAATGGCAATTTTTGAATTTTTGAACGCTGATTACGATAGCGAAATCGGATTTTCAAAAACGTTTAAGTACGTAAATACATAAAAATTATATACATTTACCACACACTTGTCTAACGTAAATGAAAGGTTTCTTATATATTCGGCACTAATGTAAACAAAGGCCTTAGCCATTTAATTGGAATATTTATTAAACATTTCCGGTAACATCAGTTCCGATTGTAAGTTGACGATTACAATTACAAAACACTCATTCGACTGTTTTGTCGATGATTTAGGCCCACAGTAGTGTAAGCAGCAACACACAACTAGAAAGGATAGAAAAACAATAGTCAAGTAACGACTGAACAATCGTCAAATGACGAATGACGGGTCTAATACAATCGAGAAACAGCGAGATGTTTTTACAGTCGAAACAATCGAATAAAACATCTCATAATCGCGCATCGCTATTTGGAAGGAGCTGGAGGGGAATTCTCCTACACCCGTGAGAAATTCTCGCGCAGGACGATTACTAAATGGCTGGACTATAAGTCATACTTAACGGCTGTTATCACTAACCAGCGCTGGCAAGGTATAACGGATAACCGCGGTTAAAGTTCATTGACCGTATTCGGTAAAACAGCTGTAAGTGACATAAGACCTACTGAACACAACGGGTCCTGTCTACCTGCGGGGTAGTAAAACGAAATAACAATTAACTGATTAATAATCTACGCCTTGAAATATTTTATGAAACCACTGTTGAAACGCATTATTCATGGAAGAATGACTTTGTTTTACCTAGATGATTGCCACGAGATAGTGTTAATAAGCCAACATGTTTAGATAATTACATACTTCAACGTTTCATAGAAAAACGAGGTTTTTTCCGTGTAAACTTGAAGCCTAAATGTTTTCATTACACTAGCCTACAATGAGCTACGCAAATAAAAATGTGTGGTTATTTCGTACTATTAGAAGAAGTTAAAACAATGTAATTACTATGTATGTTCATTTCAATAAGGAGCCGCCTCGGTGGTCTAGTGGATAGCGTACTAGGCTTTTACCCCGAGGACCCGGGTTCGATTCCCGGCGAGGGCTTGGCATTTTCATACGCTATAAATCATCCCACCGTCTGCATTAGCCCAAGTGTGCACCATAGTCGGACGTTAAAAAAAAAAATTCAAAAGTATAAAAATTTACATAGCCTAATTGTGTGCAACGGAAATGTAAAACTATGATGACGCAGGCTGGGAGTGTGAAGTCAATGTTCACGTTAACAGCTGACTTTGCACCACAGATGTTTCTTCAGTAACACAACTATTTTTATTGTTTACTGCGTACGATATGTACAAATGATAACAGTAACCAAATCGATATTAATTTTATTTTAATTCTTAATTTTGAAATATTTGTGTGTGTTACTACGAGGAAGACACACAGCTAAAGTAATTGTGATTAATTATTTGTTTTGTTAGCAACAGTTATGTATATCGATACAGTTATGGAATATCTATTATATTTTATAAGTTTAAACGAATTTATGAATTATTTAAGAGTAAACTCGATGAATGTTTTGGAATGTTTCGGAATGTTTGCAAACGAAATTTGATTACTTTAGACGTTGCGAAGCAACTGGTTACCGGCGATTCGCGACCGATTGCCTTAGAATCTAAACAAGGCCCCCTAATTTTGCTACTCTATAAAAATAAATAAAATGGAAATAGTAAAATTTTGAAAGTAATTTATTTTTATCTCACCTTTTTGGAAATGTTGATTTCACCATTATAATCAGCATTAAAATCAGTATATATTAACGTCATAAACATGCAAACTATATTAAAAACATGAAAATGAACACTGAAACATAATTCAAAGGATTTTTAAAATTCGAAATACTAATTTATGCAAATTTTAATTCTGATTACGATGATAAAATGAGATTTAAAAAAATGAATTTTCAAATATTAGGAATGTCCGCCATTTTGAAACTGATGAACGAATTTCGCTGTTTAAAGAACTTATTTAAGATATTACAATATCAGATTTTTGTGTCAAGTTTAAATCAAATTACACACACACACACACACACACACAAATATATATATATATATATATATAATTTTAACGACCCCTTATAAAAGTTATCTATAAGTCAGCAGGATTTAATGTCCCGGGCCTGGACTGTACCCCGCAGGGGGGTGCAGACTTGCTGCACCTATTGAGAGGATTTAGACGTTCCTCGAGGTACCCGAGTCTAACACACACTTACACTTACAACACTAACCTTTACACTTAAATTTACATTTAGGGAGGCGTTTTCGCCTTAAAATAAATTTTAAAAAATTATAACGATGTATACAAATATTGTAATTATTGTAATTAATTGTGTTTTTTAAATGTTAGTAATTATGTTGTATAAGCTTACAAAACGTTTTGAAGCAAATTTAATACTAATCTAGACAAAGTTATGTGTAAATACGAACAATTTTGAATGTAATTGAAATTATTGTTGAAGAAATTTATTAAAAAAAAAAAATATTTCATATTACATACACCAGTTTAACTTTCATGTAGTCCAGCACGTCGTTGGAGAATAAAAATAATTTTTATTTCGATAAAATTTAAAATGCCATGTCGATCTGTTTTTCCATAGTTCAAAATTATTTTTATTAAAAATAACTCCTGCCAATTTTTGAAGAACAAGCTTTAAATATAAAATTAACATTTAACAATCGTGATTGGGTCTTTAAAAACACCACCAAAATAAATTTTTCCTCATTTTGTAACCCCCCTTCACTAATCACTCGTACATGACCTTGCTGTTGTCAATTGCCTTGCGTCTTAGGAGTTGTTTATAGAGTAACGCTGATTGTGGTCCCCTGTGTTCGATTAGTTTGTGATTTTTTCCTAATGTGTAAATATAGGATTGATTTTTCTTCTGCTCTAGTTTTTATGGAATATTAGGCATTGTAAATTGGGGATACGAGGTTTGTCCAATAAATACGCGAACTAAGGTCATAAAAACTTTATTTTACAAAATGTCATCTACATTGATTTTGTCCCCTTCAAAATACTCTCCATTCACTGCTATGCACTTATCCCATCTTCTTTTCCACTCTTCAAAGCACCCTTGGAAGTCCTCGGAAGTCAGGCTTTTCAGTCTCCTCGTCGTTTCTTGTTTTATTGTGTCCACATCTTCCCAATGCTGTCCCCTCATCACATTTTTGCATTTAGGGAATAGAAAAAGGTCGTAGGGGGCGAGGTCCGGTGAATAAGGGGGATGATCAAGGATAGTGATTGAATTTTTAGCCAGAAACTGGCGAACAATCAAAGCCGAATGTGCGGGTGCATTGTCTTGATGAAGAATCCATCCATCGTTTTGAGTCAAATGTGGTCGCACACGACGCACTCGATCTCTCAAACGCTTGAGAACGTTAAGGTAGAACTCAGAATTTACCGTTTTTCCTCAGGAAGGAATTCATGATGAACAACACCTTTGATATCAAAGAAAACCAGGAGCATGACTTTGATTTTTGATCGGCTTTTCCTTGATTTTTTGTTCGAGCTTCACCTGTTGCTTTCCACTCCATGCTTTGCGATTTCGATTCGGGGTCATACTCGAAAACCACGATCCATCACCAGTGATAACCCTATTTAAGAATCCACATCATTTTCCATGGAATTTTTCCAGTCAGTAACACATTCGACTCTTCTCAACTTTTGATGCGGAGTCAGCAGTTTTGGCACGATTTTCGCACAAACTTTTCTTAAGCCCAAATGCTCGGTTAAGATTGTGTGCACTGTTGATTTTCCTAAATTTAGTTCTTCAGCTATCATTCGGACAGTTTTTCGGCGATCAGTAAGGACAAGACGCCGCACACGATCAATGTTTTCATGCACACAAGAGGTTGAAGGTCGTCCAATTCTTGCATCATCCGTGGCGTCTTCTCGACCTTCTTTAAAGCGCTTAATCCACTTGAAAATGGCTGTTTTCTTCATAGCATTATCACCATAAACAACTCTCAACATTTCAGCAATTTCTTGGTAATTTTTACCAAGCTTTACCAAAAACTTGATGTTAATTCGTTGTTCAGTGAATTGGTCAATTTCCATATCGACGAACAAAAAAATAATGCAAAACTAAAAATAACTCTACTCGCAAGATCCGCACAGTGTAACGTTCTGCCAAGCACTGACGGCTCATTGGGTCCCAGACAACACGTGAGGCCAGTATGCGTGGCTTAACTCTCCGTAATGGCCACCATATTCGACCAGTTCGCGTATTTATTGGACAAACCTCGTATGTGTATACTTAAAAGATTACTATAGTTTTACAACAAAATTTGATATCATATGAAACCATGCAGTTTTTCTGAAGTTTTTGTCTTGTTTCGTAAGTTACTGCTCGTTGTAGATAATTCTGCTGCATTTGTTTAAATTTTGTGTTAAAGAACAAAAAAGTGTCCAAGGACATAAAATTTATATGCTTTTTTTAGTTCTTGGAAATGGTGTTCTTGGGACCACAATGTGTATGTTGTGTTTCAGATTTTGAAGTGTGTCTATAGCTCTGTGGCTCTTGAAAGGTTAATATTATTGGAAAATGTAAAAAAAATATATTTCTTAGTTTATATAAAATTACATAAAAGATGTAAAAAAATTCCCACAATTACAGCCTGTGTGTTTATTGTGGTTTCAAACAATTTTAGTAAGGCCTATTTTTTTATTATGGTTTCAAAACAATTTTAGGTTAGTTATCTTAAGTCTATATCTAGTAATTTTTGACTGGTTTCAGAACAATTTCAAAATAGTAGTTCTGGTTTTCAAAACAGTTGAGTTTTTAGGCCTAGGTCAATTTGTTGTGTGATTGTTCTCGTTTCAAAGTAATTTTATTTAGTAGATGATGTTATTATATTTTTATTCTGGTTTCATTGATAGATTTCTTCGTATTTATTTTGCAATGGATATAAAATAAAAACATTTTCAGAACAGAATGAAAATGTATAAACATAATAAAGAAGAAAATCTTGCAAATGTAATGATTGTGGAAACTGTTTATTTCGAGCACTTATTGCATTTGTGGACACAGTCCATTTTTGCAATATAGGACTAACTATCTACAAAACGAAAAGCGTTAACTGAGAAAATGCAAAATAAGAAAATTAAAGCGTTAACTGAGTATTAATGCTTTAAGAAGTGAATCAAATAAATATTTATTTTACGATTTTTTTAGTAAATTGCCCCAAAACGTGCATCTAGACATCTTTGTTTTCTCAGTACAGTATATTGACTAGAAGATTGTTATTACAGTGTTGTGTAAAAGTTTACTGCCGTGTGATAACACACTAGGGAAGGCCACGTCTTTGCCCGCGGATCCTTATCACTCGACTGTTATTAGCCCCCGGGGAAATTTCAAACAATGCCTAGCCTCGCACACTAATGTTAGCCTCGCACCAGCGCACTTCGTTAGCCCGAGAATGACCAGATCTTCGGTTTAAAATCTTAAACTTTAAACATATCAATTAACACCTACTGTTCATTAAAGAACACCTATGACCCATTTTGAAAGCTTTCAATGAATGCCACTTTCGCAATAATTGTAACTTGGCTTATGGCCTCAATATTCTCAGACTTTTCTTGTTGCAGAAATATTTAAATTAAAAAAAAAATAGTTCAGCGGTTTTATCGGTCTTAAAGAAACGATTTAACAAGTAACAACTATATTAAAAAATACCGTAAGTTTATTTTTCAGTATGCGAGTTTATCGAAAAATACGAAAATTAATACTAAACTCAGCTGGAATTAAAAATGTACCTTCAATACCAACTTAAATTAAGATAATGAATATTTAACACTGATAGGTTCATTTTTGTATTGCCAATGAAATATGAATAATTAAATTGGCAATTCGTCTAGATTTTATTGTTGGTTACGTTTGAAAATCAGAATTTAAAAAACGATCCCTACGTTCTAATTTCGTGCCGCAGTTACTCCCGTTACAACAATGTTTGTGTTGTTTGAAACAAATTGCTTCAATATTTGAAACTGTAGCAATTTCATAGTTCCTAGTCCGCCATGGTGGCAGCTGCAATAACTTATTTCCTAATTCGATTCAATATCAATAACCAGAGCAACTTTGTTTTCTCGCGAATGGTTGACGTAAGATTCATGACAATTAATTGTAAGAAATTTGAAATAAAAATTTTACAGTTTGAGACTAAATCGATAAAGCAAAACAAACAAAGTAGTGACAAAAGTTTACTTTCTTGTTTCGCAGACCGCAATACTTTGATTCTTTTTTTATAATTTGGTACACTCGAAATGAGTAACGTATGATCTTATTCCGGCAGAGACTGCTAAAATGAACAGCTGATGGGTTTAGCTGTCCCACCGTTCCTATAGCAAATACTACTCTCATTCATCTACTTAAAAGACACGTATACACTCTCTATATAACCTGACTAACTCTAAAGTATAAACCAACAAGTGTGAACTCAAAACACATAATATGCCATATGCTCATGGAGCGTATGGCATCGGCATAATATGTATGAAATGGAACCTGGGATACCTGACAACCTCCCAGTGTCCCTTAGCCTTACCCATGCATGCAGGATATAATTTCCCTCTGTGTGTCGGACATAATTTCCCTACCTATCCAAGTCCTCATGAGTAAGAATGTAAATAGAATGAGCGGGAACTCAACGTACAACAAAAAGCGTACCAAATGGGGCAAAACCTCAGTGATAAGGATCAAGAGTAAGCGTGAGAAATCGAAAGGCAATTAGCAGAACAGTACCTCAGTAATGAATTGGAAAGTCACCAATTAGAAGTAGGGGCGTTACCCATCTCGAATCTTCTCCAAATCCTAGACTTTATAAAGAGACTAGTACTGGAGAAGGCGCTGTAACTGAACATCTCAGGAATATAGAAAAGGGAAGTCTTAATCATAGATCTACAAGGTCGTAGTGCAATAGTAACCCCATTCATTCATTCATTCGTTCATTCATTTGTTCATTCATTCGTTCGTTCATTCATTCATTCGTTCGTTCATTCGTTCTTTCATTCATTCATTCATTTGTTCGTTCAACGTATGATAAAAATTTTATGAATTAATTTTGAAAACTTTTAACAAATTTTTCCAGTTTTTACGATAGCTTCCGTATAGGATTTTATTTGATTTTAATAATACCAACTTTTTGTTTAGATACTCATGAACTACATTTGGGGAGGGTGATATTTGTTCAAAAATTAATTCGGTTTTAAATTTATTGATAAAAAAGTGGCTTTAATTGTTATTTAAAAAAATTAAAAGTAGTCCGTAATAATGGAATAACCTGTCTTTACATGTTAAATTTATTGAAATGGGTCAATATTTAGTATCCAGAGATGTACACAGGCAATGGGACGGACAAACATCCAGAGGAAGCACGTTTTGGGAACATGCACACAGATAGGGAGCTTACCGTGAAAACCTTGATCGTTTCTTTGCAATGATAATACTTTATTAATACCTCGCACGGCAAGAAAGTAAAAATCTAGATATTTACTTTCAATATGTGCAGAAAGAAAACCCATCGAAATATAAATAATCTCATAAATATGCAATTTTACCCGCGAGTGAGTCTAAGGCGCGGGAAAATCCGGATGAATAAATTTGTCTTTGTGTCACACGCTGAGAGAAACGTTTCCAATCAGCGGTACTTGTGTACACGTTTACTTTGAGTGAGTGCTGAGGGGGGGGGTGCGAGAAATGGAAAAGTATGTTTGAAGATTTAAATCTTGGAAAAAATCAAAAGCGAGATAATATTTTTACAATGTTATCGTAAAGAATTACTAAAAGTTTTTGGTGATTATGTGGAACAGTGTGGAGATATACAATAATTTAATTTTTTAAGTGCTAATTTTTCCGAATAATATAATAAGACGTTTTAAAAACTGATACCGTAATGATGTCTTGATAATCGAAATTCTGTAGTTATGTAGTTTTTATTTATTTAAAAAAAAACTTAATTTTAGTAATTAATTTGCACATTTATACTTTTGTTATACGTAATTTTCTTTTAACTAAATGTCTGGAAACCTAATTTTAATTCGTGGTGTTTTGTCATTCCTTTGTGATGGCCATCTTGTTCAGCCTTTCGTTGTCAATTGATACCTATCTCAGATTTTCAGTCTAGTTTTGTAAACAAAATTAAAATGTTTTCCAATTAAAAGAAAACCGGCTAAACATGGTTTTCGTGAGGAATGTATATTAGTGATTAAAACGGTTTTATTTCCAAACTCACACAAACCCGACAACTTTCGCTACTGATTAAACATATAACTACTGATTTGGAAAAAATGGTAACTAATCAGTTTTGGACGGTATCAATGTTTTTCCATTTTACTCAGAAAGATAGTACTTTCAGGAAAAATTAACAAAAATGTGTTATCGTTTGCCACGCTAAGACCAGTAGGCCAGTAGACCTTGGAAATGCGCTCATGGATATCTAGAAGCAAGAAAACAAAACAAAGCCTAATGTCAAACATAAAACTATTTTTCTTCTAAACACTTTGTCGTAGTATTGATTAGTTGTGTGACATTGTCAACGATGTATCAATTTAAAATCGTGACCAATACGAATCCAGAAGCTTTTGCGTTTATTTAGTAGTCATACATTTTTCGATTATTTTTTACATTTACCTGACAAAATTTTCAATGTTTTTCTTGTTCAACAGATTGAAAAATTCAAATGTACACGTAAATAAAATCACAAATAATATTCGGATACAACTGGTCATAAAATGAGACATCCATAATAATTTATTGATAAAAATGAAAGGAGAAATATGATACTATCTCCATATTAATATTAGTCTTATGGGACATAAATCAGATTAAGGACAAAAGCCTTAAAACGAAAAAAATTAATTATATTTTTAAAATGGAGCTATCTTACCTTGATGTTCATTTTAGTAAAAATAGCTACTTTCTTCTACAAATAAAACTTTACTATTGTAAAGTTTATTATTATTTATGCTACTAAATAATTGCAGTAAGACAAGATATGAAAACTTTATAAAGACATGTGACAGAGAATTTATTTGTAACTTGAGTCATTTAATACAAACGCACTAGAAGTACAGCCACCATTACAAAAAGCGTGCTCGATATCGGAGACTTAAGTCCAACTAATTGGGCTATATGCCGCTACGAACGCTGCAAGGTGCAAGAACCAGGAGGGAAGACGCTTGAAAACATTGCCAGTAGGACTATTATTATATATTTTACTGTAGTTGAACACTCTGTCGCAAGATGTCACCAGCAGCAGTGCTCACAAAACTCTCATAAAGGTTATCATTCTAGTACGTTAATATTCATCGATTTAGTTCGTTATTCACAGAGTGAAAGGTCTATCTGTGATGTTAAAGAAATATAAAGGAAAGTTTATATGTATCAAGTTACTCAAATTCTGCTTTAACTGAAGTAGAATTTGATCAAAGCATTTTATCAAGTTTTTCGTGACCGATTCGTATGATTTTGTTGTTGGTGTCTTGACTAATAAAAACAAACACTTTTAAATTAAAAAACAGATTCCATTGAAATCGGTTAATTAGTTTAGTCTCTAACTTGGTGCATAAATACAAAACATTTCGTATAGTACAAGAGTAAATTAGTCTTACAAAAGTATTACACAACCTGCCACATACTCAATTATTTTTCAAAAAAAAGAAAATAAAACTCGTTTGAAATCTACTGACACAAATATCGGAAAATCGGCATAATTTATACAAATTTGTTTATATCTAATTTTACTAAAATTTTATGAAGAATCATAACTATTGACAATTTACCAAAATTGACTAACAGAAATTTACGGTTTCAGAGAAAAGGAAAAAAACCGTAAACCGTAAAAAACCATTCGGTGGTGGTTAGGGTTTATTTTTGGTGGTGTTTCGATTTTAACCCGTAAATTTATTTTTATGCGTACTTATTTTAATTCCAACTTTGATACACTGAACTGCGTTATAAAGCTTCATATATTACCACAATTTGAGCCAAAATATTATGTAACGGGTTTTTTCTTTGTCGATATTCCCGGTCCGGATTTTTGAGCGAGATACGTTTTGTGTTAGTTAGATACGTTTTGTGTTACATTTAGCAAAATTCGATTAAAATCGTTAAAGACATTTTTGATAATTTTATAGTTTTTCTTTACCAAAATGGGTCTTAAATATTTCTTAAAATTAAAATATGGTCTTAAGATGTGAGTAATTACAAATACACCGTAAATTTTATTGAAATTCAACAAAATATTTTTAGATTCCGACGTTGTGGAAAATTAAAAAGACGAAAACTATTTGCAGAAAAAATTCCTTAAAATCAGCCAAATCAGGTACAACCTATCGTTCACACTAAACTAATGAGATGTGGTTTCTGGAACTCCTAATGTAGATCACATCCGAGATAATAAACTCTCCTACAACAAACTCCCGCTAAGTACTTCGCCCTAGGCTAACGCTCGGACACTTAATCTGTCCGTCTAGCTAGGATCTCTTCAGTCTTCCTAGCACTGGTGTTTAGTGTTCACGTTCGGCTGATCTAGTGTTGCAGAACCGAAAGCTCCACTTTAATACTTTGAACAATGTTATCGATGATATTGCTGTTAGTGTGGTTTACCGTGGCGCGCAAACTGAACTATGTTTCTCCGCACCCTGTATACGACGCGGAAGTATGGGAAAAAGAAACGACCACGGAAGATCCTGCGGTAGTGTTGCATTTGTTCCAAGTACCGGTGGTTTGTCCAAAAGGATATAAGTTTGACTGGGGCAACGAGTGTAGAAAAATATTCGGATTTCATAACGACTGAAGTGTTTTCTGCGAAACAAGAATGTGAAATTGTGAGTATTGTGTGTTGTGAGTTCAGGGATAGAAGTAAGGATATGTAAAGAAATATCTGTGTAGATTATAAGGACTTAAGGTTTATCCTACTAACTAGCTTTGCACAAATGTTTATTTTAAATATTTTTATATAGAAACTAAATTTTTTCGAGTGTCCCTTGAAAACTAACAAATTATGTCTATTGAAGCCTGATATTGTATAATGTTAATATTAGCTTATATACAATGTGATCACGAATCACTACTTACCATTTTTAATTTCGATTACTAAGGTATTTTATAAGAGGTGGAACGCTCAGATGTGGTTGCTGAATGTTTGCTAGAACTCGGATCAGTACGCAGGTTCGAATCTAACTAACACAGTTTCCTTTTCCGTGTGTAACGTTGTTTTTACTGGTTCAACAGACATAGTAAAAATATTTAAACGTATCAAAAATATCCTGTTAGGTAAATATTTCGCCTCAAACGACATATTGAAGTTAATCCGAAAAAATTGTTGAAATCATTTTAGTCTGTCAAAATTTTTTAGAATTATTCTTTTAAAATTTCATAATATCAGGAAATAAAAGTTAACATAAATTTGGAAATGTATTTAAATGTAAGACACTGTCTCATACCCAAGATATTATTTGTTTGGAAATAAGTTCGTGAATACTAAATCCTTTCGACGAAACAAATGCCACTGAATACAAATTTTGTAAAACTATAAGTGTTTTTATTTTCCTTAAACATCATATTTAACGTATTTATTTTAAACTTTACAAACTATTGAACTTTTTTGCTTCCTCTACATATAATTATTTATAAAAAATACTTTATTTTTTATTTAATTCGTTAAACATTGATTAATTCAACAAGGTCAAGATGTTAAAAAAGTGGAAAATGTTTATCGCATACTAAAACACGTTGTTTCTTGTTACAGTCTGTGAAGTGAGCCTTCCCGAACGGTCAGCATAGCGAAGATAAAAAAAGATAATGGAAGAGAAAGTGTTATCAGAGAGGATCCGGCAACGGGAACGTCATAGCTACAGTATACTTCGAAAATTGATTAAATAGTAATAAAACTAGTTTTTGTTACAAAACTGGTTGTTATTACTCTTTACAACTAGTCATGGAGTATTTTATAATAAAATATTTTTATAAAATTGGATTTAAAAATCACTTCAAATTCCACATTTTAGCTACGTTAATAGAAAAAAAATTCAGTGAAAAAAATCAGCTACGTTAGGCTGCACTCAGTGATAGATTGTAAACTTTTCCACGTTAGAGTCTAAAATATTTTATTGAATTTCAATGAAGTTTGCTGTATATTTGTAGTTAGTAACATCTAACGATTTAATTAAAAAAGTATAATCTACCTGACGTGGTAGAAGCGAATTTTCAAATGTATTTTTCTTTATTATACCCTTTCGAAATTCTATTTGTACCATTGTTATCAGCATTAAATTATGCAAATTATTTGCATTTTATTTTTCCAAACCGCATTGAAAATACAAAAAACGAATCATGACCACTTTCAAAACATTTTTTAACTACAACGGATTATGAAGTATTTTTTAACTTCAAAATAATTTATGCAGTTTTTAACGCTGGTGACAATAGTGCAATCAGATTAAAAAAAACTTTTAAGACCTTTTAAAAAGGTTATGAATATTCAAAATTTAAATTTGCCTCAATTTTGAAACTGTTGAACCAATTTTGATGATAAACAAACTTGCCTAAGCTATTACCACAAGCAGTTTTTATGCAAATTTTGAATGAAATCGGACCAAAATTGAGAAAGTGAGCGTGCTATGAAACACACACACTGCTCTAATAGCACATTTTTCTATGAAAAAATCACTAATAAATGTTACTTGCTATCATGGCGCTGACCCTTCAATAATAAGGCCGAGTGGCCACCAAATGCGGAGCGGGGCGGACTAAGCGTTCAAAACCTAACCTAATGTTCTTAATGTAAGTGCGGCCATTGAAAGTGAAACGGAGCTGCGCTGAATAAAGCGGCTTCTCTGCGCTCCGCTCAGTGCAACTTCGACTCTGTCTAAGTTCGGTTTTGAAGCTGACTCCGCCAGCTGACCATGCCTCCAAACCTTTCCTCGTTACCTAGGTTAATGTTGCACATGTTATGGTTTTTAAACATAGTAGTTTTCTAGAATCCGTTACAGTAGACCTAAATATTAAGATTTAAAAGATACAAACACTTTCTTTAAACTGACTGAACTCCGCTTCCGGTTGCCGTTCATCTTCATTCCGCTCCGATCTGCTCAGCTCAGCACAGCTCCGCTACGCATTTGGTGGCCATTAGGCTTAATCATGTTTGGCAGTTCATGAACTAGACAAACATTTTAAGAGTGTTAGCTAAGCTTATATCGTGTTGTAATACAGTTTTCGTATCAATATGTGTCGTCAACAAATATTTGAAGGACATCCAACGATGCCTCGTCATTTGTAGCAGATTAGGTCTTTCACGTTTCTAACGGTCTTGTAAATTGCTATTTTCCTTAAAATGTTGTTCTGTTTTTATTACGATTGATTTAGCTATCGGAGGTTTGTTAGGATATGTTTTAAAAACCAGATACTCTTTGATAAAAACATGCATGTTCTCCATATTCCCGCATAGTAAGTAATGTAATTCTCTTTTTCTATTTAAAGACATCGTTAAAAAAGATAGTGCCAAGGCCTTTCTTCTTTCATCCGGATCACCCACTTTGGGGTACGCCAAATCAATTACTTTGATGTGCGTTAGCCGCCCTCCGCTGTATCCAATACTGCTTCATTCTATCCGAGGCTGCCTTCCTTCTTTCATCCGAGACTGCCCCGCCCCTTTTAGATGTTGGTTTTTCTTGGAACCTTAGGTTTTCATTATGTAAAAGTTTTCGCAGCTTAAGTACATCGTCAATCATCTCATCCGATATCGCCAGCTCAGTTAAGTCTTCTTGGACCCGCCTGAACCAATTACTCTTCGTTTTCCGATCTCTGAAGAAAGCAAAGATCGGCCTTTATTAAGTAAATAGGCCTTTATTAAGTAAATAGAAATAACAATTCAGTTTCAACTACTCATTAATAAATCAGAACTTCACTGTCCAAAGACAAGCATTAATTACTGGACATATTTGTAAATAGTTATATATATATGTATACACACACACACACACACACACACACACACACACACACACACACACACACACACACACACACACACACACACACACACACACACACACACACACACACACACACACACACACACACACACACACACACACACACACACACACACACACACACACACACACACATGTGCCTTCGGCTGCAATCCTATATTTCTGGCCACTAACGCTGTCTAAGCTTATAGTACAATTACTGTAACTTTATAATAATGGATGACAATAAACAGAAGTTCAGTTGGAATAGTACTATCGAGGGAACAGTTACGGTGAAAAATTAATTGTTTTGGTAACATTTCCTACCCGTACATTGCACTAACATTTTCATTTTCTCATGACATGTTATAATATTTATATTTATGGTATACATGCATTATATGTAATAGTTATTGTTGCTATATTTGGACTATTTTTGTGCGTTATATTCATATTTCGTTACGTCTTTATAAGTCAATCTATCATTAAGACATAATCTCTTTATTTAAAATTCTTCAATAATCAGAAAAATGCATTTGTATTCGTCATTGTACCCGTGTGAGGCATTGGCCAACTGTACGCCTAGGCAGTGTTTTATCTCGTCCGAAGGATTCAGTAATGGCGGACGGTCAGCTAAGGCTTAATAAAGAGCGCCAAGATTGGAACTGCTATTTCCTAAATTTCCCCCGAGTGTAATAGCAATCGTTTGATAAGACGTTGAAAGATTTCCCGACAACTTTGGTGCGTAGGCGCTGAACTGTTTTCGATACGAAAAAAAAAGTTGAGATATAGCGAAACTTTTGTTGTTACGAGAAAAAACATGTAAATATGGATGTCTCTGTATACATAACAATAATCACTGAAATCTTCTATTTCGTTTGACGTAATAGAAACGAATATCCAAACTCTAATACTTTTAATATAATGTAAACTAACCTTTAGGTAAACGTAGACATTCGAACACACACACGCACACACACAAGATTAATAAATGTACCGATAAGTTGTTTCTTGTTGTTGTTACCTCTGTTATCGATTACTCTATAAAATATCATTTGCTGACTGGCTGCTTAAGGGCTTCATTTCATTCCGTAAGACATAAATAAATTATACAATGTATTAAAACATGTAAAATTAAATGATGCAATTTATACTAGGTTTACTGGACCATGCCACCGTGATCATTGTTCAACTGAGCATCTTGGCTGCTTGTCCTCAATGATTTTTGACAATGTACTGACCAGCTCATCCTGCTGGAAGTCTTCAGGGTCCTGGAAACCAAACACTCTTTGTCTTAAGTTGGCAAGAGCCTTACAATCTGTAGGTTATGAGACCTGCAATTTTCTCTTTATTTCTGTATAACATACACACAATTTTTCCGTGGTACGTTCTTACCTTGTACAAATGCATCTTCAGACCACAGTGCTATGTAATGAGTCCCATGGTGTCCTGGGTTGCCTTTTGTCCTGGATCTTAATTTTCTTTGCCTACAGAAGTAAGATATCCATCAGCCATGTCGTCGCAGCCCTTTAAGGTTTCTTTCACCCAAGGTTTAATTAGAAGCCCTTTCGCTACAGCCACCTCTCTTCTCAGTTTGTGACGTTTGTACATGTACTAATGTTTCTCTGATTTGAATTAGGCCGTCACCTTACTGATTTGAAATGTTTAACCACATCTCCATTAGCAAGGTTAGGTAGGTTCACCTTGCTTTCTTAATGTCTACTAAAATTCACTACTTGTGAATTTCGTAGGGTTAGATACACCCCCAGTTTCCCTTTTCATGCTATTGTAACTTCCTTGATCCACTTTTCAAGATTCCCAGTGTTTCTGGGGGTTTGGAAGATTTTTCCGAGCCATCAAAATCCCATAAGACAAGTAAAGGTCCCACACGGAAAAAATAGGTTTAGATTAAAACTAGAGGTCGCTTAGTATACGGAGACCACTTACTTAGCTTAGAGGCCTATTAGCCAATCAGCCTTTGGCGTGCGCTTAGAGTGAAGGTTAGATAGACCCAAGGCAACTAGGTATTATTAAACCTATTGTGAGCCCTATGAGGTGGTTAGACCCTTGACACTGAATTCGAATTTTTAAAATTTCAAGAGCTGTTGTTAGGTTGTCATTATTATTGGATTTATATTGGAAGAAAATTAGCAGTCATAATGCTAGAAGTTAGATCTATAACATTCAACGAGTGCCAATTGTGATCTGTAAATAACTTTTTGAGGAGTCTTTAAAATTAGTGTATATATATATATATATGTGTGTGTGTGTGTGTGTGTGTGTGTGTGTGTGTGTGTGTGTGTGTGTGTGTGTGTGTGTGTGTGTGTGTGTGTGTGTGTGTGTGTGTGTGTGTGTGTGTGTGTGTGTGTGTGTGTGTGTGTGTGTGTGTGTGTGTGTGTGTGTGTGTGTATTTAGTAATAGCTTAGACAAACTTGTTTTATATGAAAATCTGTTAACTGTATCGAAATAATGATCTTCCTCCAGGTCTTAAAAATGTCCTATTTTTATTTTACATTTTCGTCGAAAGATTTTCGTTAAAGTTTAAGATACAAATAAAATAAAAATGTAACATTATTCATTTCTTTTTGATTTCTCTTATATGACATCAGCAAAGTAGCAGTAGCTTTTATTATTATGTTTGAGAATCCAATATGTTATTTTACCAGAGATAAAATTTATCTGCCAACGTAATAGAAAGGATAAAAGGATGCATGCACAAAGGCTGAACTTCACTAAAATAAAATTTTATCGCTTCCCTCTGTCGGCGACTAAGTACAGTGAAGTTGCATTTTATTTGACTAGTAATTGGAAGCTTTCAGGTTGTGGTCATCAAAGGGTTTTCCGAAAGTCAGCCTTGCTTCACTTACTCCAAATAATTGACAGTCGGGTACTTTAATATACGGGGTACATTTTTGCAAAAAAAAGTATTACACAAGCTGTATGGAGAGTCTAGGGCAAAGAAAATTAAAAAGAAATAGAGAACAGTGAGCTTGAACCAAATGGAAAAAAATTGCAAAAACATTGCACAATCATGCTTACATTTAATAGTTTTACGAAACAAGCTGCTAGGAAAGCTCTGACAAATAATAGCGTTGCAAATGACTCGCTGATGTGATAGAAGCGAATTTTAAAAATAATTTTCTTTATTTTACTCTTTTTTGAAATTTATTTTTCAGCATTGATGATCATCACATTAAAATCTGCCAATATTAAAATTTTAGACTTTCAAAATGAATTGGAAATACGAAAATAAACACTGACCGCCATAAAAAAATTAATAATTTCAATGATTTTTGAAAATTCAAAATAATAATTTAAGAATTTTTTAACTATGAATATGATGGTGAAATAAGATCTTCAAAAAAAAGTAATGCGTTTTTAAAGGTTTTTAATTGCCACCATTTTGAATTGAACATATTTTGCTGGTTAACGTACTTGTCCAAGCAATTACCATAATCGATTTTTGTGTCAAGTTTGAATCATATCTTACGGAAATTCGAATATGAGCGTCCTAAAACAGACACATACACACACACACGTATATATATATATATATATATATATATATATATATATATATATATATATATATGGTCACAAAACAACCATGCAGGGGGTGCAAACTAGCTGTACCTATTGAGAGGATTTAGACGTCACACGCAGTACCCGAGTTTAACACACACTTACACTTACAACACTACACTTACAACTAACACTTTACACGCACACGTACATTTAGGGAGGCGATAATAGCCTCAATGTGATTTTATCCTTATAAAAAAAAAAATTGGTCATAAACAAATTTTAACGACTTTTGAAATAGTGATCTAGAGGTCAGGATCGGTGCTCATTTCAAGGACATATTTCTGTGCCTTATCATGATCTTTCCTTTTCCGTAAAGGATCGTAAATGCTAAATGTTTTTTACTTTAATTTTGCAAGTAGCTGTAATACGTTTTCGTAATTATAAACCATTAGTGAACAGGTCTTTTTTAATACAATCAATTTTTTTGAATACACTAAAGTAAAAAGCTATTTTGAGAAGCTATAATTTTAAAAAGTTTTTTTTTCCAAAACGGAGTTTTGAGGAAAAATTTTCTTTGTAAAATTGCTTTAAAATAGTCTTTAGATAACAAGAATCATTCAGCAAAATTAATTTATTTGTGCGATGTGCACAAACGTTAAGCAAAATTGAGGTTTGTTGGTTGATGAAGATCACAACATTTCTAAAAGTTGCAAACAAGTAAATCTTTTGTTTTGTTTATATCACTGAATTACTCACAATAGCCGTTTATTCATGTAGGAAGGTTGTTAAACCACTGCGCAATATTTACTTAAACCTTGGACCTTACTGTTATATTTAGTACCCTACAAATAAATGCAACAGATAAAAATATCTATTCGATATACACACAAACATTCCAGAATTACACAAACAATGTAGTTTACGTTTAAAGAGAATAGAATAAAACTAGAGTGACAAGAAGTAAAATTGGCACACATATCATAGACATTGTTTATTTTCTAACTAGCTTAGCCAGGGCAGCGTTTCACACTGAACGTTTCTTAAGAATACGTCTTGATTCATGTGCTGACCTCTATCTCTAGTCTAGACAGTCAATCTCTAGCCAGTGACAGAAATCCACCTCTTGACTTTTAAACTCAGCTTGTTCCTAATGCCCTCATTTTTATTCCGCAGAGGTTGTACTAACGACTCTCGTGATCGTTTTTCGTCCTTCTCTTCTTTTTGTCTATCAAAACAAATCTGGCGAAGAAGCCATGAATATAAGTTCTGTTTTTATTATAAATCAACTCTTACTACGATTTTGTGTCAGAAATATAATATTAATGTAAGAAGGTATCATGAAAGATAAAGTTTCGAAACGACATTTTTGTATCATCACAATGTAATTATCCTACAGGAAAAACTGTGTCTGCTTTATAGTAGGGTACAATTTCTCTAATTATGAACAAAAATCATGAATTTTTACTTATTCATGAACAAAAATTCTATTATTTATAAATATTAATTTAAAATGTAAAAATTATAATAAATTCTCACTTACAATATTCTTTCTTTTCAATGTAAGTCTAAAATTTGCACACAAACAAATTATTAGTATTTTTCATAACTGACACTTTATTTACATTTAATTTTTGTATTGTAAATTTACTAGAAGAAATAACACGACCTTTTGAGAAAAAGTAATACATTTAAATGGTTTCAGAATCAAGAATGCACAGCATGCATACATTTTTCCCTTGTAACAGTTCTCTCGCATTTTTTCTCTATTCTTCTTAGAACCGTAATCGATTGATTCGATTGTTTTTTTCGTTCTACTATCCCCTCACTAAGTTCGAGATCGAGTTAAAACTTTGTCTATATGAACAACAAAATACAAAAATAAGCGCTACTGCAACTCTATTCGGTAAAATGCATTTGAGATTTATGGAATAGTAGCGACAAGATTTAACGGTATGTGGAAAAACATCCACGAAAACGGATATTTACCGCATGGGCAGTAGTGTAGCTACATTAGGGCATCTCTGTGGGGCGTCGAAATGAGAGAAAAACATCAAGCAAAAATATGACAGCAATTTGAACTCAACATCCTATACTAATAATTAATTATTAGAATGACGAATCTCAACTTGTTTTTTTTTAAATTTTTTACTGTAGTGTTGTAAAAAATAAACACTAACACTATCGAATACGAAGACAAAGACGATTCGAATACGAATCGGTCCTGCTACAAAGACAATGGTACACGTAGGCATTGCAAAAAATTAAACCGTAATTCAGTTGTAAAATAAATAATTCGTTTTTTCTTTTCTAATCTGGCAAATGGGTTTTAATTATCGACATTCTACATAAGAAGAAAGAATTTCTTATCTCTAACAGCGAAAATTGTGAACCAACATCAATTTTTAGTTATCAAAACAAAAGAAAAAGTGCCGGCTCGAGATTTATTTGACCCACAGTGAGAGAATTCCATCGTGTTCCCCTTCTATTCATTCGTATTTATTTTATAACATCAAACTAACAACTCCTGATAATTTCGAAAACAAAAGACACACAGTAGAGTGGTTACACTGATCGATGGTATTTATTTGTCATTTTTCTCACATTATGTTAGTGGTTCTTTATCTACTTAAATTTAAAATCATTATGTAAACAAAAATATAAACGTAATATCAAGGAAAATATGTTTTATGTTTTTCCGATCTAGCAAAACGTCTCCAAGAAGTAAAAAGAACATTAATTGTACACAAAATAGAAGAAAATTCTTGGATTAAGTTGAGTTAGTAATATGTTGTAATATATTGTAATCTAAAAAATAAATCCGATGAAAATTGATAAAGTTTTATAAAACATCGTGTGTTTTGTGAGTAGTCTTCCTTACAAAAAGCTCATTCGGCTTTTTGGGCACCATCGATTTAAGTTCATACCAATAATTTTCGTTGACATTTCATTTTTGGCGACCCCGAATGTCTGGTCCCTCGATCCGGCTCAGAAGTAAATACTGTTCTTATATTCCAATTAAATGTCTAACTGTAAAGCTATTTTTGTAAGTCTTTATTGCATTGTGTCTAGTTGTGGATAACGAAGAAGAACCTGTTATCGGTTTAAGGTTTACTAATAGTAAGGTCAGTAAGAGTGTATTGAGAGGGTTGTGAAGTGTGTTTATATATAACTTTTATTTTGCTCTACTTATTTAAGTGTTAAACTTCCAAAGTAGGTAGGGCCACATTGAACGTTTTGCGCCGTGGTCCATGAAATTAAGTCAGCGCATTGGCTCAGTATGGACTACTAAATGTTTTACTAATTATCACTGTTTTATTCGATAAAATCCCGTATACGACCACGGTACAAAATTTCACCGTCTGAACAAGGCCTAAGCATTTCACTTAAAACTTGTTCTAATAATTTAATATGTGAGACGTTTTGCTCTCTGTTTATTCAGATTCGCTTAAACCCTTAGCTGACCACACACATGAAAATAATTTTTTTCAAATACATTTCTTATGAAATCTCTTAATTATACCTTAAATTAATAGAAAATATAATAATTTACAAAAATTAAAAAAAGGGGTGGTTTTACAGCCCTGGTACTTTTGAGTACCGTTGGTCTGTCATAAGGCTTTAATGATGTATATAGACTTTACCATTAGTTTAACCTACTAATCTTACTACTTTTTCAAAACAATGTATATAAGACCTTAGTTTTTATATAATAATAAGTGACTTTAGACAAACTATAAATTTTATTTATACAATTACGATATTTATTATTTAGTACTTTCGAATTATTAGAACATTACAAAAGTTTCCTCTCATTTCTGTTATATTTTCAAATTTTGTTGTGTTGGTAAGGAAAATAATATAATTTTTTACACATAATTCTTGTATAATAATGAATACAATAATAATGTGACATACTTATCTTTATATGATCTACTAATTATAAATAAAACACCTATAAAAGGTAAAAATAATTAATACTTGACACACAAATAACGGAATTTTATTGAAAAAAACATTAGTTCAATGTAATGGGTTTAGAATGAAACACACACAACAAAATATGACGACTTACATTTCGTGGTAAACTTGAAAACAGTTTTTTTTCATTACAACATAAAAAAAACGCCGCAATGGCTACACTGAGACTGAATTTTGTTTGCAATAACAGGTTTATTCAAGTTTTGTGATACACTCCAATAATCTTTCCAAGATGGTAATGTATTTTATCCCATTATAATGTTAATTCCAATGAAAGCATATAACTCTTTTACTGTCAAAAATATAATTTTATTATTTTGTGTGTCATACAAATTACTCTGACAAACAACATTTTCAAGTGTTTCACTAACCATTTCAACAAAAATATCAGTTACTGTTTTACAACTGGCAAACATATATTATCTGCTCCTACTGGTAAATTTCTGTGGTTTTGTCAACTTTTTTCCTCCTTGTGTTTACTTCAGTGGGCTTATTTTGTTTTTTATTAATAAAACTAGATGTTGAGGGTTGCACATTATTTTCAACTGATATGATATGACATTTTCATTTTCATTAAGCCTACTTATTTTATTTGAATCATTATCAGTAATTTGGTCAAGTATTTTAGTGTCAATTTTTTTCTGTAAATACTGTCTAACTCTAGCGACTTTAGAATCAAAAACTAAATCAAAAGTGTTGAAGGCATCAAAAGCTCTTGAAGGCTTATGAGCGTTATCATTATTAATTAATCTACTATTTTCAGTATCTTCATCCTCTTCCTCTGTATCAGTGAAAAAATTATTATCTAATGACAATTCTGTATCCAAAACTTGAAGTAGTTGGTCATCAGTCAAATAACTATCCATATTTTATTCATAAACTATCTAGGCCTAATCTTTGTAACATAAAAAATAAAAACGAATATGTATAAACCTGAGCAAATAAATTAAATTAACAACATAAAAATTAATTTTAACTACTTATTTTTTTATAATTACAAATTAAATAGTGGTCATTATTCAGTTTATTTATTTGTTTCCTAACAAAACACAAATATAGTATTCTATAGATTATGATGCAGTACCCTATGTATGACCCATCGGTACTGCTAAGTCCACCTAACTTTTACACAGATTTCACAAACAAAACTCAAGTAATCACACTAAAAACTAAACACACGCACAGTTAGAACAACTGGAAATTATAAAATAAAGAAACTTGAATTGTTTTACACATTCAAAAAAGCTAAAATTGTAAACAAACCTTACAGATAAATAAACCCACAAACCACATGGCAACATGAAGTTCAACTAACTACAGCTGTATATTTAGCTTTGATAACATACCGAATCTAATATTCCCTTAAAGAATAAAGGTACTGAAATGTACCAACGGGCTTACAAAGCTTTTCAGTAATAATATGACAAAATATAGCACTAAATAAGGTGGTACTTATCAGTACCGTCGGTCAGCTAAGGGTTCTGAACAAGGCCTAAGCATTTCACTTAAAACTTGTTCCAATAATTTAATATGTGAGACGTTTTGCTCTCTGTTTATTTAGATTCGCTTAAACGAAAACAACATTACAAACGTGGCACAGATTTTAAGGTTACAGCCATTATCATTTCCAAACATATTCCTTACAAGCCCCTCTAAGCTAGTTAATAAAATAAAAACAAATTACGATTTCGACAAATACGAGAACATGTTTTTGGAGCCGCTAATGAGATTAGCAATTAAAAAAAAAACAATCGTTTTTGGCAGCGGCTTTAATCCCGAGATTACTGGGTTGGTGATCTTTCGAATTTCAAAAACAAAAAACAAATCCTACATAATGTCTGCCATGGGATTAAGTTAATTATCTTATCTACCTTATATAAACATTGTCTACGTTATAGAGAGTCATCGATTAGGCAGAGGCTAAGAGAACAGTGCGAAATACGTATTTAAACATTCGTAAGTTTTTACGATGTTTCATCGCGCTTTTTTTTGTTTTCTAATTGTGTTGGTGACATTTAATTTCGTGGTTTCACATCCGGTTTTAAGTCCGGAAACGGAAACGACGGAAGGAAACGAAACAACGGAAGATAACGTTATGGTGTTGCATTTATTTCAAGTGCCCAAACTGTGCCATAAAGGGTACAAATTGGATTACAACAAAAAGTGCAGAAAGATTTTCGGTGTATTGGAGCGGTGAAATGTTTTCACGAACTGTACGAGGTGCAGTTCGGAGAACGTGAGGAAAACTATGTAAGTTTGTTTTTAGATAATTTAGGCCTGATATTTATTAAGTTTTTAGGAAAATTTTTAAATGCATGTATGTTGATAACACAACCCTGGCGTATAAACACTAACTTTGTAAATTATTGTAGTAGACTACATATCAGTTTTATTTTAAACTTTCGGGTTAAATAAGAAAATTTAATAATTATAAAGTAATTTTTTAAAAGGTAAAATATTATTTTGAAAATTTAATTTAATTTTAGGCAGTTTATTTCATAATTATTTTTTAAACGCTATGACTATTTATTGCTAAAAATGTTTTAGACTAAATATAGTGGAATGATTTTAAACGTTAAAAAATAAAAAAAATCAAATAAAATAGAAATATATTTTTGATTTTATGACTTTTTTTGCTTTATTGTCCTGTCAGTCAGTGTTTCTTTGTAATAAGTAATCTTTTTGAGTATTATTATGAACATAATGCAATTACATTTTAAATAACAATACTAATACTAATTCTAATAATACTAATACTACTAATAATAATAATAATAATAATAATAATAATAATAATGATGATGATGATGATGATGATGATGATGATGATGATAATGATGATGATAATAATAACAATAACAATAATATAATAATAATAATAATAATAATAATAATAATAATAATAATAATAATAATAATAATAATAATAATAATAATAATAATAATAATAATAATAATAATAATGATAATAATTATTATTATTATAATAATAACAATAACAATAAATGTGGTCAATTAAAATAATCTCTTTGTCATGAAATAAATGATTTTCTAGAAAATGAAGGTTAATTAACTTTAAATTAAAAAAAATATTTAATATACGAAAATTTTATATTTTATATATACACACACACACACACACACACACACATATATATATATATATATATATATATATATATATATATATATACATACACACTATATTACAATATTTTCAATGGATCATTTTAATGTTAATTATAGTAACGAAATCATATTTTAAACAAAGTAAAATGTTCATCTTTTAATCAAATTCCATTAGAAAATTATATAATTTGTAACAACCTTTTTCTTTCTCTCTCTCGCTCTCATTCTCTCTCTAAAAAAAAAAAAAAAACAGGATCAATTACAGGGGAGGTTAGACTGCATAATGAACATTATCATAGCCTTTTTCAATGAAATTTCATTATTCACAGCATGCAACATGCAGTTGCAGCGCTATTGTCATAAAAGCGGATTTCCAACACGTATGGCTGTTTTGGTGTTGGATTTTGAGGGATGCATGATGCGAAGAACAAGTTTATATTGGATGTATAACAGTATATTTTGCGCGTTTCAAGTCTCACGTTAAACTAATTATGAGTAAAAATATCCGCCGGGATCGAAATGGAGACCTTGCACGTGTGAGGCACACGTGATAACCACTACACTACGGAAACTGCTAAGAAATTTGACCGATTTTAGTATATGAAATGAATCGTTAATTTAATTTTGGTAGTTAAATTACAAGTACAGATGATTTATATTATTTCGTAAAGATCAGCTGATTTCATTGAACAAGTGATAGGCTATAATACGTTTCAGGTTATGTTGTTAAAAACTAGGTATGTTAATTTTCGTGTTTTAGAACAAATTACCGTAATTAAAGGAAGAGAAAACGTGATACATGATTTTTATTTTACATGATTCAATAACATAAATTATTAAACAGTCGATTTTTTAACAGCTTGTCGTTATGGAAGCAAATTTTCAAAAGTATTTTTTTTATTTTAACCAATATTTGAATCCCGGATTTCATCATAGTAAAAACCGTATTAAAATCTGCATATTTAGATTTAAAATTACACCGAAATTAAGAAAATGAAATCTGACCATTATCAAATTAAACTCTGCTGATTATCTCATTATCCCGTTTTATAGCTCATTATAATGTTGAAATCATAGTTACAAAAACATTCAAATAAAACATATTATATATTTTTAAATATTTGAAATGGTCGCCATTTTGAAACTATTGAGCAGGCATTGATGATTAACGAACATGTCCAACATGCGCGCTTGCGCACGTGTGTAGTCTGATTTAGCAAAATTGGCATAAAAATCAATTTTTGTAATAGTTTGGACAAGTTTGTCAACCAGCAATGTCTGTTCAACATTTTAAAAACGGTAATTACAAGTATATATATACACGACCCTTTTAGAAGTGATTTATAGATCTAGGTGGAAGCTCATTTCAAAGTTCCGTGTCTGGGTGTTACCATGGTAGTCATTCCAACAGTGAATTCCACTGAAAATTTACATAAAATATTAAAAAAATTACTAGTTAAAAACTCTGTAAAATATTCTTACATTATAAATTTAAATGCCATATTTTCAAAATGTTGTTAAAGCATGTAATATTTTCTTTTCTTATAAATATTTTACCTTTTTTTACAGGTACCTGAAATACTTAAGAATTGTTGAGGCAATCTTTTAAACAGCGGTCGGCTACGAAAATGTTAAACAATCAGGCTTAACAATACTAATGACGTAACAGATTGTGATATGTTTTGTACAAATAAGTATTATTATTATTAATAAATTGTAGTAATAGATAATGTATTAGAACTTATAGCTTTAAGAGTATTTGTAAAAAAAATATTTGAAATTTAATTGTAAAAAAATAATAATATTTTTACAAAACAATTTTTTTAAAAAGGAAACTTAAAATAAAATGACAGTCTAGTAATAAAGTTTTGTTAAAACAATTGATTCAATGTTTACTGTATTATATATCTAATAGTTTTTTTTTATTTAAAACAAGTAGTAAAATAATAAGTAGGGTCTGTTTCTGTTTTTCACACTTGTAAAATTTTTTAGGTCAAAATTATTTCATTTATGGCTTTTCAAAAATTACAAGATACTAAGTAAAGATACTAATAAGTTTCATTTCACAATAGATCGCATCGTGAAACTGTCTTGCAGATGAAACAAACTAACCAGGGCCACTTTGATATCCAACAAATCCAAACAAATATGTAATATAGGTAGCACAAAAATTTATTTCTGAAATAAATAGCTTAAACACATTTGTTACAAAAAAAATCTGTCAGTCCGTTCAAAAATAGCAGTCTTTCAAAGTCTTAAGTAATCATATAATTTTTGAAAATCATAATTAACAATCTTAAAAAGTAATTTTTAACAACCGTTTAAAACGTTCCAAGAGGTTTACAGTTTATGTTCTGAATCTTACCACAAATGGAATTTCGCTAAACATATTAGTCTTTCACTTTAAAATACGTAATATTCATACAATTGCCTCGCAGACGATTGAAGCAAATTATAAAAAAAACAAACTATCAGAGGACAAACAAATATTTCATCAAGCTAATAATTTTAAATTCTGCCCTCCAAATAATATATTTTTTTTACCTTACACTTTTTTTAAAAATAGCTTTTGTTTTCGTAATCAGCGTTAAAATCAGCCTTAATTATAATTTATTATTTTTTTTATTACATTGAAACTACAATAGTGAACCCTGACCGCCGTCAATGGAATTTGTTTTCTAATGTCAACGACACTTCCGTATGCCACAGTTATATTTATAGAGTGTATTAGGTGGCTCATATTCAGCCTTCAGTCGTCAACTCCAGGACTTAAACTTTACGGCTTCTAAATAAACAATTTCCTCCTGCAATCATTTTGTTTGCAGTACTAAATAAATCATAACGCTGTCTATTCTTTATACAATATAATTATTGAATATGCTGTTAATTAAAACACAATTGCAATAATTACTTTTGTTGTTCCCTATAGCCATAGTTATTCTAATAAGAATTAAAATACATATAATAATGTTTATTTATAATATAACCTCAGCTGAAATTGAAGGAACAACCAATGATGTGAAATCAGCTGTTTATGTGATAATCACCATAATGTAACAATTTTTCCGTTACATATTAGTCTGTAGAATTTTATATTTAGCCTATATAGTGGATTAGACAGGGTAACGTACATTTCATAATTTTTTCAGTTAAACCCTTAGCTAGTATTCGTTTATTTTTCCAGTAACAATATCTTTAGCAATCAAAGTACATTTTTAGAATAGAGTGGACGGAGCCAATTATACTAAACCAGTGGGGCGGAATGGTGCCACTCAGCGGAGCTCTTCAGTCAACATGAGCCACTTGAAAGTATACCTTAAAACGAGTGGCCAATCACGAGTGGACGTGGGGGGTTGTTGCGAGTTGTACATCATTCTTGTTTAGTTTTGTCATTAATTATTTGAATTAGTCAACTTAATATTAAGCTACTGCAAACGTATTCTGCTCTTTAATTACCTGACCAAAGCAAAACTATGAAAAATAAACATTTCCAAATACAATTATTATCGGATAAGTGGTCAGATTCAACTTAAGTAGGTCCTACGGTTTTGCTTAAGAATGATCGTTATTTAAATATATCATTCTTAATTTGATTCAACTAGAGTAAAAATATGCATAAATTTGCATTTTTCCATAAGTTTACAAAGTTAGGATCTTTTTAAAATTGTAACGTTTTGGAGGTTGGTACCCATTTTGAAACAGTTGAAAAAATTTTGCTTGATAACGTAATAACTTGTCCAAGGTAATACTGATATATTTTTTTTGGACTGATAAATTAAAATCAAATCCACCAAATACAATATATACCAAATTTAAATAACGAAATACAACTCACTGGTTCACTCATCCATTACAAGAATCTCTGAGTGGCGAAAGTAAGAAATTTGAAATTTTGCATAAAGGTTCAGATAATATTTGTTGCTCCTCAGAAAATATTTTATAATCGCCCGAAATAAATGGATTAAAACTTTTAAATCCGTTAAACAAATCCATAAATTTTAGATTTGTAAAATTTACTTCATCGTGTCTATTTTGTGGAGCTTAGTAACTGAAAAGTGATATTTATTTTATATTTTCTCTCTATTTCTTCTCTCTCGCTTTCTTGCTCTCTCTCTCTCTCTCTCTCTCACCCCCACACACCCCCCACACACACACACATACATTTAGGTTTAGAGTGAAAAACAACTCAAAAAATATTTTAAATATTTCTTCTATAAACAGTTTTGCCGGACGGATGGACATAGCCTTTCAACGAAATTCACATTTTCCCATCCGAAAATAATACGAATGCGTACATTTAATTAGACATGTAATGTCTATTTAATTGCTTTCTGTTACTTAATTTTGAACTTACAACTTAAGTATTCAAATGTATCTTGCTTTAATATATTATAAAATAATTGAAGAATGAGTGATGCAAATTTTAAGAGATCTGAAGGAAAATGATAACAAATAATGTCATTATTGCAACATAGCCACCTGACCACATATTTAACTAATTAGGATTATGACCTATTCTTCCCGTCAGTGGTCTATCGACTCACCTCGTAAAGGCTACCACGTTTTCGAAACTCTATTGTTTCATCTTCAGACCGTGATACAAAATGTTAAATCCCTCTGTCAAGGTCGTTACAAAGTCAAACAAAACATTAAAAACATACGTCACAAACACTGAACACAATTGCACGATTTAAATGAAAGTTTTTAATTGAGGATGTTGTTACATTTATGTCATAAAAGCAGTTATATGGATGCGATTGAAGAATTTGAGATTTACAAGAGCAAAAAATCAGACCTCCACAACATTCTCAATTAAAAACGTTCATTTAAATCAAATTTATTATATGACATGGCTCTAAGGGCAAGTGATTTGAATAAATAACATAAACCAACAGACGCACTGTAACTGATAACACTGACGGGCGCGCTACTACTGATGAAAACTCCGCAGTCCGGAATATAACGACATACTAGTCGCACGTAACGTTTGGTCAAACCAAATTTCATCGTACGTATTTTAATCGTGTAATTATGTTCAGTGTTTGTGACGTATGTTTTTAATGTTTTGTTTGACTTTGTGACGACCTCGACAGAGGGATTTAACATTTTGTATCACGGCCTGAAGATGGAACAATAGAGTTTCGAAACCGCGGTAACCTTTACGAGGTGAGTCGATAGACCACTGACAGGAAGAATAGGTCATAATCCTAATTACTTAAATAATGTCATTCACTTTCTAAACGTGTATGGGATGAATAGTTGCAAAGCTTGATGTATGCAACTAGAACTAGAACTACATTAAAATTTTTAACGACTTGCTCAAAGGTATTCGAGAGGCTAACAAAAATAGCTAATTTTTAGTAGAAGTTCGGTAATAAAGAAATATATAAACTGAATTGCTGTTAATTTCATCGTGTTTTCATGAAAAATACTGGTAATGATACTTCGTTGATATCATATGTCTTTCAATCAGCTGTTTCGTTGACATGATTATCCGAGAAAGCGAGCTTACAATAATTACACAGGTCTACAACCAAAAATTTGATTTGATAATTTTAGCTAATCTTTATGTTTTTTGGTGTGCTGAAACCGAAAATGAAGTCCGTTTTTCTCTATCACGTACAGATTTTTTTCAAATCCATAGAACATAATATACCTGCTATACACATAAATTTGGTAAGAAGTAGGTGTTTTTTTTCCCAAACGATTTCTCTTTTTATAAACACACATCTTTCACTAGGTGGTGTAGGCAATGACTCCCTCAGTAGATGTTGTAGGCCTGAGGGTGTCTAGGCACGACCTGTTCAGACAGGAACGTACTTGTTTGGTCTCAGTAGTCACCGTCTAAAGCTAAACGAGATTGAACTTGTTGTATCAGGAACTTGGAGCTAAATTTCTGTTCATTCTCTCAGTTCAGTAGTATCAACTGAAGTGAACACATTCACTGAGGTCTCTTAGTTGTGTCAAAGTGATTAAGAACGTATTTTAAGGTTTGAAAGTGCATTTTGACAAAATGTCTCATCGTCGTTGTGTTACCAGTCCAGACTACTTCTGTTTTATCTGTGGTGAGTACACAGTTAAGAAATACCAACGAAATATAACAGGTTTTGTCAAAAATGTATATTATGCATATTTTGGCTTGAGAATAGGAGATCAAGATAAAGTGTGGGCTCCTCACAAAGTATGTCATAGCTGCGTAGAAAAACTTCGCTTATGGTACAAAGGAGAGTTACAATCTTTCGGATTTGCTATCCCAATGATGTGGAGGGAGCAAAAAAACCACGTTAATGACTGTTACTTTTGTACTTGTCATGTTCAAGGCTATAATTTCAAAAACCATAAGCTCATTAACTACCCTAATCTGGAATCTGCTAGTCGTCCGGTACCACACGGTCCTGGATTGACAGTTCCTCAGCCCCCTCGTGACTTGGACAGTATAGATAGGGAAGTTAATAGAGAAGCCTGTATGTCGGAGAGCGATGAAGTACACAGTGAGTTCAAAGCAAGCAGTTCAGAGGATGAACCTGAGCTTATTTCTCAACAGGAGTTGAACGACTTAGTGAGAGATCTTGGACTTCCAAAAGATGCAGCTCAGTTACTTGGCTCCCGTCTTAAAAAAAAAATTTATTACAGCCAGGCACTTCTTTTTCATGGTATCGACACTGTGAAGCAGTTTTTGTTGGTGTTTTTCATGCTGCAGGATGCTGCAGCGTGAATCATCTGAAGAGTCCTACACCCGGAAACGAACACGGAGAAATTTTCAAGAGAAAAAAAAAACGTTTTCATAAAAATAATAACTAAATATGCCACTGTTAATTCTGAAGCTGTTATTTCTACTCATTTATGTATTTTGTACAGTAAACAACATTGAAATAAATAAAAGATCATGAAAACTCTTATTCGCCAATTCTGTTTTCTTTTAATGGTAGTACCTCTGCCCTTACTTGAGATTGAACAATTTCCTTACGTGATAGAAAAAAACTGACCTCATGTTCGGCTTCAGCACACCAAAAAACATAAATATTGACCAAAATCATCAAATCAAATTTCAGAAAGATTATTTTTGTAGACCTGTGTTATTTGTCTGTAATGGAGATCCGTATCAAGAATAATAAATTATTGCAAACACAGCTGTCTAGCTGATGCCAGGTAGGATGATGTGTAAGTTAACAGTTGATCAGACTTGATAACTGTACCTAATTATTATACCTTAAAATATGTTACGTCATCATCACGTCGTCTGTTTTGTAGATATAGCCGATATATACAAATTAATGAATTAATGATAACTCGCTCTGGTTGGTACATGTAATGTTTCTGCGATAAACGTAAAGAAACACGTGGTATTAT
>CM040189.1:67275789-67410789 GCA_022606455.1 Callitettix versicolor
TTTGTCACCTATTACCAGACTAGTTCAGCCACGACTGAACTTACTCTTCTAGTTTGTAACTTATTACATAGAAGAAGCAGTAACGTGACTGTTAATTTTATTCCACTTCATTATGAACGTTACAAAAGTAACAGGGGGTTTCCCGTAAGCTATTATCGTAAACGGTTATAACTGACTTGGTAACAGTGTTATTTATCCTATTAGTCATCCATACTTTACAGTAGTATATTGGAAACTGCGGACATTTTCATTGTACTCCGTTTCACTTTGACGTAAGGTCTGCAGATGCGTAACGATTATGCGTTATGTGCACGCGTAAAAACAGCGGAACACTGTACTGTGATTGTAAAAACGTATTGCAAAACCATTAAAGGTTACTTCACTTTAGTTCATGCCAGCACTTTACCATCTACACAACCCCGCAGATTTTTACACAAATTTACAGAGATTTTACACAAACCCGCAGGGGGATGCAGACTAGCTGCACCTATTGAGAGGATTTAGACGTCCCTCGCGGTACCTGAGTCTAACACACACTTACACTTGCAACACTACACTTACGACTTTAACACTTTACTCTCACACTTAAATTTAAGGAGTTGATAATAGCCTCAATGTGCTTTTCGCCTTAAAATAACAACAACAAAAACTTTTACACAAATTGATCCAAAAAGATCATAGCATTCCGTATCATAAGCTCCAAACATACACATATTCCTCCAGTGTTTTTCTTGGGGCCTACATTACAATACCATTCTTTAGTCTAGACCTTATTACCAAGATTTTGGTTTTATTTTCCATGATTTTTGTTTTTTTTTATTACTACCTTAGTGTTTTTACTTTCTCAATTGAAAATTATGTGTTTTTTAAAAATAATACTGGAATTAATTAAACGAGTTAACTTGTTTCGATGAAATATAACATGTATACATAGAGATTATATTTTTAAATTTAACGATATTTATAAGCCGTTATTTTCTAAAATATCCCACCACGCTATCAATATTAAATGGACGACCAACATAATTTTAAAAATCATTTAGTTAGGTTTTGTTGAATTTTAGGTATTACAGTATAAACCTTATAAATGGAGTCTGTGTAGAAAATACTAAAAAAATTCTAACAGTTGTATTTCCTAGTATTTATAACTAGTTTGATTTAATCTATGGTAAAAAGTGTTTTTTTTTTTTATAAAATAGCAGTTGTGTGGAATTGATAAATGCTTTCCACCTTCCATCCATCTCAATTTAAGAAAAACTTTTCTTCAAACGTGGTCACGTGATATTTCGGGATCTTATGTTAAACTAATGCACTCAGATAGTATATTTTGTTGCAGTAAGAATACATCGTAAATATAAGTCCCTTTTTTTTCTGTAGAGGATATTCTGGGTTTCTGGTTTAAATAATTTACATTTCGATTAGTGAAAAGTTAAATCTCGAATTAATGAAGATTTTAAATCTATTAGTCAGTCAGTCATTAACTGATGACTAATTCGATGAAAGCTGAACAGTGACAACCTAAGGAATGTTTTAGAACATCAGTTCTCACTATACTGCCATAATGGCGGAATGATAAGGGCCAATGTTTTGTAAAAATCTTCAGTCAAGTTCGGATGCTTTTGAAAAGATACGGGAAAATCTGCATAACTTGTTAAACTCTGTTTACCAAGGATTTTGATAAAATATTATTCATTTAACTAAATTCGTAACCGGTGTAAGTGTACAACATTTAAAGTAAAAGAAATTCTAGTGAGGGGGCAGCTGACGTGAGCTGATGGGCTTAGCGATCCCGCCGTAACCCTAGCTCATAATATTCTTGCTCATCTTCCGCAGATGATTACTATCGAACCACTTTATATCTAAATTTACTAGAGATAGACAACTTACAAGAGCCGATGTCTTTTGTGACACACTTGACGTCGAAGCAAAAGTTCTACAGAACACTGTGTCAAAATTGTGCCTAAAAGCCAATATATATATATATATATATATATATATATATATATATATATATATATATATATATATATAATATAAGAGAAACCTAAGGGCTTCTAAATACCGCCATTACCATTTTTTTAAACAAATTTATATGCCATTGCACTGATATAACTTTCCATATTTATGAACGTTTTTTTAAGAATATCAATTTTTTCTTTTAGAAATTTTAAAGAAACTTAGGAATTGACATAATTCTGATGGGGAATATTACCGAACAGTGATGAAGTAAGCATATGCAAGTTATACTATTAATACAGTATAATTGAAAGTTTTAGAAATACTAATATTTATAATCGCTTTTGCCAAATAATTATAACGAGTCTCTCTCCTTGTAGGAGAAGGTGTAACAAAGTTGTTGGAACAAAGTTCTTTCAAGAGAAAATGGAGTATTCCTACTTTTGCTTCTTGAGGCAGAGCAAGGAAGGCGGATTTATTGGACTATGCAGCTTGTCCTAGTTGTGCAATCAGATGGAGAGCCGGAGAGTGTAAGGAGTGTTTACACACAAGCGTGTTGTGCCTACTGAGACGGCTGTATCCTCTGCTTGTAGCCTACTTAGAGGGTGAATTCACGGAGGTGTGCACTTAGAGGGTGAATTCACGGAGGTGTAGTTAGAGGATGAATTCACGGAGGTGTAGTTAGAGGATGAATTCACGGAGGTGTAATTAGAGGGTGAATTCACGGAGGTGGCTCTTAGAGGGTGAATTCACGGAGGTGTACTTAGAGGGTGAATTCACGGAGGTGTAGTTAGAGGATGAATTCACGGAGGTGTACTTAGAGGGTGAATTCACGGAGGTGTACTTAGAGGATGAATTCACGGAGATATAGTTAGAGGATGAATTCACGGAGGTGTACTTAGAGGATGAATTCACGGAAGTGTAATTAGAGGGTGAATTCACGGAGGTGTAGTTAGAGGATGAATTCACGGAGGTGTACTTAGAGGGTGAATTCACGGAGGTGTAGTTATAGGATGAATTCACGGAGGTGTAGTTATAGGATGAATTCACGGAGGTGTAGTTAGAGGGTGAATTCACGGAGGTGTAGTTAGAGGGTGAATTCACGGAGGTGTACTTAGAGGGTGAATTCACGGAGGTGTAGTTAGAGGATGAATTCACGGAGGTGTAATTAGAGGGTGAATTCACGGAGGTGCACTTAGAGGATGAATTCACGGAGATATAGTTAGAGGATGAATTCACGGAGGTGTACTTAGAGGATGAATTCACGGAAGTGTAATTAGAGGGTGAATTCACGGAGGTGCACTTAGAGGATGAATTCACGGAGATGTAGTTAGAGGATGAATTCACGGAGATGTAGTTAGAGGATGAATTCACGGATGTGTAGTTAGAGGATGAATTCACGGAGGTGTAGTTAGAGGATGAATTCACGGAGGTGTAATTAGAGGGTGAATTCACGGAGGTGCACTTAGAGGATGAATTCACGGAGATATAGTTAGAGGATGAATTCACGGAGGTGTACTTAGAGGATGAATTCACGGAAGTGTAATTAGAGGGTGAATTCACGGAGGTGCACTTAGAGGATGAATTCACGGAGATGTAGTTAGAGGATGAATTCACGGAGATGTAGTTAGAGGATGAATTCACGGATGTGTAGTTAGAGGATGAATTCACGGATGTGTAGTTAGAGGATGAATTCACGGATGTGTAGTTAGAGGATGAATTCACGGAGGTGTAGTTAGAGGATGAATTCACGGAGGTGTAGTTAGAGGATGAATTCACGGAGGTGCACTTAGAGGATGAATTCATGGAGGTGTACTTAGAGGTTAAATTTACGGAGTTCATGATTTTGATTCAAGTTTATGATTTTGAGAAATGAACTTGTCAATGGTTTTGTTTGATCCGATCTTCAGATGATCGTACTATGGTTTGTTCGGCGATTAAAAAAGTGGGTTTCATTGTCAAATGTGTAAAGGTAATAGAACGGAAAAACCCCAATGTGGTTGACGTGTTTTAGGGGTGCAAAATACATTTTTGTAAATGTTTTAACAAAACTTACCACTATATAATCATTCATTATAACATTTTTAATGTTGTTTAGTAAACTAATTTAAATATTTAACAGATGTTTAACAGCTGTTCGTAATCAATTTGTATATACAAACAATATGCATTTTTTTCTTAACGTCTATAATTTATGCCTGTTAGATTAATGAGGAAGACGAATGAGCATTAACGGTAAGGGTAAAGGATCAATGGTAACTGCAGCTCGAACTAACAACCTTGAGGTGCGCAGTTCAGGGACAGAGCAGATTGACCGGTGCCTTGGCCACATCGACCACTCAGCTTTGGAAATCATAGTACTCATATATGTAGATTTTTCTTATTAGCATCTATTGAACTAGGTTTTATTGAATTAAATAAAACCTAATAACACAAAAACATGTAATGTTAGTGAAACTGATAGTATCAGTGCCGCAAATGACCTTAAGGTTTGTTATAATTACTATTCTGAAAACATCATTCTATTATTATTTTCTAGTAAAATTGTTGTGACTGTGTCACGTGTTTAGCTTTACAAGATTGGTTGGTATTAAAGTGTCATGAATTAGATAATATTGCTGCTATTAAAACAGAAGAGATTAAAAGGACTACACTAGGTGTAATAATAGAGTACGATAAAATAATATTTTAATATGTGTACACAATACAAGGAAATAAATATACAAGAAAATACAAAATTAAATAGATATTAGCCTACAATAAAAATAGCATGTTTGAGTATTTAAAAAATAATAAATATAAGTTATATTACAATAAATATGTATGTATTGTTTAGTAACTATAACAAAATTTTGGAAACATGTTATATTGTACAAAGCTGAATGAATAATAATATTTTATGGTGTAGTTTATAAACTAAACTTAATAAAATTAACTACTAAATCTTTTTAAAATAAAAAAGCTAAATTATAATATATCTATCTATCTATCTATCTATCTATATATATATATATATATATATATATATATATATATATATATATATATATATCAAAATTTCGTGTTTGTTTTGCTATTTACATTGATGTAACTAGAGACAAGAAATGTGAACACTATATTGTTTAGAGATAGAGTTCTCTAGGCTATTAATAACCGAAGAAGAAGGCTAATTTGAAAAATGGAACTGTGATAAACTTAAAACAAAATCCTACAAAATTATAATGAATAAGGTTGATTCACATGTAGATTTTAAATACACAATTTTTTATATGAATTAAAAAAAATCTACTATTTGTGAACTACATTATAAATGCGAACTTTCAGATAGAACCATGTAAAAAAAACATGTGTTTGTCCATGTAAAAAAATGCTTTCCTTGCACTTTAGCAGT
Organism: Callitettix versicolor; assembly: GCA_022606455.1. Classification (NCBI taxonomy): domain Eukaryota; kingdom Metazoa; phylum Arthropoda; class Insecta; order Hemiptera; family Cercopidae; genus Callitettix; species Callitettix versicolor. The sequence continues at coordinate 67,281,137 of CM040189.1, forward strand.
TTTTCCTGGGTCGAATAACATAGTAGCCTACATATTAACATAACTGAGCGTAGCAAAATAATTGCACCAAATATTACAGTTCTTGTTCCAGGAAGAATAACGTAACAGACATCAACATAAATAATTGATCAAAAACATTGCAAGAACTTATACAGTTTTTGTTCTAAGAAGAAGAATATAACAGACATTAACGTAAATAAATTTAGCAGAAAAATTGCACAAACTTTCTGACATATCATTATGTTTCCGAAAAACTCCGGAAGCTGCCGCAAAAGCAAAATTTCTTAGTAAACTGAAAATTTCTTAATTTCAAGCTTGCTATTACAATTTATCTAAGATACAGGGAAATTATATATATATATATGCATATATATATGCAAAAGTTCACTGCAGTTTGTCAATTTATTTAATCATCCGCGATTGATACAAACACACAGATAACAATGTTGGTAAATCCCGTCAAAATCTCATCCTTTCTTATTCCACTAACTTTAGGTTTTGTAAAATTATACAATAAATGTTGAAAAGACTGGGGTTTATATATATATATATATATATATATATATATATATATATATATATATATATATATATATATATATATATATATATATATATATATATATATATAATATATATATATAAAAACCACCGTTGTATGGTCTTTAACGATTTGAATACTCATTGATACTCCTTGAATAATTACTGGCCCGAATAATTAATAAAACAGATAATTGGTAATCTGGCTAATTAACGACCGTACACAATTATTGTTGTTCCGAATAACTATATCCGGATAATTGTTTGTGAAGCAGGCAATTGGCGGCCGGATAAGTAGTGATCCTAAATATATTATAGTTTCAGACTAATAGTTAAAGTTCCAGATAATTATAGTTGGATAATTTTTGAACCAGATAAATTTTACCGGATAATTAAAGATCCAGATAAATGGTTGGCAGATAATTATTAAACGTATACAATTATTGTGAATCTGATAATTAGGCTAATAGACCGGATAATTGATAATTAAGATAAAATTGAAGTAAAGTTAATCGTAGTTTTTCTGTTATTTAATTCTACAGTTGTTTTGTTTACAACTCCCACACTTAATTTTTACTCCCGTTTGTTGTTAATTAATGAAGCCAAGTTTAGGGCAGTGCCTAATTCATAAAATTATATACATACACACAAATATATATAAAATAAACACACTGGGCTCATGAAAAGTAAAACTTAATTTACAATAATTCGTGTACTTAATTATAACGAGCTGTTAAAATTCAATTTATCAGTTCAAAAATAATTTTAATAAATAAACATCTTTAATTGCCTGATTTGCTGTTGAATAAAATATTTGTTTACATTTCTTAAAACTTTAATGTTCTGACCACACTGAATAGTTTTACAAATCAGCTTACAGTTAACCGAACGTAGTTGAAACTAAGAAATGTCATAGCCTTTTTATTATTTTACACTTTTACTTATATTTTTATATTTAAATATAGTGTATTTTAATAATAACAGATTTAGTTGATAAATTCTTCTTCCGTCGACATTTTGCTGTTGTTCCTCCTTATTCAGTTATCTGTAATTCAGAAAGAAAGTTGATGTTAGCTAAAAGTAAATTAATAATACTAATTTTCTACCTATTGGTATTTCCACCGAATTGGGTTTTAAAATTATCGACAAAATAAAGTCAAAATATTTTTGGTTCGCGAACAACCCCGATTGCTGTTTGGATTTTTTAAATTTATTTCCGAATTTGAATTTTTTTTTCTTGAAATTCATAACACTGCCTTGAATTATAAAACTGTACGTGTGACAAAAACTGAAAAAAATTATAAAATATTAAAAAGTAGTATTTTTGAATTAAAAAATGGTCCAGAGATAAATGTTCAAACTACACACCAGACTTTCGCAAACAGGTGTGCAAATATTCAAGTCAAAACCACTTTCTCGAAACAGGAAAATTATCTACTGAAAACCTATGTGTCTACTAAAATATCAAAATTTATTTGTTTATCATAATAATTTGTACAGTAAATAAAGGGAAATATCTATTCAGAACATTAAACATAGAGGAAACATGAGAAAACATAAAGTACATAGGAAACTGCGTGTTTTCCTAACATTAAAAGACGAAATACATGTTTTCCTAACGTTTAACATAAATAAATATTTTGTTCTAAAAACTAAACAACGGGATTACGTTTTTTAACACTAGATTCGAAATTGAAGTGTATTTATGTTTTCAAGTTTTCCGAAAAGTTTTTCAAAAAGGTGGTTTTCCTGTCCGTCTGTCTCTGTTCGTATTGCTCAAAGCTAAACGAATTAAACAATTTGACATGTAATTAGGCTATAGTTTGCTCATATCTCGGAACCATTTAACAATTTTTCAACTTTTTCAATCCATTGTATTTGGTGAAAAAACTAAAATAAAAATTTTCTCAAAACCGTCTTTAAACGATTTTAATGCAATTTTCTTAAAATTTAATCCGTAAGTATAAACAACTTGATAATACCGCTTGGTTAATATGTGCCAAACATATTTGTACGGGAGATATTGGAAAACAAATGGAGAAATGTTCTAATTTATCAAAATCAGTTTATCATATTTTTTTAAAACGTTTGATCGGAAATATGTATAAGACCAATCAAATCAGTATATCAAATTAAAAAAAACCTAATAGTAGTCTTTTTTTTATCACAAATTAAAAATGTTCTGTAATTTGCCGAAAACCTGTTGAACTGATTTTCCTTTTTTTCATAATAATAAAATATTACTATATAAAGTAAAAATTTGTGTAATGTTTTCTATGAATAAGCTAAAGAAATAAATTATAAGAATAATATACAATTCCGTTATAAAATGTTAATGTGTACACATAAATAAAATAACATTTTGTTGAACTCAATCAGCCGTTCCTGTTTTTATATACACCCTCCATCTCGAATTAAGTGTATTTTGTCACAGTTGCTCAACAATCTGTCTACGCTAGTTTGTTATACTGATAATAAAATTTATGGTACTATTAATTAAAAACGCTATCATTTTAATAGTTCTAAAATATATCCTTTATGTCTTTATCATCGGTGGAATGCGATGTTATTCCTAATTATTGAAAACTTAATTAACTTATATACAGTAATACTTGATAAACGATTGTAAACTTGCTTTCCATTCCGGTTTTTGTATTAAGTATGAACAGTATTTTAAAACTTATTATTTCTTTAACTTTGATAATTTTTGAAAGTTCAGGCGAAAGTGAAGAGGTAAGGCAACATCTGTTCACGAGTTTCCTATTTAGTGATAGTGTTCAAGACTTATTCAAAATATTTAAACTTAACTTATTAAGTCACACATCAGAAAAAAAGTACATTGTTCAACAAATTCAAAAAAATCACTCGGTGTTTCAAAATAAGACTTTTTAATTGTGTAAATTATGTTTATTTTGTTCTGAGAAAATTATTAATGATTTATTCTGAGCCATAAAAACAGGTATTTTGTTACCAAGTTGATCACAAGATAAAACCTAGTATACACTGTGATTATTTTGTTCATCTGTTTTTTACATTCTAAGATAATTTTATTAGCGGACTCAATCATATTGAATATTTTTACATTCAAAAAGAAGTCTTGTATTCAATCTTGTTGTTTTCCTGACAGAATCTCATTTCTTTGATCCTCAGGACATGGTCAATCACGCCTTACGTTAGTTTTCATAGTGCATGCGCATTTTAGAAGGATACGATTAGCTTGAGATTGGTTATCACGAAGACCTGTCATGTTGCGGGATATGACCTGAGAGGGCCTGTTGAAAAACACATTCTTGAACTTAAATTCGCGCAACGTTATGTGAACCATTTCGTAAAAGCTCTTCAATCTATGCTTATTTCAAGTGGTGTAGTTTAGGAATACTTAATTCTAGGGCGGTTTTGTTTTATTTTTAATTCCTTTTATGCTGTTATTTTATGGCGTTGGCAATTAGACTGCTGAAAAATTGAGAGGTTCAGTAGCCAAAATTAATTATGATTAAAAATTCATACGTTGAAGAGGCAGTTTCGAAGAAGAGCGTAAAAATAAATAGGTTACTTGTCGTTAAACTCACATTTAGAAAAGCGATGCCCGACCATTATCACAAGATCTTAAAAATCAATAACATCTTTTAGTATCCACAATATTTAGATAGGCTTATCGATATTTTCTCATAAGAAAACTGGAGAGCACATTGACGCTTTCATTTTTCGATAAAATTCTTTTGACTAAAAAAGTAATTTTTGCTCTATAGTCTGGCAAGTACAAAATTCTCTGGCGTCTACGTACCAAGATGTTCAAACTGAATCAGGTTGCTTCCGATTATTCACTGCTGGGCAATACTAGCAGAGCTACTTGCGGTGAATCGCAGAGTATACTAATCTTATTTCTTTAAAAACATGTTAAGGTCTACTTAAATTATATTATAAATATTAATAATCGCAACATGCAACTGTTTAGTTGACGTAAAGTAAAGGAATGTTGGTCTCTCTCTCTCTCTCTCTCTCTCTCTCTCTCTCTCTCTCTCTCTCTCTCAGATACACACACACACACACACACACACACATACATATTTGGATTCACAATTTCTGAAAACGAATATATCAATAGATATTCACAAGGATAATTTACAAGGTCCCGCCTGGTGTATGAGGACAACTCGAATAGCCTTTTTCCAATGGTAATTCAATAATCACGCTTATCTGATGGTAGCAAATTGCCAACAATATTGTTTGTAAATATTTTTTTACATGTAATTTTCCTATCGCAATTATCATTAATATTTGCATTTATTTGCTAGCATATAAAATTTATGTGGAAAATCTTGGACATGAACCCTGAGGTCTATCTGGAATTTACGAAAATTATTATTATGACTAATGCAGATATTTAAATATTTATTATGGTGAAATTTTTATTTTAAAAAAGGTGTAACATAAACAGATATTGTTTCGTAAAGTTTGAAATGGCCGCCACACACACACACACACACACACACACACAGTGTATATATATATATATATATATACACACACACATACTGTGTGTGTATATATATATATATATATATATATATACACTTGTGTGTGTGTGTGTGTGTGTGTGTGTGTGTGTGTGTGTGTGTGTGTTAGTTTGTGTTTGTGCTTGATATGCTCACTTTCGCAGTTTTGGTCTGATTTTATTTAAACTTATTACACAAATTAATTGTTTTTTTAAAAATAGTTTGAACAAGTTCGTTAACCAGCTAAATTCGTGTAACACTTTCCACATGGCGGTCATTTCAGATCCTTAAATCTTCATAAACATTTTGTCTGTAAATGCATTTCTGTATAAATTAAAATCCGTTTAAAATAAGAAATGTTACTGGCCACGGTCAGGGTTAATTTTTGTACTGTATTTTCAATGTAATTTAAAAATTAAATTGGTAGTATACGAAGGCTTAAAGCTGATTAAGGTGGTAAAATTTGAATTTAAAAAAATGGTTAGGGTAAAAAATTGCTTTTGGAAATTTGCTTCCGTCACTGCATCGAGACAGCTGCGTGTTGCGATTATTTTTGCAAGATTTGAAGTATCAGTTATTTTCAAACGGTCGAACGGACTCCGTTAGGTCCGTACATATACCTTGTCTTGCTTTTGTCAATGCTGTTTTAATGCTCACTTAGATTCGATACCATCTTATATCCTCTATCTTTCTTCTCCCAACATTCTGTTCCGTTACGTTCTTCTGTTATCCAAATCTCTTTGTTCATATTCTCCTGACTCTTTCTTTATCCTACCCTGAAAGGCCTATTCACAATGAATAAATACTTTGCCAAGTCAAAACAGCATCAATTAATACCTTTTAATTAAATTTTTTTACAAACCTCAAGGTGTGTGGTTGAACAAGGATAAACAAGTAAATATATCTATTTTTTAGAGACCTTTCGATGTTTACGAAGACTTGTACATCCCAGCGCACAAATACTTTCACTTAACTGCTAAAGAGAAAACGTTTGTCGATAAAACCCTAATGCTGAAGGAAGTATTCAAAGGACCTCCTTTGAAGCTAATATTGGCTCCGTCACTGTTCGCAAAGACTTCGAACATGGCCATGATCAGACAGTTCGCGTCGATACAATTAAAAGAAAAGGACCCACGCAGGCAAGTAGAAATAAGAAAAAACGAAATAATTAATGTGTTTAAGAAATTGGCTATTTACAACGACACCGAGTTTTTTAATAAACATTACGCCAAGTATCCAGTTGTTTACTTGAATTTGAGGCCGGACAATATTTTTTTAAAGTTAGAGGACCAGCCTGCCGCTCAGGAAGCTTATAGACGTAAAATACATTATGCATTTAGGGAGCACAGATATTTAATATTAAGCAAAAAGCTGGACGCATTACAGAAAAAAGTGTGCATACTTTGGAATGGTAGAAGGACATACACAAGGTTTAACAATATAGAAATTGCAAATGGTATTAATTGGCTTATGGAATATTTGTTCATTCATTACAACAAAAAAGTAATTCTAATAATAGACGAATACGATACACTCATTAGATTGTCTCTTTTCCATACTCTCAATCCTTATAAATTTCACACTATTTTAAAATGGATGATCGGCCAGATATATGCATTGATGACGGACCGGCACGTGGAGCGCGCCATAGTCACAGGTATTCTGAATATTTACGGTTTCCCAACGAACGATAATTTTAAAGTGTACAGATTTTTGGACGACCATCCCTTTACAGAATATTTCGGTTTTACGGAAGAAGATGTGAAGAAAATGTTCAGCGAGCCGCGGCTAAAACTCAGTCGTTTCGGGAACAGGGTAATGGCGGGACGTCTGTGGTTCGACGGGTACGTAGCTAAAAGTGGCAGAACGATTTATTGCCCTTACCCGATGGTACGTTTCGTGGAGAAAGCCAGATTGAAGACGTACTTCAGGAACACCGGCTACTTGTGGGAAACGCCGGAAGTTTTCAAACATCCGTCTGTCCTAGCTACTCTGAAAAATTTGCTCTCTTTCGAAAAGATCGCAGTGGATATTGTTGATCCCCTGAGTACGGAACACTTGCTAGAGTTGAGGGAAATGTACGACTCAAGTAATTCAATTAAAAATATCAACCTGTTTTACTCCCATTTTTTACAAGGTGGCTATCTAACTTACGCTCCTGAGTATACAATGAATAATAAGACTATATTGAGAATACCAAATTTAGAAATTGAAGAATTTTTATTACAAGAAATAGTAAGTAAAGTAAAACTAGAAAACCACGAACTCGACCGCTATTTGGAGAGTATAGCGATCCAGACAAAAAGAAATTTTAACGACAACGACCAACTGAAAAAATTTGTTAAAGACTATTACGATAGGAAAGTGACACCGGGATTTTATTTGAAAATGGTTGGCGCAATTTTCTACAAGTTTAATGTTTCATTCTCAAAATTACAAACAAATGTATATTATAAATAAAATCTAAATGTACATGTGTTAGTGTTCAGATAGAATTAATCATAAGGCAATTTGGCATGTAGGATACTATACAATTACATCACAGAGTAGTCTATGGATTTTACATGTTAAACCTTGTTCACAAATTATTTATAGTTTTATAAATTTGTCGAACAGTATTGGAAGTTAAAAAGTTTTACTACAGAAATTGTTAATTCTATTTTATTTTAAATATGTTAAAATAAGATTTTGGAAACGACCTCATGAGCTAAAACTGCAAATGTAAAACTTTAGTAAATATATACGTAGTTGAAAGTACAAATATTAATTATTTAAACGTAAATGTTTATTTTAGAAAACTGTTTCTGTGATGACTGTGAAAACACACACACACACACACACACACACACACACACACACACACACACACACACACACACACACACACACACACACACACACACACACACACACACACACACACACAGAAGGAGAGAGAGAGAGAGAGAGAGAGAGAGAGAGAGAGAGAGAGAAAAAAAAGGAAAAATATGAATGGCCGAAATAAAATACTCAGTAAAAGGTCTTTGAGAAATGAATAATATTAGAAAAGATTTTTCTGATTGACAAATATAGACCGTAGAATAAAGATTGTGAAGTAGTAATTGCAAAATGATTGAAGAAGAAAAACGAAAAGAAGAAGTATGAGGAAATAGAGATAAAAATATAAAGTAGAAGAAAGATGAGGCGGAAAAGAATGAGGAGGAATACGAGAACAAAAAAGAGAAGCAGGAGTAGGAGGTGGATGAAGAGGAGAGAAATGAGATAAAGAAAAGAATTAAATAAAGTAGAAGGAAATATAAAAGAAGTAGACGAAAAAGGAAAAGATGGACGGGACTAGGTGGAAAAAGTGGAGAAGAAGGAGATAGAGGAAAACTAGAAAAAAGTAAAGAGGTCACATGACTTTGTCACATGATTGTAATATTAGCGTTATTAACAAAATTTATAAATTTGGTTTCTTTTCTTTTAAACATGACGTGTTTTGGAGCCATACGTAAATATGTAACGCTGTGGAATTGATATGACATACTCGCAATATTTGTTTTATTTACTTACAATAAAATATACCATGGTTATTTCTTGTCGAAGTGATAAAGGATACAACGAATTAATGCTTCATTTTTCAAGCGAAACGAGTAATTTTGTATTTAAAGATATTTGAAATGTTTTTTTTATATATCAGCAATAGGCATAAATTGATTGTGTACACGATTACAAAATGAACAGTGTCTAAACAAAATATTAACCATAGAAATGTATACCTTTATTAATTCCTGGTTTAAGGAGTCACATCAGCATACTTTATGTAACTGTTTAACGTAAGAATGTGTTTGTTTACTGTACATATGTGTTATAATAAATGATTTATTTTGTATTCATACTATCGGTATATAAATAATTTGTGAATTTATTTTTAACGTATTGAGCTACAGATCGAGGAATTTAGTTGCAAGCACAAATCTGGTCTCCTTTTATTGCGTAAAATATTTGAATAAGCATTTGCGTTTACACGCTAACAACTGAAAACAAGGCCACGAGTAATATAAGTTTGTAGAAAAGACGTTCATATCCATAATACACTTGCAGCGCTGGTTTTTTTATATGTAACTGGGTCTGATGAAACTACGAAGTGTTGTGTGGGGTTAATATAAGCGCTGTCCTAAAAACATTGATAACATTGTATGCTTCACTTCTGTAACTACAAAGGTATTCATACATAAAAACATTAAAGACATTTTTATTGTCTTACTTTTCTGCAGAGAAAAGTATTGCGATGGTATAAAAAAATCAGTGTCAAATGTAATCTCAACGTTTCATGGCTCACCATTGGATCATTTAATTGGATGCTGTGTGTGTGTGTGTGTGTGTGTGTGTGTGTGTGTGTGTGTGTGTGTGTGTTTCTATAGCATTTTTTGTGTTTCCGCAATTACTCGTATATTACGAGTTAATTGAATGAAGGCACAAAAGAGATTTTGACAATAACTTGGACAAATACATCCGTTCCATTTTTTAAAACAATTGCCAAACAAAACATAAATAGTCTAATTCATAACATTACACCTCACACTTGTCAAGATATTCTACATTAACATGTATAAAAGGTAAAAGACTTGAGCAATGAAAAAATTGTAATTTAAAAGTTTCAGATTTGATTGAAAATCTGAAAAAGAATCCAGCGACAGTAAACACTATGCTATTGTAGGCCAATTGGCTTTTAAAGAAAGAGTACCAATGATGTTGTTTTTTAAAAGATTTTAAGTACCGTAAATTTTTCCGTAAAATCCAAAAATATGGCTTATAATTTCCGTATTAGAATGTTTGATTATGTGACACTATTACAAGTAGTTAGATTATGGAAATTAGCTCCTATCACGACAGCTAGTACAGCAATTATTTCAAAAATATTTTTGTTATCCATCTTATCATAAGTTTTTTAATTCTAAACTTTCTTAACCTACCGGAAACAAATGCAGCATTTATAATTTAAACTTCGTTATAGTTGCGTAAACATTTCATAGATGAAATAAATAATGCGTCAAATCAACTGGTTTTAATCACTCTTTATTTTGAGTGATCACTACTGTACTTAATCACTACTTTGTGATTGTGGAGTAGTTAAGTGTTACCGTGTGTTTATATTTTCCATTGTTAAACTTGCCACGAGCAAGATTTAAGTGTAACGGGGCTCTACTTTGACCGGAAATGACATCACAACAATCATATTACGGATTATCTCTTGTACTTACAAACTGTCTGAATATTCTGAATCACATGTTACTAAACTTGTAAAATTTAGTCTAAATCGTTTGAGCCGATTGTGAAAAAGCCCTATTAACGACAATCTCTTAAATTACTAATTTTTGTCTAAATTCAAAGTGAACGTCAAAGCAAAAAAAAAAAAAAAAAAAACAACAACAACAATTTTTCGATTTAGATGGCCTAAAAATGTAAAAATTAAGATAATTTTTCTTACAATCACAATGCTAAACTCACTTTAAATTTAGTAGCCGCCTCACAGGCCTAGCTGATAGCGTACTGGGCTTTCACTCGAGGACCCGGGTTCGATTCCCGGCCAGGGTTTGGCATTTTAATACGCTATAAATCGTCCCATAGTCTGCATTAGCCAAAGTGTGCACAATAGTTGGACGTTAAAAAAAAATAAATCTATTATAGTAAAAAATTAAAATTAAATAATTTCGGACGTAGGTCATAGTTTATTTTAGTAATTTTTGTTTTATCCCAAACTGTATATACATGATTCATAAACTGTCCTGAGTAATTAAATATCATCAAATCTTGGCTAAACACACACACACACACACACACACACACACACACACACACACACACACACACACACACACACACATGACAGACAGACAAATATCCAAATAAAATGTATCCTTCGGACATAAGGAACCGGAAAATTTAATCATCCATAAAAAGAATCAAGATCGATTTTTACGATGTCAGAATCGTTTTTTACAGTGAGAAAATAGAAAGCAAAAGTAAATCACTGATAACATTAAGACCTATTCAACTTACAGATTCGTCTGAGCTCCAAAACACAAATGCAACCTCTTCATTTCACTTTCATCACATAATATAAAACACCGATAAATAACATTTCAATAATCAGTCGAATCATTCTACAAACAACACGATTAACCAAACAATTTTCTACATTCACCGTAACGGTCTAGTTTATATCCTTTAGGACAATGTTTAGGCGCGTCTATAAAATGTAACGGGTTCTCTACGTTATCGGTGGTCTCTTCTTCCAAATCGATTTCGAAATCCTTATCGAAAGTAGAAGAAACGTACCACAACGTGAAAGTAAGCAGGTACAAAGCGATAAGCCTGCAGACATAACCGAGCCTGTGCAAATACTCCATACTGCCGGTGTTCACTCGAGTGCTAGACCCGAGCGACTGATGGTAAATCCTGTCCGGCAAGGTCACTTAAGTTGGCATAAATTACATTCCACATACTGTACTAAAGTATGATCCCATGTCATGACGTAATTATGTAATTTACGGACAATAGTGGGACAGGAGTGACCCTGGATACATTTTGGTGGAAGGAAAAAGAAGTACTGATTCAGGTGGATCTCGTTTCGAGAAGCTTCGATGTAGCTTCACACAAAAAATGTAGGCTTAATCGCCGTCAACTACTTTGGAGAAATTAAGCTGATCGCAAGGGTTTTGCGATTAGATTCAAAAATGTTTGTAAGGCGGAACAACGACCAAACGTCTTGTTGTGGTAACAATTGTAATTGGCCATATTTTTACAAAATATTATCTACATCGTAATGCTATTTGAGGAAACACAATTTTAACAGGTTTAGTCCAAAAAAAGATTAACAAAATTTTGTTGAGCTGTGAATAACCCAGCCCTCATGCTATAGGCTATTTCACAAGAGTCAATTTATTAGTGTAGACTTCAGTGACGTGCTTTCCCATAAGGACAGATCAATGGAAAAAAATAGTTTTGTGAACCGAGAGGACCTGAAAACGTATAAAATCTTGATGGAGCTGAATGATACATCAGATCTCTGATACTTCTTATTAAGAAAAAGTAAAACATTAATTTTTTTACATAAAAACATTATAAGTTTAATAATGTACTTATTATTAAGTATTTTTTTAAGTATTAAGTATTAAGTATATTTTAATAAGTTTAAAATTTTTGGGTACTTTAATTTTACGATCATTTTGTTTAAACATTAAATTTATTTTTGTAATAAAGACAAAGACAATGTTATGTTTTCTGTTAGTATGTATATATGTGTATGTATGTATGTATGTATGTATGTATGTATGTATGTATGTAAGTTTCATTAAAATAGTGTCATTTTTACACGACTGCCAAAAAGGAGTGTTATGTTTTCAGTATGTATATATGTATGTATGTATGTATGTATGTATGTATGTATGTATGTATGTATGTATGTATGTATGTAGTATGTATGTATGTATGTTTATGTCAGTATGTATGTATGTATGTATGTATATGTATGTATGTATGTGTATGTATGTATGTATGTATATGTATGTGTATGTATGTATGTATGTATGTATGTATGTATGTATGTATGTATGTATGTATGTATGTATGTATGTATGTATGTATGTATGTATGTATGTATGTATGTATGTATGTATGTATGTATGTATGTATGTATGTATGTATGTATGTATATGTATGTATGTATGTATGTATGTATGTATATGTATGTATGTATGTATGTATGTATGTATGTATGTATGTATGTATGTATGTATGTATGTATGTATGTATATGTATATGTATGTATACGTACGTATGTATGTATGTACATGCATGCATGTATGTATGTATGTATGTATGTATGTATGCACGCACGCACGCACGCACGCACGCACGCACGCACGCACGCACGCACGCACGCACGCACGCACGCACGCACGCACATGCACGCACGCACGCACGCACGCACGCACGCACGCACGCACGACGCACGCACGCACGCACGCACGCACGCACGCACGCACGCACGCACGCACGCACGCACGCACGCACGCACGCACGTACGTACGTACGTACGTACGTACGTACGTATGTATGTATGTATGTATGTATGTATGTATGTATGTATGTATGTATGTATGTTTGTGGTTTCATCATAATTTCCTAACGGCTTGTCCGATTTTGATCTACTTTAGCTCGTTGGATTCGTCACTTCACCAGGAGTGTCTTAAGCTACATAACTGTCACCCAAACCTTTAAGTTGCCTCGGTGGCCTAGTTGATAGCGTACTGTGCTTTCACCCCGAGGACCCGGGTTCGATTCCCTGCCAGGGCTTGGCATTTTCATACGCTATAAATTACCCCATCGTCTGCACTAGCTCAAAAAAAAAATCACCCAAACAATCTCGAACGGGGTAAAATTGGGGTGAAGTAGATAGGATGCTTGTTAGCATTTTATAGAGGATAAATACGTTGCTAGGATGAAAACATAAATTCTTAAATAATAATGTACAAGTGTAACGCATATTACTAGAGACTATACAATAAGAATCACTGATTCAATCACGGAAAGCAATAGGGAAACACTCACTTCGGAAACAATGGGCCAAGAATTACTACTAAAGATTCAGCTGATTCAGGACGCTGTGCTGGGAAAAATGACACCTTGAACACAAAAATCGGTAGAGCCAAATCGGTGTTATGAAAACCGGAAGGAATTGTAGACAATCTAGCGTTAGGCTTTGTCCAAAGGTGTACAATCGGAGACGACACCGGCTTTTCAAATTAAAGTAAATAGCAAACAACGTTCAATCGTTGGCGCGACAAAAATTAAATAATTAGAAAATTAAAAATGACCAATAATTGATTTAAATTGAAATACAATTTTTTTCAATCCTATACATGCTAACTACAGTCGGAACATAAGAGGGAACAAATATCAGCGCCAGAACTTCGCAGTGCCTACTTTACAATTTTGTTCTTTTTTAAAATCGCAAGAAATGGGGCTGAAAAAGGGTATTTTTAGTGGCTTAGTCACTAAAAATAATTAAATAAAAATAATTACTTAAAAAAAATAAAAAAATACGACTGCTAAAACACAAAACACACAAAAATTATATCTTTAATAATTAAAAGAAATAAAAATCTAAAATACAATTGATTTAAAAAGATGAAAACAAGGTCCTATTAGAATAAATGCTGAAGAATATTTTCCGAGTATTTAGTTAATAAATTATGAATTTACTTGTTAAGTTCATATAATATATGCAGTCGGGGGCTGCATCTCAAATTATTTGTTTTAAACAGCTCCCAACTGCATTTATTGTATGAAATTTACATGTAAATTCATAATTTATTAACTAAATACTCGGAAAATATTCTTAAGCATTTATTCTATGACCTTTTTCATCTTTTTAAATCAGTTGTATTTTAGATTTTTATTTTTTTAAATTATGAAGTATATAGTTTTTGTGTGTTTTGTGTTTTAGCAGTCCTGTTTTTTATTTTTTTAATTAATGTAGTTATGCGCTTTTATAAAATTAACACTTAAGATTTTCCTTCTGCCACTTAAAAAAAACTTAACACAAACCTTTTTTTATTAACTTATTTGAAGTTCGTATTGTATCATATTGCAATTAATTGTCATTGCATATTTCCAATACTCGTAACCAAAATGTATGATAATTGTATTGTATATCACTGATCTATGGAGGTATTTTTGAAGCAAAGCTTTTTTTGTTAGCTTTGGCCAGAGGAGGGAATAGGAAAAAATGCCCCTAAACGTTTTAATATAACGGAAATATGAAATGGAAACGAGTAAATGAATTTCGTTTCTTCATTTCTGTCTCTTTTCATCCTCCTTTTCGATAACAGTACAGTATATGTGTATTATATGAAAACGTTGTGTTGCTTTGGTTTCGATATTTTTTCCTTAATTGAAAAACACGTGCACGTTGTAACCGTTTATAATACACTCGACATTAATATAAACGTTTATAATACACTCGACATTAATATAAACGTTTATAATACACTCGACATTAATATAAACGTTTAAAATAATTGTTATTAATATTGTGACAGTTCCTAACAATATCACCTAAAACGTATTATATCCTATCAGCTGTTCAATGAAATCAGCTGATCGTTTCGCGAATTAATATAAAACAAATGATCTTTCCTGTGTTTCCGCCCGGGATCGAACCGGAAGCATTGCGCATGTGAGGCGCACGTGATAATCACTATATTACGGAAAATACGAAGACGTTTGACCGATGTAAATATATGAAATGAATTGTTAATTTAATTTTGATAAATATATAATAGTAGAAGATCAGTTGTTTTATTTTAATTATTAACGATCAGCTGATTTCATTGAACAGCTTTAATAAGTTTTAGGGTATGTTGTTTTGTTGTTTTAGGCTATGTTGATTTGTCGTGTTTTCGAACAAACTTTTCGTAATTCAAATGAAAAAGGAAGAGAAAACATGATACATGATTCTTATTTTTGGTTCAGTAAGAGAATTTAAAAAAAAATTTAAATGGTGATTCTTTAAATTCTACTTCTGAAAACCGAGAATACAGTCACGATGATGGAAATGCCAAGAAAATGATACAATGCACTTGACGAATAATTTTACTTAGTTAGTCACTCTGCATAATGGAACTTTTCTTGGAAGATATGTTGCCTCCGTGATCACATTATTCCTGGTGAACAATTTAGCCTAAGGCTTCGTGACGTCATGATAGTGATGTGATAAAATCAATAAAAGTTAAGGTAAAGGAGTAATAACATAATTACTGTAATAAAAAGGTAAATCATAGGGCAAAACCTTACCGAAACATTCTAATATTTAGTTATTTCCATCAAACGATCGTCTTCTCAAATCGGTTTATAAAATTTTCCTAAAACATTGGTCATACATGAACAACATTCGTGTGTTAAATTTTAAATAAAAGAAATTTGTGGTTCATGATTAAGAAACAAAAAATTGCTGAACAATGATTATATATCATTAAGCTACAGTACCAGACTTGTGTTTAGCTCCCCCTCCTACTAAGAAAATCGTCCAAATAATTTTCGGACATTTTAAAGTTTATTTTTATAGCTAAAACGACATATTTATCAAAATTATCTCATCAGTTTTTAAAACTCGATTGAATTCCAAATGAAGGAATATCAGGTTCAGTGGAAATAGAAAATCTGGAGGACTTATTTCTCTAGCGGAACGTTGGCTGAATAGAAATCCGAAGTGATTACTGAGGAAGTGGTTTGTCCATGTCACTTGGACCGGACCTCTGTCACCCGGACTGGGGTTCATTTGGAACTGAATCACGTGACCTGACCCGACTGTACTTATTGTATTCTGGTAGCGTCTCCGTGATTGCCTCACATACTTGGCGTCCAGTTTGGATTGTCTTTTATTAAAACGTGTTTCTCTTTGATTCATAAGACCTCTGTCTGAAATAAAGCCATTCGTGTGCTTTTCGTCAAATGTCGAACAACGAATATTTAATATTTGTATTCGTTGGATATCGGTATGTCAGGTTAGGTGCACTTATGTACCTGATATTTTTGAAATGTCGAAAAAGGAATGTTTCAGTAAAATAACGAACTCCTGTTGTAAATTTTGATTTGTAGCGTTCTTTGGACGTACAAAAGTGAAGGTTATTCAAAAACGACAATCAACAAATGTCTTCTGTTTGATATTCGTAAATCGTCTCTTTGTTTTAAATATCGATCAATGAACGTTTGACGTTTTGTATTTGTGGGAAATCATTAAGGATTAATGCATTAGGAATGAAATGTCGAGCATCGAGTGTTTCTTATTTGGCATACATAGAACGTATTTTGTAAAGTAACGTAACGAATGTTTGTCAAATGCCGAGCAACAAATGTCAGATGGTTGATACTTCTGGAACGTCTGTCAGAAGTAAAAGCACTCACCGAATTCCGAACGATACACATTTCTTGTTAGTTAGCAATCCAACGTTTTCTACTGATGTGCTATTTTCCAAAAACTGAGGAATGAATATTTATTATTAACCTTCGTGAAATATAGTACTTGTACCTGTCGCGTCATGATAATCATTTACATTCGTCAAATATTTAATATGTTGTTGGAGTCACGTGCTTACTAATGTTATTTTTATTCTCATTGTTGTTCGCCAAATAACAAATATTCTTTGTTCGACACTTGAAAAGATGCATGTAACCGTCGTTTTATAATTATCTCTAGTTACGCTGTCCCTGGATCGTAAGTTGATGAAAGAACTTGATGCTTAATGCGTTTAACTATTTAGTACTTTAGGTAAAAGCAAAACAAAATTTTATAGACTTATTACGTGAAACAAAAATACCTATTACCCGACAAAAATACCATAATTTTTAAATTGAAGGAACTTTAAAAACCATTAAAGTATTCATATATTTGTGAGCAGAACTGACTTACTACATACTTAAATACTGCCGTGATGGCAGCGTACATTTTATGAACTTAAAGCTTTGGTACTGCAATGAAGGCCAAAAAGGCCTATTATTCAAATCAAACCGACTCATGTAGGCTACGACGTAAGTTTTGGAATTGGCTACGATCGCGTCATGTAATCATATAAGGAAAGACAGCTTATCAGCTGATCTTCTAACTCACCTTCGATGTACTGTGAGGCACGCCAGAGCTGCGCGAGCAAACATGGCAGCTGTTTCGAAGACCGGAGTATTCCTGCTGTATTTGTTATTAGTACAACTATTGGCGTACTCTTCTGGCATTGAAATCTCCCCAGAAGAGGAAACAACCGAGGAGGATGCGGAACAGTTACATCTATTTCAGGTGCCTAACAGAAGCGGCAAGTGTCCTGACGGTTACAAAAGGGATAGGAACAACAAGTGCAGACTAAATATGGGCTAGGTTCTAGACGTCCTAGGTGTTTTGGAGGTTAGACCCAATACATCTTCGTAAGTACAATTTTTAATTTTTTATCGATTAATTAGTATTTATACATTTATTCAAGATGTACGTGAATATTTCATTCAAATATATGTACGTTGATATTTTTTAAAGAGGCAAATATAATTCACTGAAAGTTTAAAAATGTTTATTTAGGTGACTAAAAACATTGAATAATTTTATTCTTTGTGTACAAGTAATACAGTTTAATTTTTTAATTAGTTTATTAAAAAAAATTGATCAATCTAGTAAAACCTCAATGAATAGAAAACACAAAAAATGCAAACATAAATTATATCTCTAAAATAATTACTTTTGAACGAAAAATTGTTGAACGTTACTTTCTTTGATTGGAAATAAATCTGTAAATCCTTTAGGTTTAGTATTACATTCTCACTATACGGAGAATACAGAAAGTATTGACACCATGACAAAATCGATCACGAAATTTTGATGGATGCATAATACCTCTGAGTAAAAAAATTACTTTATGCCCGTCTAGGAACTAAACTATGATAAAATTTGACTTTAATCCTAGCTTTGGTTCGCTAATATTTCGGAAAAATTTTTAAATTAAAAAAAAAATAGTTATTTGTTGCTCAATGTAATCTGATAAGTTATTCCGAAAAAAACATATAAAAAATAGGTGACTGTTTTGGAATCATACAGTACCGGTTCTATTGAAATAGTCTTGAAAATCGCCCTAATTTATCGACATTGTTTGGTCAGACTTAACGTATACTTACATATATATAACCCAGGCCAGTGTATCCAATTTTAAATGAAATAAGTTTATTTTGAAAGTAAATTGAAACGTTTAAATAGACATTGACCACACTATGTTGAGTTATTAATATTTATATACTAAGTAAAATCTGATAAACCAGTTTTGAAGAATTTTGGTGATGATTTTTCCGTAGTTTCCACACCGGATTTTGAGGGAGGTGTAATTTAAAGTAAAACGTTTGTATAACTTTGTACCTCCATATATTGATATATTGTTACAATACAATATTCTTACGTTAATATTCTGTTACCCATCAGTTAAAGTAAAATTAGGTGACCAATCACAAATTTACTGAGAAAATCAAATTTTAAATTATAGGTAGTAGTTATTATTTCACAGTATTTGTTAGTCAGCAACGTTGAACTTAAATTTTATGAAATTTTTATCGGAACTTGAAAAAAAATGTTTTCTGTTTTCATTCTACTCTGTTTTTGTTCCGCGTTTTGGATCACTATAAACATATTATTATGTTTTAATTACATTATTTGCCCTCATTTTTATAAATGTAATACTAAATACAATTTCCAAAAATGTGAATAAACACTCGATCTCAAGCGCTTAACCCAAAACATAAAACTTAAAACTAGAACGTACACATGGAAGCCTGTGTTCGTAATTTAAATATACAAGACATACTTAAGGATGATATTAGGTTTTTATGTGGGCCTAGGTTTTTAGGTTATGTTATAGGTTGTAAGTTTTATGTCTTATTAATGATAGTTGATTTACACTCTCGGAACTTTCTGAGTTTATATTTTATAAAAATAATGATAACACATTTACGAGCGAAAAGTAGTAATAATATGAATATTCCGTCATTTAGTAATATTTTAGAAAACAGAATTATAATTTCAATATTTTTTTTTGGAAAAATCTAACATTTATATTCTACTTATATGTGCTAAAATATTAAATACTACAAAAACATTATTTTCTGTTAGTTATTTCAATTTAAAATATTTGTTTAATGTTTTAGTAGCAATACTACTGCTACGGAAATAATTAGATTCCAGTAGAGACTACACAATTTTATAAGAAAAACTTCTTATACAACTAGAATAGAATTTTCAGAATGAATTGTTTTCGGTTACCGTTATTCTGTTCAAACATTAAGTAATATTTGCTCTCTTAGAGCCTTACAGATTGTAATAAAAAGTAATCAATTATTTTTCTTCCAGCTAATATTACATAATTAAAAAATGTTTATAATTTTTTAATTCCGCATTAAAAAAATACCACAAAACGTTTTAATATAATGTAGGTATAAGTTACAGCATGTTTTAAACTTTTCACATACCATTAAACAGCAATTGTGGTTATACAGTACTAAGAAAATGGTTATAATCTCTTAATTCTACTTGAAAAGTGTAAAAAAAACACTTTAAAATAGCATAGGTAAAAGCTAGAAAGTGTTTTAAAAACTTTTCATGTATCTCTGAACAGCAATTTGGTTAAATATGACTAAAAAGAGTATTTGTTTGTAATTCTACTTAAAAGTACCACAAAGCCGTCTCGGTAGGCTAGTGGATAGCGTACTAGGCTTTCACCCCGAGGACCCGGGTTCGATTCCCGGCGAGGGCTTGGCATTTTCATACGCTATAAATCATCCCATCGTCTGCATTAGCCCAAGTGTGCACAATAGTCGGACGTTAAAAAAAAAAAAGTACCACAACACATTTTAAAATAATGTAGGAGTAAGCTACGAAATGTTTTGAAAACTTTTCTTGTACCATTAAACAGTTAGTTTGCTTATAGAATACTAAAAAACAATGTTTAAACTACAGTATATGAATATTGTTTGCAAACATATTCGTTTTTATTATGCTAGCAGCGGTTATTGTACTGGTAATCAGCCCCACCCTGAAATGAGTACGTAACATTTGCATGGCCAATTCTCGTCTGACGTCACAGAGGTTAATAACAACATAAAGTGGCACAAATATGGGCATTTAGGCTTGGTAAACAATCGAAGCAAAGTCCGACTGGGCGGATTTGTTTACTATGGTCCCAGGTGGTGACGTGTAGTCGACTTTTTATGACGGTAAACGGTCACTCGTAAACACCACATTCCTTGCGGCGTAGTCACGTCAGCGAGCCAAAGTAGGGACTTTGAAAACCAGTCCAGTAAGAAATGAGAAGGTCAGTGTTCAAGAGAAAGTGGGGCTGTCTCAGTCTAGAACATTGTACTCGCTGCGAACAGTGTTACCTGCCATTAATGCTAAGCCAAGTGAACACAGCCTGTACCTGTATTACACCAGGAGGGAAAGTAGTTTAGGCGTTGAGACGCTGAAAAGATTACGACTCTCATTAGCTCTGATCTACAACGCATAAAACTGAAGGAGTTTTAGAAAAACAAAAATATAATTATTATAATAACGACATAATGTCTTGCTGACATAACGAAAACGAATATAAAAAAATTAAGTATATAGGTTAAAATATAAGAAATTGTTTATTGCAATCGTCTTTCGAACTGCAAAAACAACTTTTTAATTTCCTGATATTATATACTCTAAAAATTTAAAATTTTAATTCTTGCAGATTCTATCACTAGTGGAATCAGATTTAAAAAACATTGTAAGATAAAAGTTTTGATTCTTTAAACGATTTTTAATTACCGTTATTTTTCAACAGTTAAGCGGATTTCGCTGAAAAACAAACAAGTCTAAGTTACAACTAAAATTGATTTTTGCGCCAAGTGTTGGCCAAATCTCTATAAAATGACTTTGAACTTTATTATTATGCTACATTCAAAATACGAAAATAAATCATGAAACCTGTTAGCCTGCTTTTTGCAATGCTGAAGGAATTTTGAAAATTTAAAATGCTATTATAATAACGCTAGTTAATATTTTTAATGCTGGGAATTATTGTAAAGTAAAGAAAATGTCACTGATAAAAGCCTTTGCATAAGAGGCATGTATTATTTATTATGCACTAAAATATAACAATTGAACGCATAAAATGCAGTGTAATTGTACATAAAAATAATATCCAATTGTGAGAAACGGAGAGAGAATTTTTTACAAATATTTACTTTATAAGAAACGCTAAAGTTTCTTGTTAGACGAAGTCAGAGATATGAGCCGAGGACTCACGAGAAATTTTATCACGCTTTTATACGTTACACAGGAACACGTTTGTTCTAATTTTACAATCGAAAATTGGCTTTTGTTATACCAAATAACTTATCCTTTTTTATAAAGTGTTTGTGCTTAAATTTTGCTCTAAAAATTGGTGTTGGTTTTTTAAATTATAACTTTATTTGATTCAAACAAAATAATAATAATAATTTATTATTATAGAATTTTTATTTTAAAATGAGCCACTATCATCTGCCATCGTAGTACGACTTAGACGGGGATCTTGAAATGAGCACCGATCTTAATATCTATATAAAATGAGTGGTTGCTAAACATTATGTATTTATTGCGTGTGTGTATCCCGTTATGATATTATTATTATTCTTTGTATAGTAATCATTAAAATTTAATCAAAAGTTGCATTTTTTGAAATCAGCATTAACGATCTTGATCAAATTTCGAAGAAATATAATGCCTACACAAAATGCTGTATCTCCAAAAAATCCCGTACATGGAATTTTGCTAAAATTGTTGGTGAAATTAATCTGAGATTACACGTTTCATCCGTGACCTTGATCGTGAATTGACCGATGGAAAATTAAGGACTGATGAAACGTTGTTTACGATCAATCCAGAGTCACCTCTCAGTCAGCTTCCACACTTCTACTTAATTAGATCAAAAAAATGGACAACCGTAAAGAAAATGCTTAACTTCATATTAGTTATGATACAAAAAAAAACGGGCTAAGAGAAACATTTTATCTAAAAAATTGCTACAGAAAATGTATGTACCCTTTTTTAAATACGTCAAATGAAATCAAAGGAAAGAAAGAGGAGGGGAAAAGACAGTTTACGTGAGACTGTGTAAACTATTATATTTTTTTAAAATAATTTGTTTGATATGGTGAAACACTGAGATAGAGACGAGACTGATGCCAAAGTGACGTTATCTTTTTGCACTGTTAGTTAGGCGTGAGTTCATTCTTGACTGACCAAATTTTTGAATTGTTTATCCGTCTGTCTGGTTCACCAGTTAGTCAGTCAGTCTGACTACAGTCACGGAGTGAACTGATACCACACTGAACGTATAACCTTCGATTTTAGGATTTATAGTTCGTCAGTAAAAAAACTTGAGTTTAAATATATTTATGGTTTGGTTGTGAACAGGAAAAACATAAAAAAAGGTTTGTTTTTTTAAATTTTTTTAAACGTAAACTTCGTTTATTTCAAATTTGGTACATTGAGTTGAATATCAAATATTCAGATATTGTAAAAATTAGAGTGAAACATTATTTTTAATAACTGCGACTGTTTACATTTTTTTGTCAGTAATTCAGAAACCGAACTTCTTCTAGCAAAATTTAATGTGAGAAAATTTGAGTATGTTATTATCTTATTTCGTAACACATGAACGCCTATTTTATTTGGTACGTACGTTTTTAATAATATGACGTTCAAGTTGTTTTGAATTTTTTCCAACATTCTATCTTTTGTTTAATCTTAAAGCAAACTCTACAGGCATAAACACGATTTTCACAAAAATCATGTTATCAATATTGTCAACTCTGATTTGCCAACCGATTCTTCGGTAAAAGTTTGTAATCATAACTTGAGTTCAAGCCAATCTTGAAAAATCAGTTCAACTTTCTAAAACCAAGTACTTTCACTTTGTAATCGGACTTGTCTACTTTCAATAAAAATGTTAAAACAAATACGTTTTAAATACTACATTAAATTTCACAAACTCCAAACTTTCACTTTTATGTCAACTTCAATCTCAAACTGTTATCATTCCTTAACCGAAATTCTAATTTCGTAAAATTTATAATGTAATTCTAAATCATATTCACCAATTACTAAAAGAGAATTAGAAAATTAACAAATATTTAGTTTATAATAAAAATAGGATTCAATTTGAAAGGATATAATACGACAAAGCTATAACGTTTTTAAGAATTTGAATGCTTCACAAACCTATGAACCGATTTTTATTGACAACGAAATATCCAAGAGCGTGCGTGCGCGCGCACACACACACACACACACACACACACACTCTATACAAACATCTACTTTATAAACAGAAAAACAAGATACACCGGAAATATTGTTACGTTGTACAGGGGTGAATGTAATATTCACCTAAACAGCTGATTTCGCACCAAAGTTGTTTCAGTGGTAAATTTCAAGTGACTCTACGTTTATTGTGATTGGAAGGGATAAATATAAACAGCTATATAGGTTACATAATTATTGTCTATTTATCAATAGTTAATATTTTGTTATTTATATTTGATTTTGAGGAATATGGTCTAAAGAAATAAAGTGATTAATATAATTAACTGGGTTTTAATTGGAAGTAAAATTATATTGTAAAATCTGAGACAGGGTTAGGAGTAAACACTTTGTATGCAACTGAAATAGTTTTAGAGCCGGAAGGGAGAGACCAATTTGTATACCTATAAATGTTTAATTACTCTTAATTATTTTAAAGGATCAATGTTTATTTTATTCTCCCTGGTATAGGTTTTGATGGCCATTGCGGTTGCAATTGCTGATTTTTAAGTGTAAATATCACTTTTTTAGTGTAAAAATTTACTTTTTTTGTACGATAACGAAAAATAATTCCAGTTTTGAAATTAATTACAATTATCATTCATTATTTTTTTATGAAATTTGTTGTTAAAATGTAAAACACACTTTTTCTGTTCAATTATTTTTTCAAAATATCCGGTTTGGAAGATATTGGAAAAAACAAAACAAACTGGAATCTTGTTACGATTAATTTTTGTGTTTACTTTTGAATAGATTTTTTTCATACTTACATTACATAAAACTGAGTTATGAAACGTTACTTATAATGAATATTTGAGCAAACCTAATAAAGAGATTTTTAAATTTTAATCTATAGCTTCGGAACCGAAATTTCGGGAGCTGTAAACTGTCTAAACCTTGTATTTGCATTTCATTTTGTAAAATTTCATCTAAATCGTTTGAGACGATTGTGAAAAAGGCCTATTTAAAACAACTATTTTTTGTCTAAATTCAAAATGAACATCCAAGTAAAAAAAACAATAATTTTTTGATTTTGAAGACATGAAAACGTAAAAATTAAGATAATTTTTTCTTACTATCACAATGCTAAACTTACATTAAATTCAGTATAGTAAAAAATAAAAACGAAATAATTTTGGACGTAGGTTATGGTTTATTTTACTAATTTTTGTTTTATCCCAAACTGTATATACATGATTCATAAACTGTCCTGAATAATTAAATATCATCAAATCTTGGCTAAACACACACACACACACACACACACACACACACACACACACACACACACACACACACACACACACACACACACACACACACACACACACACACACACACACACACACACACACACACACACACACACACACACACACACATGTAGACAGACAGACAAATATCCAAATAAAATTTATCCTTCGGACATAAGGAACCGGAAAATTTAATCATCCATAAAAAGAATCAAGATCGATTTTTACGATGTCAGAATCGTTTTTTACAGTGAGAAAATAGAAAGCAAAAGTAAATCACTGATAACATTAAGACCTATTCAACTTACAGATTCGTCTGAGCTCCAAAACGCAAATGCAACCTCTTCATTTCACTTTCATCACATAATATAAAACACCGATAAATAACATTTCAATAATCAGTCGAATCATTCTACAAACAACACGATTAACCAAACAATTTTCTACATTCACCGTAACGGTCTAGTTTATATCCTTTAGGACAATGTTTAGGCGCGTCTATAAAATGTAACGGGTTATCTACGTTGTCGGTGGTCTCTTCTTCCAAATCGATTTCGATTGAAGAAACGTACCACAACGTGAAAGTAAGCAGGTACAAAGCGATACGCCTGCAGACATAACCGAGCCTGTGCAAATACTCCATACTACCCGTGTTCACTCGAGTGCTAGACCCGAGCGACTGATGGTAAATCCTGTCCGGCAAGGCCACTTAAGTTGGCATAAATTACATTCCACATACTGTACTAAAGTATGATCCCATGTCATGACGTAATTATGTAATTTACGGACAATAGTGGGACAGGAGTGACCCTGGATACATTTTGGTGGAAGGAAAAGAAGTACTGATTCAGGTGGATCTTGTTTCGAGAAGCTTCGATGTAGCTTCACACAAAAATGTAGGCTTAATCGCCGTCAACTACTTTGGAGAAATTAAGCAGATCGCAAGGGTTTTGCGATTAGATTCAAAACTGTTTGTAAGGCGGAACAACGACCTTGTTGTGGTAACAATTATAATTGGCCATATTTTTACAAAATATTATCTACATCGTAATGCTATTTGAGGAAACACAATTTTAACAGGTTTAGTTCAAAAAAGATTAACAAAATTTTTTTGAGCTGTGAATAACCCAGCCCTCATGCTATATTTCATAAGAGTCAATTTATTAGTGTAGTCTTCAGTGACGTGCTTTCACATAAGGACAAATCAATGGAAAAAAATAGTTTTGTGAACCGAGAGGACCTGAAAACGTATAAAATCTTGATGGGGCTGAAAGATACGTCAGATTCTTATGCTTCTCACTGTGAAAAAGAAAAATAATATTTTTTTAAATAAAAACATTATAAGTTTAAATATTTTACAGGTGTTATTGAAACAGTTTTGAAAATGAATTTTGTCTTGAATCAGTCTTAAAAACAATTACTTTAAAGGTTCAATGCTTAGCGTATTTTATTCTCCCGTGTCTAGGTCTTGATGACCAATAAACTCGCTGCACCTATTGAGAGGATTTAGACGTCCCTCGCGGTACCCGAGTCTAACACACAGTAACACTTACAACACAACACTTACGACTTTAACACTTTACACTCACGCGTACATATAGGGAGGCAATAATAGCCTCAATGTGCTTTTCCTTAATATATATATATATATATATATATATATATATATATATATATATATATATATATATATATATATATATATGATGACCATGGCGGTTACAATTGCTCATTTTACAACGGGAATTCCCTTACAGACTAACATGCAATTTTGGCATTGTTTATTTATCGCCTGTTTTAAATTCCGTTGCTGTCCACACTACAAACAATCTGCCAGAATATTTTCCGTCACATACAACGTTGCCAAATTTCCTTGAGCCAATGGAACTTTTGTTTACTCACTTTGGAAAATCCCATTACCTCATACAAATTAATCACGACAATTAATTAAGACATTGCCGCTAATTGCATCCACAGTTTTCGCGTTAGTTGTAATACCGGATGTTGTAAGAACGAATGAACTTCCCAGTAAAAGTGCTCAAATTATTTTGAAACAGTGATTTCTTGCTAGGTGTAAGTGATAGGTTACAAGGAACGTAGTTTAAGATGCACCGATATGCTATGATTTTATTATTTCTGCACGTGATAGCTCTGACTAGAGCTTTTATTTTCCCGCCATTTCATCGCGTAACGGAAGCGCCGATCGTAGAAGAAACGACCGAAGAAACAGCGGAGGTACTGCATTTGTTCCAAGTACCCGGGTTCTGCCCGAAAGGTTACAAATTCGATTGGCACAAGAACTGCAGAAAAATTTTCGGTTTTGCTTGTATTTAAAGTGTCTAGCTACGTGTGTTTGAGTGCTTTTTGTTGTTTAATGTCCCAAAGTGTATCGATTAGTGTAAGTATTTATCTCAGGTTAATGACATTTTAAAGGAGTATTATTATAATATCTATATATATTAATAAAGGTGATAAATCCTAATTCCAGTGAGTACAGCCGTTATATGTGACAGTTATGTTAACGTTATTTTAAATAATAGGTGTTTGTCCAGATATATTATCACACATCATTTTCCCTTTGTGTTTGACCTTATTTGTTTACAAAGTTCCAACGATAATCTTAAGGAAAACAATTATTTTATCAGTCATTACTTAACATACCAAGAGAGTATTAACCGAGGAGTTCATTAGGTTAGCCTCAGAGCGGAGTAAATAGCCTAAAACGGTTTTCTTCCCAGGTGTTAAAATTTTCATGCTTACTCAGATATTCTAAAAGGGGAGACCCTGGTTAAATAAAATAAATATTACACTAAACAAATCTTATCACATTTTACTATTTGCCTAAAAAGTCTTTTGTAAAAAATATTTAAAAATACTAAAACATGGAAAATTTCGGAAAAAAACTCTGCTTCTCAGCCTAAAGTCAAGCGTAAGAGAATAAATCGATTATGTTTTCAAACGAATCCAACGTCAGTAAAGATTTATTTTCACTTTTTCGATTTATTCCAAAATCGTGAAATTATTTCATTTTAAGATTTGTATCCTGTCTTCAGTTTTGATCATAAATATATGATTAAAATCTAATTACCATACATTTATAAATTAGAGCAAATTTTCCTTTTTTTGTTAGTACATTTCATTACCTGACTACGTATTTAATAAAACTACCTACCTACTGAAGAAGGAACAAATAATCAGTAGCGAGGAGTGAGAGATATACATACTTATAAACCATTGCTGTCTGGCCATAGTAAACAGTACTCTTGTTTGTCGGCATATACAATCAAAAAAGCTGAGTTTCCGGACAAAAACATTTTTCGAAACACTTACAAATACACTTACCAAACTGATTTTACTGAATTCTTCTTTTTATTTTCGGCTTAAAACATTCTACGGCGTCTTCCGATTTCTAGTTTTCATCTTTCTCTGTCGTTCCATAGATCTTGATCCAATCCCCCCTCTCCCACTTCCTTATCAATTCCATCTCTCCAACGAAGTTTGACCATGTCGTTTCCACTTTAGAATATCTTTTGGAAGCCGATTTTTGTCCATCCTTTGGATATGCCAAACCATAGATATTGCGACATTAAGATAAAACAACTTGGATGGTTTGGTCAGTAATTTTACTGTATGCTACTTATTTCATTTTTAATATTATATATTTAACGTAGAATATGATCTTGGTAAATATTCAAGACACCAAGCCCAATGTAACGTATTAGGCCTACGTCCTATTGGAGGGGACGACCTTACTAGCAACTTGTGTGACCAGCCAGGGCTAGTTACACGTAACTGTGTGAGCATTGAATATAAACGGACTAGAAGTACAGCTACCATTTGATGAAAAGCATGCTCGATATCATTGGCTTAAGTCCAAGTAGTTATTCTATTTGCCGCTAGGAACACTGCAAACTGTAAGGACAGGAGGCAAGACTTTTGAGGAAATTGACAGTACAATTATCTATTTAACTATACTTGAACACTTTGCCGCAAGATGCCACCAGCAGTGCTCACATATCTTTCATAAGGATATTATTCTAGTACGTTTATATTCAATGGTGTGAGGTTATAAGACACTGTCCACACTTGTAATATTCACTCGCACATTGGTTACTTGCGCACACTCAAGCAATCTTACGAAAACGCAACGGCAAATTTTTGAACTCGACAACTTTTGAGTCACGAACGCTTTGCATAAACATGGATTCAGTGACTGCATCTCCGATTACTTCATTAGTCGTATAAGCGAATTATGCAATTTAGGATTTACTTTCAAATCATCTTTTTTTATTTAAAATTTGCTACACTGACTTAAATTGTAATTCTTCATATATGAACAAAATTTGATCAAAATCTGACCAACCAATTTTAATAAATTCGGCTGATTTTCACGATTCCCCCATCAATAGGTGCAACTTGTTTTTTTGTGTATACGCACCCATACGCTTGTTTCATTCGTTAACGCATTCGACCAAAAAAGAGCTTTAAAAATTGGAAAGTTTATAGAAGTCCTGATGGGTTTAAACAAGACCAACATTCAAGATTTCATAAAAATCGGTCAATTGTTATAGTGTTCAACGTTACCAACAGACCAAGAGAAGGATATATACGCGTAGGTACAGAAGGACATACGGCATGAAGGTATTGACGGTCGACACGCGACCTGAACTCGTGTAAACAGAGCCTGTAGTCCAATTACGATTCTTGACCTTGAGTGTAGGTTATATAGGTTTTTATAGACAAAGGTTAAGTGAGAACAAGGAAAAGTTTGCATTTATTTTGCTCAAATATCAGGGCATCTATACACTCATTTTAATATGTGCTCCTATCATGCCAGTGAGTTAGCAGTTTTTCGCGATAACTTCGAAACTCATTATCTGTGCCTTTGTATCTGAGGTCCTGTTGCAGTTAGTTGCCTAAACAGATAAAACTTTATCAATTTCAGCAAATAATTTCCTTGTTTACAGAGAGTGTTTACAAATGGTTTGCTTATGAACAAAAATATTCAACATGAGAAATTCTGGTCACATTATTTTATTTGTGAAAGTGTTTTGCAGTGTGTGTGTGTGTGTGTGTGTGTGTGTGTGTGTGTGTGTGTGTGTGTGTGTGTGTGTGTGTGTGTGTGTGTGTGTGTGTGTGTGTGTGTGTGTGTGTGTGTGTGTGTGTGTGTGTGTGTGTGTGTGTGTGTGTGTGTGTGTGTGTGTGTGTGTGTGTGTGTGTGTGTGTGTGTGTGTGTGTGTGTGTGTGTGTGTGTGTGTGTGTGTGTGTGTGTGTGTGTGTGTGTGTGTGTGTGTGTGTGTGTGTGTGTGTGTGTGTGTGTGTGTGTGTGTGTGTGTGTGTGTGTGTGTGTGTGTGTGTGTGTGTGTGTGTGTGTGTGTGTGTGTGTGTGTGTGTGTGTGTGTGTGTGTGTGTGTGTGTGTGTGTGTGTGTGTGTGTGTGTGTGTGTGTGTGTGTGTGTGTGTGTGTGTGTGTGTGTGTGTGTGTGTGTGTGTGTGTGTGTGTGTGTGTGTGTGTGTGTGTGTGTGTGTGTGTGTGTGTGTGTGTGTGTGTGTGTGTGTGTGTGTGTGTGTGTGTGTGTGTGTGTGTGTGTGTGTGTGTGTGTGTGTGTGTGTGTGTGTGTGTGTGTGTGTGTGTGTGTGTGTGTGTGTGTGTGTGTGTGTGTGTGTGTGTGTGTGTGTGTGTGTGTGTGTGTGTGTGTGTGTGTGTGTGTGTGTGTGTGTGTGTGTGTGTGTGTGTGTGTGTGTGTGTGTGTGTGTGTGTGTGTGTGTGTGTGTGTGTGTGTGTGTGTGTGTGTGTGTGTGTGTGTGTGTGTGTGTGTGTGTGTGTGTGTGTGTGTGTGTGTGTGTGTGTGTGTGTGTGTGTGTGTGTGTGTGTGTGTGTGTGTGTGTGTGTGTGTGTGTGTGTGTGTGTGTGTGTGTGTGTGTGTGTGTGTGTGTGTGTGTGTGTGTGTGTGTGTGTGTGTGTGTGTGTGTGTGTGTGTGTGTGTGTGTGTGTGGTGCTGTGTGACAGTGTGTCGTGTAATCAGAAAATTCTTGTTCGTTAATCAGTTCGTTCAGTTTCAAAATGGCGGCCATTTCAAATCTTAAGGGATTCATAATTTTTTTTGTATTTTAAAAAAATAAATCTTACCATCGTAATCAGCATTAAGAACTGTATAAATTAGTTTTATAAATTTTTAAAAATCCATTGAAATTAAGAAGTATTTTGATGGAGTTCAGGGTTAATTTTCGTATTTCCAATGTGAGTTGAAAGTTCAAAATGTTAATGTATGCAGATTTTAATGTTGATTATGATTGTGAACATTATAATTTCAAAAAGGTGACATAAATACACTTTTGTAAAATCCCTTCTATCACGTCAGCTAGATGCGTGCTACCATTGCTTTACTGAATATACCAGTTTTACCGTGTACAGAAACAAACAAAATTGTGTGTGTGTGTGTGTGTGTGTGTGTGTGTGTGTGTGTGTGTGTGTGTGTGTGTGTGTGTGTGTGTGTGTACCTAAAGCTTAACAAAAATTAACCATCTTCGGTAACATTTTAATTGACCCAATTTTCAACTAGAAGCCCACGAAATTTAAAAAAAACTGTATTAGTTTACAAACAGACAATTTTTCTGTAGAAACGATTTTTGACAGAAGTATTGAAATAACTGGTGCTAAACGTTATGCAAACTAATATCACTAATCACTAACGCATATTATTAAGTACTACACCTTACATGTAGAGCTGATATCTTTAAAAGGAAAGAACTCATTAACTGATCATCGTTAAAAGAGTCTTTATCAAGGTTTAAAAAGCTGGAAGGGATTAGGTCTTTAACCTTTGGCCTTGACTACCAAATAAATATAGGCTACATCCTGGTGTTGTTTCTGCAAACTAATTATTTGAACACAATGTGTGTCCTATTCTCAAGGTGAACACTGATTATCTGTTCTTTGTTTCAAAATTGAGGGTAACTATATGTTAAACTGTTTTGAAATTAAGTTTGCAGTAATCATTTTACCAGATCACGTTAGTTTTTTTTAATGGTTTCAGGAAATTTTAATGAAGTGTTTTAGTATAGGGAATTATTAGCAAATCACTGTTACAGCAGACATCGTAGTAATATCCTCACACGGAACTATAAAATAAATACTGATTGTTATTCCTAAAACACATTTTAAAAAGTCATACAAAATTATATAATTATACGTACAGACATTTATAAATATATATACCATATACATGTCTGTACACTGTAGTTTATAATTTGAGTGTTATATGATTTAGATGTGACACACAAAATTGATTTGATAAAAAAATTGATTTTCAAAAGTTTATCAACGTAAAAATTTATCAACGTACTATCTTTACTACGTTGAGCATTAATTTTTGTATTTTTATGCATCGTGAAAAAAAATTTCGTTTATAATGTTTACTGTTTCTTTGAAAGCTTGCTTCTATCACGTCAAATAACGTTCTCTGGCTTGTTTACAGAAATTAATAAAAAAACTTGTTTCATTTGATATTCATGTTGTTGTTTTTTCCATAATTAACGTGCCTGGTAGCAAAATTCTTTGCGAATATTCTGTAAAAAATAAGGTTTTGGATCGGCTATCAGGGGGAAGACCTCTAATATAAAGGATATCGACTTTCAAACGAGCGTCGATTCTGACCTATACATCAATCCTTAATATGAAGCCCTGATTATATATATGTATATATATGCATATGTACATATATACACACACACGCATATATATATATATATATATATATATATATATGTGTGTGTGTGTGTGTGTGTGTGTGTGTGTGTGTGTGTGTGTGTGTGTGTGTATGAAGTTGGGTGCTTTCGATATTTTGGTCAGATTTAAAGGATATTTGGCAAGAAAGTCGCGTTTATTTAGAAAAATTTGCCGAACAGTTTTGAAATAATAACTTTTTGCATTAATATTTAAAAAAAAATAGTTTTTACTATCGTCTTTAGGTTAAAACTACATAAGTTAGCATTTTAAGTTTTCAAAACCATTTGAAGTTAAGAAATAGGATTTAAGGCGACAGTAGTTTTTTCGTATGTTCAATATAGTTTAAAATTAAAAGATGCAGCATTTAATTCAGATTATGTTTGTGAAATCTGAATTTCAAAAAAAAGATTAAGATGAAAAATGACTATTGGAAATTTCATCACATAAGCGAGACAATTAATAAATTTCAATACAGAAAACCTTTTACTATTAAATATTTTACATTTTTTTGACAAAACCTTAGAATTGTATTGTTTAACTGCTAAATCTTTAATTTGTTACCCTAGCTTTGTTAGTGGATATTGTTTAATTTTCAGTTGTTTAATTAAAAAAATATGTATCTATTAAAATTTTCTGTAAAACAATATTACACGAAACATCTCATATTTAATTACTTTGTATTTGTGCTTCAGACAGTGTTAAAATTTGGGTCGTGTGTAATAATTAATAATTCATGCCTGTGCATCAAGTTTTAAACAAAAGTAATTTACAATTTGAGAATAAATCAAAAAGTAAAAAAAAAACGAAGTGCTCAGGTGTTGTTTATTTTTTTTTTTTTTTTTTATACGCAAACTGTACAGTTTTTTTTCAGATTTGCTATACACTACAGATTTATAAATTTTAGAATATGACCAAAATGTTTCGTATTAAAATAGTTGGAATTGATTTAAAAATAAACAGAATTTTGAAACATTTGAAATGAAAATAGAAATAGTTTCTCCTTTACTTGAAAAGAAATAAAAATAAGGGAGAACCAGGACATAACAAATTTTGAAAAAACAATCTTGCAATTATTGTAGTCTTTTATGAATTGTATATATATATATATATATATATATATATATATATATATATATATATATATAACATTTCCTAATTTTATACAAACTAATTTTTAATTAACTTAAAAATTCTCTATATTTATCGTTTTAATACAGAAAGCAAAACAATTTTATAGGTCAATTTTAACAGGTTTTCTCGTTTCTCTAAGAAAATGAAAAAAATAATTTTTAAGCGAATATCTGTCTCTAAATACACAGGGTAATTCTTTTTACGTTGGTCTAATTGTATTTCATAAACTACTTATCTGAAAAAAAAACTTTAAATTAGGATTTTTTCCCTTTTTCATATCCTAACAAAATCTCTTTTCCAAGCCTGAGAAATTGTCTCCGTTTTCCAATATGGCTACCAAATTTCTTATGATATTACTTCTGCTTGCAAAATCTAAGGGAAAGTGGCGGCCATTTCTCGTATTTACAATACAGATTTGTAACGTATTTGGAAAAATGACAAAAGCCTTCCATTTAATGTTTTCCGACAGAATAATAATTTACGTAGTTTATCAGTGTAAAATATCAGTGTATCACTTCATGAGAAAATACCAGGCTCTGTTGCACCTAGTTCTCTTATAACTAGTTATTACAAATAAAACGACAAAAATGTAAGTATGTACCATAAAAATCAGGCCTTTACAAATAAGTATTAAAAAAATAACAATAGATTTTTATGTAACTTTTTCCATGCACTTACTGAATCAAATTAGACGTATTTATTACGTAATTATACAACTCAAGTTAGAAGTAATTAATCAAAAACCGAGAAATATGCAAGGACACTCGATTTCTCAAAATCAGCTTTACAGATTTTATTCTAATAATAAATGCAATTTTTAGAATCTTTCTGAGTTAATTGTGCAAATTTTTAAATGAAAGAAATTTACAGTTAAAAAATATCTAATGAAATACATTATGCATAGTTTACTTTATTAAAAAATTTGCATCCTGATTTGAGTCTTGCTTGTAAATATATAACAAATGTTTGAATAAAATTAGTCGATCTGATTTTGAGAAATAAGATAGCATACATTAAGAGCTCTTAGAGTATTCCATTATTTGCCTTGACATAAAATGTTAGCGTATTTTTAACACAACAACACTATTTTCATGAAAAACATTTATTGATATATTTTAATTTGTTTAGATTTGGAGCTAAACGAAGAACAAATGCTGAGATCTCAACAATATATACAAGACTTCAGTAAAAACAATCCACTATGTTTCTACTAAAAGTTGAACTTTAAAAATAGTTTGTGTATTATTAAAATGTCGTTAAACACTAATTAATTTAAAATGTTTATAGCTTTATAAAACATGTTGATGTTTTCTTAAATGAATAATGTTTGTGTAGGTTATCTTTGAAAATATTAAAGTATCTCACTTGGTTTATACTGCCATTTTGTTGAAATATATATTATTTAAAGATTATCTTATCCCTTATGATTTTTTACTTATACTACCAAAATTAAAAACTAAATTACCTATTTAAAAAATTTTTTTTGACAAAATATCAACAAACAGACGTTTTGTCTCGTCATACATTTACGTTTTGATCCGAATCGATACAAACTTTGCTTAAAAACAATATAGACAATAATAAATAATAATGGACAAATAATTACGGACCTTGGACTATCAAAATACAAACAACCGTTACAATATGGAAGATATTCTAAATTACAAAAAAGCACAACTTTTTCAGCAGTATTTTGAAAATCTGTTTCTATAATCGTTAAGAAATTTGTGAAATTGTGCACATTTTAACGATAATTTTGACGTTACAATCACATTAAAAAGAAACACATTAAGACAAACAAATTTAGATATTCTTTCCGCTATTTGATGAACGGTAAAAAAACGGATGCACTTACTTGACGGATGTTTTTTTTGGTTTTGTGATGATCTCGACAGAGGGTTTTAACATTTTGTATCACGGCCTGAAGATGAAACAATAGAGTTTCGAAACCTCGGCAGCCTTTACGAGGTGAGTAGATAGACCACTGACGGGAAGAATATCTCATAATCCTAATTACTTACTTTACCGGTTAACATTAAGTTGTTAGCTAATATCCCATTCAATGTTTGTGCCAGATGTGACTTCCGTGTATCTAAATATTCGTTTATGTGGTGATGTACAATTTTGTTTTAAAATAAATCAGTTCCAAATGGCAATGCGTTTAATCTACATCAAATTCCATACAATTAACAAAGTTAACGATCCATATAATTGGGTAGACTGCCAGTAAAACTTACATATATATGATGTTCACAAATAGATTTCTTTGATTTGATAAATTATCGGATGTTTTTGTTATTCTTTTGGTGTGATTTGTCTCTTAAAAAAATAAATTGAATCTGAAAAAAGTTTCTGCAAATTGTTTGCAACATTCATTTTAATGAATCAGATCGGTCTAAATGAAAGACAGTTCTTGACATCTCAAGTAATTGAAAGTCCCACCGTTGCAGACCATCTGTCAGAATACAGGTGATCCATCTCTGTGATCTGTGCTGCTATCTAACGGATATTTCTGTAACACATTGGGACTGTATTTACAGTGATGAATATATTAGTGCGATATTACTAGTCATTTCTTACAGGCAAAAGTTATATAACGTTGTAATCGAACATATTCGCTAGAGAATATCTGTTAGGAATTAATACCATAGATAAACTACTTTTTTTATAATAAACGACTCATAAATATTATAATCTTTACAATATATTATGAATTTAATAACTTGTCTTGAGCACTGTAATTAAAAATGTTTTTAAGCGAACATTTTTTATTTGTAACTGTAAACATTTAATCCATAAGACTAAAATACTTTAAGCGTAAAATTACTCAAACTATTAAAAGATTTAAGAGTATATTTTTAAACAACATATTTATGTAGTGGAATATATATTATTATTAGGAAATAATTTTAAGGATCTATGTCATTAGTAAAAGTTTTTATTACAATTTTTAAAAATACATTATTTATAGTACTAGTCAAATTTTATTTAACTAGTCTATAAACTTGTATCATATAAATACGTCGAGAAATGAATTTTATTTGATCTGATGTTGTCTGGATTTTCTCATGACAAAAATTATGTAGTCAAAGTTCTGAAAAAGTAGGAAAAATATAATTATTGTTATAATTCAAAATAAATTTCCATTGCTACTTTACGTACATTTCAAATTTTCACATAATTAACAATGAAAAATCAAAATCATTGACAAACGTGTAGACTACTTCAAAAAACCGATTTCACGAAAATCGTTCTGAATTTGTTTTGATTTCACTTTAATGATATTTCTCGGTTTTCATTGTTATCATCCACGTCCGCAATTTTAGTCCAAACTTGCCACGAAAATAGATTTCCATAATAGTTTGGACAATTTCGCTGGACAACGAAATTCGTTTAAAAATGGCGGATATTTCAAATCTTTCAATATTCTTAATTTGTTGGGATATTTAAAAAAAATCTGTTTTCACCACCGTAACCAGCATTAAAGACTGCATTAATTAGTATTTTGGATTTTTAAAATCCGTTGAAATTAAGATTTAATTTGACGGCGGTTAGGGCTTTAGTATTTTAAATGTAAAATAAAACTTCGAAATGCTAATATTTTTAACGTTGATTTTAACACTGATTATGACAGTAAAATCAGAATTTCCAAATGGTAAGATAAAAGAAAGTATTTCTGGAAATTCACTTCTATCACTTCAGCGAGACAGTCGCGTACAGCGATTATTAAATCAATATGAATACTGTACAAGTGCATAAATATTGTGCTGAAGATATTCGATAAAAATCTGGTTTATGCTAATAGCAATAAATGAACTCGGAAAATAGACATATTTTCTCAAAATCGGTTCATCTTGTTTCGAATAAATTTTTGTTATACATGAACATTCATAATTAAAGTTAATGGAATAAATTTTAATTTACAAAACAAACACACACAAAAGTAATATTAAGGCAAAATAACAGAACTTCGACAAAAGGCTAATGTTTTTTGATTTAATTTACAAAACAAACACACACAAAAGTAATATTAAGGCAAAATAACAGAACTTCGACAAAAGGCTAATGTTTTTTGATTTAATTTACAATCATATTTTTAAAACCTCAAATTTGTGACTCGAGGTAAAAGTAATTCATAAATTTTCAAAATGAAATAAAGCAATTTTAAGATTATGCCTGTTTTTTTATTTTTGTGCCGGCAATTATAGAACTGGATTATTTGTAGAGGTTGTAAACCAATAAGAGTAAGTTTTATATTCGGTACTTTTGTAAGACTACATTTGAGCAAAATTGATCAAAAGCTCTAAGTGTTTTTGAAAAAAAATATTTTTAGGACTTTTAAATAAATAATCAATGAAACGAAGCTTCCAATAACTATAACTTATAACTTATATAATAAATTGGACTATTATTACTGCTTATTGGAATATTTGCCAACAATTTATTACTACATTTTATAGACAAACAATTGCAAATATTTTTATAAACAATAATATATTATAAATATTCTATTATTTAATAATAACTTAAAAACAGACTAATATAACGTACCAAAATATGAGTCAACTGTGCATAAATTCTAAAGGTCATCAAAATCAGTAAATTCGATTAAGACAAAACTACTTTACACAGTAAACTATACAGAAACAAATTTATATTTTATGTTTATTTTGTCTGTTAATAAAATCATAACAATTACGAATAAATTCTTTAAAAAATCATGAATAGTTATATTAATCTAAGTAATAATGAGAAATCAAAAATAGTGTTTAAAGAATTTGTATATTTTTAATATTTTTTTCTTAAATATGTATCGTATGTATTAATACGATTTTCCAATTTTGATACGTCTATAGGTGTTAAAGAATTGTTTATATTCATATTCAATATCCTAAGGACAGTATACAAAAGGCTTTGTCCCATTGTTAATGTCGACCCTTTGGAAATAATGTTGAACTTCATTTTGAAGTTGTAATAAAAGCACATTTCCAAATTCGTTACAAGATATTTGCTTTGGAAAATTCTAATGCATCAAGATGGTTAAGCTTTTTGACATTCTTGGCACTAAGCTGGATCGCCTTTGATGCGAATTTTAAATTTAAAGCGGGAATGTTTTTCCATCTGTATGTCAAGAATGAACAAAAGTCAAAAAATAAACAAACTCTATGAAATAAAAAAAAGTTGTTAAAAAGTTTCCCAATCATGAATTTTATTCGAAAAATTTCTTATAAGTTTGTCTGCAGTGGGTTTTATTGTTTAATTGTTCATAATGAATATGAATAAAAGGTGGGCTTATTAAACATGATAGAATGTACTAGTCAATTAGGCTAATGAGCGTCTGATTTACAATGTTAAAGTTACATTGATAAGATACGCATTTTCAAAA
This sequence comes from Callitettix versicolor, assembly GCA_022606455.1. Lineage (NCBI taxonomy): Eukaryota > Metazoa > Arthropoda > Insecta > Hemiptera > Cercopidae > Callitettix > Callitettix versicolor. The sequence goes on from CM040189.1 coordinate 67,320,548, forward strand.
AGTTTATGTATTTGGGTCTAAGAAGTTGAAAAATAACTAACCATATTTCTGTCCTGGATTTTATAAAATCACATTTTTTTTGAGTATACATTTTTATTAATTAATTTTTTTATTTACAAAATATATTTCTTATTTTATATAAAAATTATGATAGTGAAAAAACTATCTTGATATGTTAGTGGATATAAGAGTTTTCAGTTGGATGTCCATACATCACAAATTTATGATAGTGAAAAAACTATCTTGATATGTTAGTGGATATAAGAGTTTTCAGTTGGATGTCCACACATCACTGGGACTACACAAATTTACTTTGTAAAGGCGTTCTGTTCATATGTCGAGAATATTCAAGTGAAAAAGTAACCAATTTTGTAAAATAAATATTTTGTTTACGGTGTTACTACGAAATATGATTTCTAATTTTTTCTAAATTCTAGAAGACATTTAGTCTTTATTAAATGTCATTAAACATTTAGTTGTTATTAAGTACTGTTTTTGTGACTTTTTCTACCCAAAAAGCTTCTTATATCCTATCGACAAAAATAAAAGATCGGTTTAATTTCTCAAAATCAGTTCTTCAGATTTTGGTTCACAAGTTTAACGCAAAAGATTTTACGGTCAGAGTAAAAACATGACCGCAGTCATGTTTGTTTTAACATGAATTTCTTTTCTGTCAAATTTGATACTGTGACGAGATAGGCTATATTTTTTTTATATTATCAAAACAAATAAAATCTCACTAACGGAATTCTAAAAATTAGGCCGAAATATTTTGTTGTTGTTAAAATTTAATCCGGTGTTATTAAAACTTATTACAAAAATTGATTTGGTAGACTGCAAAATCATTTGATAATTTATTTTCAATAAATTATTGAAAATAATTTATTCAATTATTATTGAACGTCGGTTATAATAATAACCAAGCTGAACATTGGTTAAGTTTTATTTTTGTTTTCAAATTAGGCTAAATTTTTTTGTCGATAATTTCCGAATCTAATTTTTTTGCTAAATAATTCAATTTAAAAAAGTCTGTGTATTGATCTTTTTTCACCAACTATTAATTGAAAACCCTTGGTTATTTGCCAGAAAGTTTGTGCCAATTTCATTGTGCATTACTTTGTCACTGAATTATATTATATTCAGTAAATTAACTTACCAAGTAAATTAGTTAAAATATTCTCCTACAGATGCCGCTCAGATCTATCCTCTGTCCCTCCGGGCATCTATGCGGCACTTTCACTATGTGCAACTTTGTGCCAATATAATCTGCCGACATGTTTCTTGAATACGTCGTGTTCATAGCAAAACCGAAGTTTAACATCTGCAGGCATGCCAAAATAACAACCAGAAACACAGAAAGGACGTTAACACTCTTCATTACCTTGCAAGACTGATTGATGTTAAATGGAGGCGCCTGTTTTCTAGGAACTCTAAGTAAACAATGAACCAGTTTCTGTTTGTTGACAATAATGACGGTAGCACAGTGTTACTTGAATGACTTTGGTTTTTACAATAAATTATATACTGTTTGGAAATGAAATTTCTCAACATTGTGTTATGACTTGAAGAACACTAACTATGTCAGTGAAAGCTAAATTGCATAATGTTTAAAAATATTCGTGTGTACACTTTATTTACGTCAATGGATTTTTTTATAAAAATTGTAGAGTCTACATACTTTATTTCTTTTGCTTCTTTATTTGTTCATTTAAAGAGGAAATTATAATCGTGGCACGCTGCTATCTCAATGATTTGTTAAAACAAATTAACAAAAAAGTAATATTACAATAATATAATAATAATAACTTTATATTTCTATAAACACTTTATTTTGCTAATACAATTGTTGTTCAAACTTGCATAAAATTAGCATTTTCAATTTTCATATTACATTAAAAATACGAAAATGGACTCCACACCCTTACTTCCATTTTTTAAAAAAAATTCCAAACAAAGTTGAAGTTTGTGCCAATTTCATTGTGCATTACTTTGTCACTGAATTATATTATATTTAGTAAATTAACTTACCAAGTAAATTAGTTAAAATATTCTCCTACAGATGCCGCTCAGATCTATCCTCTGTCCCTCCGGGCATCTATGCGGCACTTTCACTATGTGCAACTTTGTGCCAATATAATCTGCCGACATGTTTCTTATTCAAGAAACATTCGAATTCACGTCGTGTTCATAGCAAATGTACATGTTTATAAATATTTCTGTACATGTTTTATAAATATTTGATTCAATATTTTTGGTACAAAAAATTTGAATTAAATTAGACCAAAATTGCGTATGTACTCATTTTACGGTTATCCCCACCCCGCAGGGGGGATGCAGACTAGCTGCACCTATTGAGAGGATTTAGACGTCCCTCGCGGTACCCGAGTCTAACACACACTTACACTTACAACCCTACACTTACAACTTTAACACTTTACATTCACACTTACATTTAGGGAGGCAATATTAGCCTCAATGTGCTTTTCGCCTTAAAAAAAAATATGGTTCCTTGACTAGATCTACCATGATGGTTGCTTCAATTAACAGCGTGTTAGTAATTGAACCATTAACAGCCATTATTTAAAGGCTAACCATTTTGAATACTTCAAAGCCTTAAAATAAATATAAAGTTGTACTTATTCTGTCACATATTTCATTGTATTAGGCCTATGTATGTTTTGTTTTCAAAATGTTTCGTTATTCATATAGTAACCTACATACGCTACAATCTGGTTTCTTAAGATTGTTTACATTTTTTATCTAGTTTCTATTGACAATGAGCTATTAATGCAGCCTTCATGTATGTCCCAGAAACAGGACTACTCAATTAGCGCTGATGTGATACCTGGAATACATATTAAAGGCTGTTACAACTATTATTTATAGTTTATGCGTAAATTGAAACGGATGCTATTAAAACTTATTACACAAATTGATTTGGTAGACTGCAAAATCACTGGATAATTTAAATCCGAGCTGAACGTTGGTTAAGTTTTGTTTTTGTTTTCATAGTAAGTAGGCTTTTCAAAATTTAAAACACAAGTCTAATTAAAGCAAATGTTAACGTTCATTATGATGGTAAAGTCATATTTTCAAGAAATAAAATAAAAAAATAAATATTTTTCAGTAATTCTTGCTAGCTGATTTTTTGAAAAGCATAAACTGGCAAATTTCGTTTATAATATCGTGGTACGACCCTAACTAGGAATTTTGAAATAAACGCCAATCCTGGAATCTAGCCTATAATAAGCTACTTTGTAAGAGATAGTTAAAAATCGTTAATCCCAACAAAATTTAAACTGTTTCGAAATAGCAACCATTTTAAATCTTTAAAAAGAATCATAATTCTTTTACCTTACTTCATTTTGAAAATAAAATTTTATCAAAGTAATGAAGCATTAAAATATATAAAATTAATATTTTAAATTAAATTTTGATTAGTAATTAGAAAATATATGTTGATAATTTATTCATATTTTTACTCCTACGTTAGTAGTAAAACCTTTTTTTTAAATATTGGATAAACAAATTATTGTGAAACTGTTGTTGTAGGGAAATGTGCTTGTTCCACTTAGCGTGAGCGATTATTGTCACTTATACAGTTAAAATTTATTTTTCAAATAACTTCCTTTATAGTTACAAAGGTAAGAAACGAATTGTATAAACATTTTGAAACTTTTAAGAAAGAAAGTAATTAACCTGGAACTGTTATTCGTAAAATCACACGTTATCACAGATAACCAAAAACCGTTTTGCATTTTCCACTCCAATCCAATTTTTGTCCTGCAGGACATCTTTGAGGCACTTGAATTAAATGCAGAGACAGGACGCTGTCTTCGGTCACATCTTCTGGAGGTATCTCGATAGGAGCGCAGGAGACAGTACCCAGCAATACCAACACACCGAACAAAAACATCGAAATAACCGCGGTGGTCATAGTAAACCAAATACTTTCTATTCTATGACTGATAGTTTTATGAACAACTAACTGTACAACTGTAAAGGCTAATGACCGCTAAGTCCCCCCCCCACTTAGAGGCTTGTCTGATGGATTTTGTGATAGTGTCCAAACAGTAAGTATTTACAGTTCTGTTATAACATCCAAACTCATTTATAAAACGACCTTTAATTTTTTCAAAGTTACATATAAAATAAAACAAATAGGCTATTATGAAAAAGGAATAATCCTGTATTATTCCTTCTATGACTTTCAGTATTTTATTTCCCAATTGGAGAGAGCCAACTCGGATTTGTACGCAGGTTTGAATCTAGTTTGAATCAAGTTTAAAACCTTGGCATTTCCGTGTTTTAAGTCGATACTTGGTCTTCATTTGTCTACTGGAACAATAATGTGAACTTTTAAAGGACACAAAAGTAGTTTAAATTAATTTTCCAATTATTTAATTTAGTTTTAATTGTAACCTAAGCAATTCTGTAATGATCAAATACACAGGAGGTAATCCCTCTACAAAAAAGAGTGCACACTTAAGAGACCAAGGTTGACGTCCATGGTGGTCTCCCAGACAAACGTCTTATGTTTTCACACTTTATAATCATTAAGTCTTCAAAGCTTTAAGTAACATCTTGTGTTTATGGTCTCGTAATTCAAAGAATTATCGTGGAACGCATCTGTCTTGCCGACGTGTGTAAAATAATTTCCACACACAAATATTGCGAAAACAAAAATAGATACGCGAAATTCAATATTGGCACAAAAGTTGATTACGACAATAGCTTGGACAAATATATATATATATATATATATATATATATATATATATATATATATATATATATATATATATATATATATAATATAAAGTTTATATAATATTACCAAAAGAAATGTAAATACTACAGTAATATACATTTTTTTAAAATCTATACATACAATTTTTCTTTAACATTTTTGATAGCGTAAAATAAAATCTACATTGCTAACATATTGTCCTTTTCTTGAAAATTAATCAGTTTTGGAATTTAAGCAAATATTCAAACCCCTTTTCAATGATTTTTTCATTATACGTTATTTGAACCAATCGCCTAGGATAGTTTAGACTTTCTCTATTTCTGCTTTACAAATGTGTTTCCACGGAATGAGTTAATCGTTCAATGTTGACCCTACCTACTGGGTGCCGCTTCCAAAGTATGTTTAAGTAATTATTAGTAAATACCATTTAAGTATTGTCTCTTCAAATGATTCAAATGTTTACACACTCATCCATTTGCAGTGTAGTCAGTCTATGATTTTGTACTGAACTTACTTATATGCAAATTACTAAAAAACTAAACTCTGGGGGCAGAAAACTTGTTTCTCTCTATTACGTAATTGACGCAGCAGTGTTTAAATAAACAATAAAAGGTAATTATTACTTTTTTTCATTCGTTTTTCAATCATACTTTATTTGATTTAAAAAATTTTTATTTTAAGGCGAAAAGCACATTGAGGCTATTATCGCCTCCCTAAATGTAAGTGTGAGTGTAAAGTGTTAAAGTCGTAAGTGTAGAGTTGTAAGTGTGTGTGTTAGACTCGGATACCGCGAGGGACGTCTAAATCCTCTCAATAAGTGCAGCTAGTCTGCACCCCCCTTTATTTGAAACAATCACCTGAGTTAGTTGAAACTTTCTCTTCGCCTAGGATAGTTTAGACTCTCTCTTCGTCTACTTTCACGGAATGCGTGATTGTTCAATGTTGACTCCAATTATTAGTTGCCACTTTAAAATATGTTTAATTAATTATTAATAAATAACATTAAGTAAAGTCTCTTCAAATGATACGAAAGTTTACACACTCACACAAGAAGTGTTGCAGTCGGTTTATAATTTTATACTGAACTCATTTATAAGCAAATTATTAAGAGACTTAAACTCGCAGTTAAATAATATGTTTCTCCTTATTAACAATATAAAGTAATTATTAATTCTTTAGGGTTTTTAGGGACTATGTGTAACAAAATCGTTAATAATGATTTAAACAAAGTATGTTTTTAGATATTTTTTATGAAAAAAACATAAACGATTATTTAAAAAATCTAAAGATGTCTCGAAGTGCGAGAAAACCAGACATACATGCCAAACTTTATAAAAATCAATATATCCTAGGCCTCTAGTAATTTGCACAGGCTCACAGGCGGACAAATAATGAAGTAAAACCTATTGCATTTAGAAAACGTGAAAAAGTTCATTTCTCTCAAAACTCAGAGAAAATATTTTTTCTGAGTTATATAACATACAATAAAACAGTTATGTAACATACAGTTTGAGTATTACAGAAATATTAAAAACTGTTTGGCCGGTATCACAATATCACATTTCTTTGTCAAAAATCTTTGTTCAAGTAACCTTTTATAAAAAGTAATTGCAACCACTCATGTTTTATAAAAGACGTACCATTAAACATGTTTTATATACGATGTCCATTTACACAAACTAAGATATTATAAAATAACTTTTATTGAAGGTCATTGACAAGTAAATGTTGGGTACAGCAGGCATTTAAGATATGTTTTTAAAAAAATAAAAGATGTTTTGTTATTATAAAAAAGAGACAATTTTTTTGATGAACAATTAAATTATAATAAATAAAATACATATTATTGACATGATAAAATAAACAATATAAATATAACAAGTATAAGTGTATATACAAAAAACATAAAACACAATACAAATTATAATTATTGGTGGTAAAAACTTCAATAATTTTTGAAGAACATTAAAAACTAGTATATTCATTATTTTAACATATTGCACCTTAACAACGTTTAATAAAATACAATATTGTATAACACTTACATGATGTAATAATTTTATAGTTTAGTTAAAATAGATTTATAGTGTTACAAATTCCATAAGGTGAACTCCTTATGTACAATAAAATTGTACAATAAAATTAGGTAGCGCCTTTAAAGTTTAACTTTTACAACAAAGCTATTTTAATTTTAAAATTGTTTAATTATTTTAATAGTTGAAAAAATCAGACGGCGGTCAAGGTTTATAATTTTGTTTCGTCTTATTTATACCAGAACCATATATTTATGTATTTCAGATTTGTAGACTGACTAGACTTATGAAGCTTCATAAATACCAAAACAAGCGAGGTCAGATTTTAAAAGATTAGGCCTAATAAAATATTTTGAAATCTTTTGTTTGAGTAAATATAGACTGATTCAAATTTTAATAGATTTTTTAACAAAATAACGGCTTAAAAATTGGTCCCGTGGTAAACCAGACATGCGTGCTAAAATTAGCCTAAAACCTTTTACTATTTTAATCTCCAGTGATGTACACAGAAACCCAGATTTAGACAGAAGCAGACTTCAAAATAAAAATCGTTTCTGACTACGGGTATCTAAAACAGGTCTATCAAAACAGGTCTACACTTTCTTTACTCTAAATAGTGAGAAAGTTAATCATGTAAATTCCTCAACAACGACTTACTTTATTTTTATTTATCAGCCTTTTATTTGTATACTGATTACAGAGAAACTAAAATTAAAATAATATTTAAGTTATTGTTTATAACCTCTTTTATACCACAAACAGGTTGCAAAGAACGCATCACGAAACCACAAAATTTTACTTTTAAGAAAGTTAAACGTGTTCCACTCAGCTCCCAGTGTATGTTCCTTGTAATACCTAAATTGCTTTCGATTTACTCTGACTAAAAATACTGTACTATAACAATTTTCAAACAAATTAAATTATTAGAACAATATAAAATACAAATTGTCAAATTAATTTTGATTTTATAAAAATGAGTTATTTTGAGTAAAACTTTTTTGTTTGGAAAGAAAACCTGATTAAAATTTTTGTTGGCAATTCTAATTTTTATCAGAATATAAACATCAGATTCTGTTTAATATTTTGTTAAAGAAAGTACGTATAAATTCACATAATTAACGCTATTCACACGGTTTCAGTTTTATAATTTGCATAGTTGTTCTTGTAATAGCTCGTTGGTTAGGCGTGGAAGAAGAATTGCAAACGTGTAAGAGAGATCATTAACTTCTGTAAAAGAAAATAATAAATTAATATATTAAACACTTTATAAGTAAACATTCTATTATTAAACGGACAAAATTGTAAACTATGGTTTTTTTAAGGAGTTAATGTTATCTTAACTCTTTCAGACCGGTAAAACACTTGCAGAATTGTGTACAGTAGGTCTATAATAGTTATCTAGCAGTAAAGATTGTCTTATAAACCTTTCAAACCGGTAAAAACACTTGCAGAATTGTGTACAGTAGGTCTATAATAGTTATCTAGCAGTAAAGATTGTCTTAGAAACCTTTCAAACCGGTAAAAACACTTGCAGAATTGTGTACAGTAGGTCTATAATAGTTATCTATCAGTAAAGATTGTCTTATAAACCTTTCAAACCGGTAAAAACACTTGCAGAATTGTGTACAGTAGGGGTATAATAGTTATCTAGCAGTAAAGATTGTCTTATAAACCTTTCAAACCGCTAAAAACACTTGCAGAATTGTGTACAGTAGGCGTATAAATAGTTATCTAGCAGTAAAGATTGTCTTATAAACCTTTCAAGCCGCTAAAAACACTTGCAGAATTGTGTACAGTAGGTGTATAAATAGTTATCTAGCAGTAAAGATTGTCTTATAAACCTTTCAAGCCGCTAAAAACACTTGCAGAATTGTGTACAGTAGGTGTATAATAGTTATCTATCAGTAAAGATTGTCTTATAAACCTTTCAAACCGCTAAAAACACTTGCAGAATTGTGTACAGTAGGGGTATAATAGTTATCTAGCAGTAAAGATTGTATTATAAACCTTTCAAACCGCTAAAAACACTTGCAGAATTGTGTACAGTAGGGGTATAATAGTTATCTAGCAGTAAAGATTGTCTTATAAACCTTTCAAACCGCTAAAAACACTTGCAGAATTGTGTACAGTAGGTGTATAAATAGTTATCTAGCAGTAAAGATTGTCTTATAAACCTTTCAAGCCGCTAAAAACACTTGCAGAATTGTGTACAGTAGGTGTATAATAGTTATCTAGCAGTAAAGATTGTCTTATAAACCTTTCAAGCCGCTAAAAACACTTGCAGAATTGTGTACAGTAGGTGTATAATAGTTATCTAGCAGTAAAGATTGTCTTATAAACCTTTCAAGCCGCTAAAAACACTTGCAGAATTGTGTACAGTAGGTGTATAAATAGTTATCTAGCAGTAAAGATTGTCTTATAAACCTTTCAAGCCGCTAAAAACACTTGCAGAATTGTGTACAGTAGGTGTATAATAGTTATCTAGCAGTAAGGATTGTCTTATAAACCTTTCAAACCGCTAAAAACACTTGCAGAATTGTGTACAGTAGGTGTATAATAGTTATCTATCAGTAAAGATTGTCTTATAAACCTTTCAAACCGGTAAAAACACTTGCAGAATTGTGTACAGTAGGGGTATAATAGTTATCTAGCAGTAAAGAGTGTCTTACAAACCTTTCAGACCGGCAAAAACCCTTACAGATTTGTGTAAAGTAGGTCTGTAAGGGTTATATAGCAGTAAAGATTGTCTTACAAACCTTTCCGACCTGCAAAAACACTTACAGATTTGTGTCCAGTAGGTCTGTAAAGGTTATATAGCAGTAAAGATTGTCTTATAAACCTTTCAGACCGGTAAAAACACTTACAGATTTGTGTAAAGTAGATCTGTAAGGGTTATGTAGCAGTAAAAATTGTTTTATTACCCTTTCAGTCCTATAAAAATAATTGCAGATTTGTGTACAGTAGGTCTGTAAGGGTTATCTAGCAGTAAATATTGTCTTATAATGTTACATAAATGTTAATGTTTACGGTAACAGCTGGTTCACCTTCAATGGTTCATCGACACCATTTCAACTAAGTTTATGTTTGTTACCATTATTTACAAGGTATATAAATGATAACAAAAGCATAACTGTATTTTAACTGTTAAATTTGAAACAGGTGTTTATGTTAAAGTGTTTATTGTACTAATTAATTGCGTTTTAACTAACAAAATATTATGTTGTATAGACTTAGACAGAGTTACACTTTTTATAGACTAATCGCTTAGAATATAATTGAAATGGTTGCAGACAGAAGTTGTTTATTTAGAGGCTTTGTATGTGAGTAAAAGAAACGAACTTCCACAGCTCCAAAACTCATTCACAATGTTTTTAAAATCAAGTACAGTATTTGAATAACATAATCAAAGTCGTGATTTCTTTCTGGTCCTTAGGTCTCATTCATTAGTCTAACTGGCTCACAAATATGTGCATTAAGCAAAAAAAAAAAAAAAAAAAAAAAAAAAAAAAAAAAAATTAATTAAAAATAAAATTTTGAAATTAAAATAAAATTCATAATATAATATCAAGAACTTTGTCAAAATTATATTACACAAATAATTTTATTTTCTGACAATACATGGTATAAAGAAACTTTTGTAAATAAACCTAAAATAAATCTATGTTTATCTCTCTCTCTCCCCATATGAATCTATCTATCTACTCCGCAGGGGGGTGCAGACTATCTGCACCTATTGAGAGGATTTAGACGTCCCTCGCGGTACCCGAGTCTAACACATACGTACACTTGCGACTTCCACACTTTACACTCACACTTACATTTCGAGCGGCGATAATAGCTTCAATGTGCTTTTCCCCTTAAAATATATAAAAAAATCTATCTATCTAATTACTTATTTATCTATCTCTTTTTTAACTGCTGAAATTTTATGAAAACGAATTTCTAGAAAAATGTTCCATCGATTTTAATCAAACTTTGCTCAAAATTAGTCTATACGTTCAACATAATTTACGAATTGCCATTTCCAAGAAACACAATTCGGGAGCTGTCTAAAAAAGTAAAAATCGGCTTAGTATTCCAATCGGTTTATTTGATTTTGTTAAAATTGTTGTCTCTTTTGAAAATATATAACTGAAAACAGTGTATCGTCATTGAGAGGAATTTTACGGTTTGCAATTACGTCGAAAAAAATGAAAACTAACCCTGACCTCCGTCTTGACTAAAGTAATTATTATTAAAAGTAACTGTAACTGTTTACCTATAGCAGTATAAAGACGATCGTACAAAGCAAAGTTTTTGGCTTAGCCAAACGGATTTTGTAAACGACCCAAAAACTTATCACTTATCGACCCAAAAACATTGCACTGATATGTAACACATTCAATTATTTCTCCATACAATTCCGATTCAGAAGCTATCAACAACAAATAAATGAAATATCAGTGCATCAAATTTTGGTTTTATTAATATTTGTAGGTCAGTCGGTGTATTAAATTTGAAATGAAAGAAATTTAGGGTTTCTTAATAAATCAAAAAATACAACAATCTTAATGTCAGTGTTAATTGTCTTTATCTTCTTGATTTATTACCACCACAATAAACGATTTTATTTAAAATCCAACAATACTGATTCGACTTATTCACACTCATATGTGCTAAAATTGATAAAAAATCTAATTAACCGATTTTTAAAATTAGGCCTATCTTGCAGTATTAACCATTTCTATATTTTAATAAATTAGTCAAGAATATTCTAAAAAATAATTAAATCTGTAATAGTAACCCTTAAGTATATTTTTAAGATACTTAGGTAAAATTTAAAGAGACAACTTTTGTCAGATCTTTTGTTTTTCTGCCCAGTAACGAGCTCTTTAAGGCCGAAGTATTATATTTTAATATTTAGCTTTTATATTTGGAGATGTATAACTGATTGCAAATACATATTTTAAATTTCAGGCAAACATCAATAACACAGCAAAACCACGATAAAAAAGGGTAAATTATATGATTACCTTTAGAAACTAGATGACAACATTTATTTTTTGCATTCTTATGTGAGATTTATAGAAAACTAAACCGGAAATATGTTTTAGGCGCTCGAAATTGTTATCAATTAAAAATTTAGTAATATATAAACACTAATATTTATCAATATAAATTACTATTTAAGAAATCAACTTAGATACCAATAGAGCAATACAAAATTCAGTTTTTTACAAAATCTTCACAATTTTTAGTACTATTAGTTTCTCTCTATTTTCTTCAATAATCCTTAAAAAATATAAAAAAGTCTTATTTCATTATTATTGCCTATAAGGACTTTATTGAATTTTACTCAATTGCATTCCTTAAGTATAAAATAATCTTATAGGTCCCACACTATGTTCCAAAAATATTCATCATAATGTGTTTGAGAAAAGCTTTCAGTCAATGTAGTAAGACTGAAATAAAAGGAAATGTACAATTCTGCAATAAATCGAAAAACAGCATCCCTGTATTGCTTCGGTAGAAACACTTAATTGTAGTTTGCTCCCAAACAGCAAATGCATTTTTGTTCAAATTTGGGTTTTCTAAATCAAGTAGAAAACATTTATATGACCAAAATTTGAATAAAATCTGTTGTAAAGATTTTAGACAGATTTTACAGTTCCTTGTTAACAGTTTTCGAGCCAAATATTTGTGGAGAAATAATTAAATGTATTTTTTTGAAATACGAATTCTTTGCCTTACTTTTTTTAGTTTTAACGAACAAGAAAACAAAAAAATCCAGGTATTTACCTTTACTAAAATATTTTCCTACAAACCCCTTGCCTGTCCCTTCTATACCCTTGCTCGCATCCTCTGTTAGGCACCACAAATAACTGCAATTTTTCTTCAACTTCTTCGGAGACCTCATCCTCCAACGATATTTCGATACTTAATATCCGTTGTATGATACATAGGCCTAGTACCAACGCGCACACAGTTATCGTAAACCATTTAGACATGGCGACTGTTCTGTTCCTCGACTACATATGGCTCGACCTTCGCTCAAAGAAGACTTGCATTAGAACTGGGGCTAGAGGTTATCTGAAGAGTGCTTTGAGAGGTATAGCCGTGATCAGATAGTGAACACAACATACTGCGTTTAAATTGTTTAATACCAAAGTGAAATATTAAAAGGGTTTTCGTAAAAAGACTTTTTTTTGAAAAACGTCAACTTTATTTCAAAAATAATATCTATTTTTTTTCGTCATAAATATTCGTAATATTCATATTTAAATATTCATAATATTCGTCATAAAACCATGACGAATAATGGTTTCATCATCATAATCAGAGTTAAAACCTGCATTTTATATCTCCAATTATTTTGAAAAAATTAAGATATGCATTGGTTTTTGGAAAAATGTTTATAAAATTTTGTAATTGCCTCTTTCAAAAATCGTTTTAAAGGAGCTTATTTTAAATTTTTTCAAGACAAAATATCAAAATTTAAGAGAGTGTGTAATATTTTGTAATATCACACTCTGTTTTAAGTTATTAACAATAAACTTGTACAATATTATTTACTTTATTAATAAAGACACTTGAGACTAATTGTGTTTACCAATGTAAAATATTATACCGATATGTACAGTTACATCACAAATTCTATTAACTTATAAAAACCAGATCTTTAAACATTATAATACTTAAAATTTTATAAAAAAACACTAAATAAATATTATTTAATGCACTAAATTTTAGCATAGTTTAAAGAACAAATACTTCCTAATTTTGCTGGTATTGTTTTTAATTTAAACTCGAATCAGTTTAGTGTTTTTTTGTTATACTTTAATGTTATTATATGAAATACAATAAAATATAAGTAAACAATTATTTATTGTTACTAGAATGTATGTCAATCCAGAAAGCAACAATTTAACAGAATTTTCCCAGTAGTCGATAAATATATCCAACTACTCTAAAAGTTATGTTCGTGAACTTCATTAGAGAACTTAAAACACTTAAATATTTCGTGTGACTTATACTTTCATTCCGAAAACGCAGAATCAATTATATTGACATTATTTTTGCTAAGTTTACTTAATTATTTTGATCCCTTGGTAAGAAGAAGAAAATTACATACGCCTTACTGAATAAACAAGAGTTAAGGTTTCAATTTATTATTAAAAAAAGTAATTTAAATACCTGAATTTTATTGTATTTTAAATAAGTATTTAGATATGTAGTTTTGACTTGGGTTTAAAATTGTGAATAAAGCAGCTAGAATATTTTTTTTGTGGTTATATGGAGAGTGATAAGCATTCAGAAAAAAGTAAATGTCTGGAAGGTTAAGGCATTAAACAGAATTTATGAACGAGTAAAGAAATGAATTAATTGAGAGTGTAACCAACAGGTATAGGCTGAGGTATTGCTATCCGAGACGGATTTAGGTGGTGGGTCAGGAAGCTGAGATAGATCGAACACGTTAGGAGATGTGTGTACGCGAAACAGCCAAGAGGACGACGAAAGAAAGGAAAAGCTTGAGCTTGATATATAATAATAATAATTTTTATATATATTAATCAAAATAAGAAGATGGACATAAGTGGAGGACACGCACAAAAGGGTGCAGTATTACTGTAGCTGGGTTCTACAATAACTATAACGTCATGAGCTCATGAGAAAGGAAGGCAAAGAATACCTCATGTTTGGGACTTTTATTCCCAAGAAAAGACTTTTAACGAAATTGTGTGCATTGGTATGTTTGACACTTTTCACAACCTACAAGTAACCAATTATTTGATACTTCCTAAAGCTATTAAATGGAGTTCGGTGTTTTATCAGCAATCTTTTTCGAGGTTTGCTTGCATCCATCTTATCTGAAAACTGTTGATTTTTATTAACAATTTTTTTAAGATAGATGATTTTTCACACCTTAACCTATCTTAAGAATCATATCTTTGATTTTACAACCAATATAATGCAGAGAGCTCAACAATGAATCTATTTTATCTGTTGATGTTAGCCTTTGTAAAGTTCGTTGTATTACTGCAAAGAATACGAATAAGAATATTCGAATAATGAATATTATTTACTTCATTACGAATAAAAAAATGTAAAATTAAATAAATAAAGTGTTTGTATTTTATACAAATCCATCTGCTACAATATTACATATAAATTTATTATACTGTTATGCGACGATAAACAATTGCAATAGAGATAACCACAAAACTAATTTGGCGAAGAAATATTTAATGGCTGCTTTAGGTATGATCACCTGTTTGGTGAACAGTAATTGTTGTTCAGTCATTTTATAACAGCTGATACGTTTTTACAATGTCCTTCGTTAAAATTGCTCTTATTAACAAAGAGGAAACAGGAATTGTTAAATATAAATATGACTGACCTACGCGTGGCAGAAAAGAGAATCACATAAGCACTTTCTTGAACCAATGTGATGAAAAAGTGTGCAGTAGGAGTAAGTTACTGCACACTTGATTGATAAGTAGGAGTAGGCTGAATTACTGAAACTATGTATATGTTACCAGCAAAGTATGAAACACCGGCATTCTATAGAATGCCTAGGCATTGCATATAATGCCGGACGTTTTTAGGCAAGGTATGAAATATGAGAAGTATACTTTCCCTAGGCATTGTATATAATACTTAGGCATTCTATAGAATGACAAATGCTATTTAAGCAAATTATGAAAAAACGTCCTGATGAGGTCATTCTGAAAAAAATGATGAGAGTGCCATTAAAAAAAATGTATTCAAAATGCGTAAATTTGTACAATGAAGTTGTACATTTATTCAAATTAATGTTGTACAAAACAATAATTTATGCCTTTCTTATTAAGGGAAACAAAATTTTCATAACAAAAATAAGAAAATAACCTACTTGTTGCAACATGGCAGGCTTGAATTACATTTTTCACGCAAAGACATTTCATATTTTGGCACTTTGTTTTACACATACATTTAACGAATCCTTGGCCGCTGCAACTGACCGGAGAGGAATTTCGTGGTCAGGAGTATCTTCAATTCTAAACAAGTTCTTAGGTCATAAAGTGAATTGTGATCTCGCATATAATTGTTTTAAAATTCCTTCAAAAGTTCCAAGTCGATAGAAACCATCCTCTGTCACACTCATTACAGCTGCCGATATATTGCGCGAATCACCTCGCCCTTGTCGACGTCAGGAGTAGGAACGCGCACAGTAGCTCCCAAAGAAGCAGTGGGATTTTTTCCCAAATTAATTTTAATTTTTTTGCTTGTATTTCGAGATTGATTCTAGAGTTTATTCTACTTTCGATAGCATTTTCAGTTTTGAAACAAATATTGCACAAAATATCCATTTCATCACCTTCACTAGCATGACCACAGAAGGTATGAATTTTTTGACGACACATTTTGCCTTACCATGTGACTTTCGAAACGAATCGGAGATGTATTTTATACTTTGCCGGTTTCTCATTTGGCATTCTATAGAATGTCTAGGAAATGTGTGAAATATAAATTGTTTCATACATTGCCGGCTAGTTTTAGGCATTACATATAATGCCAAGGCATTCTATAGCATACCGGATTTCAAACTTTGCCGGTAACATATACAAGACAGGTCATCTAGAGGATAACCAATAAGTAAATGTTTTAGAAAAACTGAAATTTTCCAAACGTACATATTTATTCATAACATTACTAGAACATTAAAGTTCTTGGTTTAGTTTCTATTAACATAACCTAGAAGAACAAATTGTCGTGAAAATGTGTCTCTACATTGCGTGAACATTAATTTAATAAATACTTTTAAATAACATTAAATGCATCTCCTTTGTTTGTTTAATCATAAATACATCAACATGAATAAAATTCAACAAAACATATTTAGATACCGCTAATAATTATTCTAAAATTACCGCGGTTATTAATTTTTAAAAACCGCGATTATGAGTTTTTAAAAAATCACTTGTGGTAAGAAATTTTAGGCCTAGTTATTGTAACGACTAATTACAACAGGAAGTAGTAACTAAACTTACCACTTCCTGTTGGTTGGTAATTAATTTTATTTACTTTGTAATAGTTTAAAAATGACTGAATTCTTTTTAAATATGACAGTAATAAAGATTAAATCTTATTTCATTATTGTGAAAATATGTGTAAATTATTATTAAAAAAAATAATTTCTTGTTTTTGTAATTCTCTTATATTTTACATTTTAACTAGTGTAATGTAATATTTTCAGAGAGATTAAATTTTAGCATGAAAATATATTTCATTAAATGTACTAAGCTAGAAGTACCAAATTTTATCTTCGTAGTTTTTAAAATGTCCGAAATATTTCGTGTTAAGTTTTTTTTAAAAATAGTTCCTATTTTGGGCTTTCCATTTGAAGCTTTGTGTTGGAAATATTTTGTGGACTATTATGATTTAAAGTCTTATCTGCTCACCAATTGCACGGTGATCTTTTATAGTCAATGTGACATTTTTGTATGATATTTTCTGAAGTAGCGACTGTTTTGAGGTTCCTAATCAAAATTCTAGAAAAAAAATTATGTTCATCCTTTTTTTCGATTTATAATTTAACAATTTACTACATTTTAAATTATGGTCAACGAGTTTTGTTAGGTTTCGAGGTTTTCAATTTTGGGTCCTTTGATGAAATTTTGCGATTAAAATATATTCATGCACGCTTTTGAGCTCTAATTTACCAATTTACAAAAAAGGTTGTCTAGTTATTAACGTCACCTGTTTTTGTTTCTTTCTTTGTTTGTTTTTAACAGGCACTGCTATACACGGGCATAAGATAAAGGAAATTTTGTATAATAAAATATCCTATCGGTTTAGAAAAAAATAATAGGTTTTGGTTTGACATTTTTTTTTCTCAAAACAAAATGTTTTATGTGTAATACATATCGAGTGGAGAGATAAAACAAAAACAATTAGGAAACGAGCAAGAAAAATGAATATATAATGGATTAATAATGTATTCACAAAAAATATAAAATGAATTAAAAAGAAAAAAGAGAACATGAGGTGCACATTGAGCTAAAGTTTTAGTTGGCCAATGTTTAGGTTTTTTCTACGAATAAAACTTAATTCTTCGTAACTACTGCATAACAGTGAATACAAACAGATAAAATTTGTATTGCGGTAATTTCCCAGAATTTATTGTGAATTCATTTATCAAAGACGGCATTATTATTTTATAAATAAATAAAATTATTAATGATACTTGATAACAAAACACTTAAACCCAAGTATTATTAATACTTGATAACAAAACACTTAAACCCATTTTTACACTGAAGTAAACTTTTTTAGGGAATATTGATTAGGATATGATCTATGAACATCTTAATTTGACCATGACACAGGACTTTTAAATATTGCAAACAGCGAAAATAACAATTTGCTCCCATAAATTATTTGAAAACTGCGAAAGTTATGTGCAAGGGTCAGTCGACTCTGAATTTGCTCAACTCGAGGTCGTAGATTCGAGACTACATTTACTTTTATTCCGTTAAAGTCGATCCCTCGTTCTCTAATTAATTAGCATAATGTCTAACTAATTAGACATTTATGCACTCGTGCATAGAGTATAGACGTTAGGCAAAATGAAAGAGAACTTACATAATATATATGTTAGTATGTATTGTTCGCAATTATTTTGATTTGCTTCAAACTTAATACAAAATCGATTTTAGCAGTAGCCTAAAAACATTCTTTACTATAAAATACTTTTAAAGGTGTTCAAAACGGCGGCCATATTACACTAAACAAAATAAAGTGAAACTATTTTTTTAAGTAGGTTGTTTTTGAAAATCAGGTTTTTAATGCATTAAAATTTGAACAAATAAGCTTTTTAATGGAACTTCGAGATTATTTCAGAATTTTCAGTACAATTTGAAAATTAAAAGGTAATTTAAAAACAGATTTACAGCCGATTATGATCTTGAAATCGCATTTTGGAAAAAAGCGTGAGACTTTTTCGGAAACTTGTTTTCATAGTGTCAGCGAAACATCTATATGGCATGATTTTTCGCTTTATAAATTGTTGGACTATGGTAACAATACTAATTTGATTCGAATGTTTTCAGCAGTCCTAATCTCAATGTATCAGACTCGCCACGATATCTAAGAAGCCCAGTTCTAACTGCACTACTTATTACAATAACATCTTCCTCATCATAATTCAATTCAGCATGAATATACCTACCCTATAATACATTATCACGAACTTGTATTCACCAAATATCCCTGCATCTCCCATTGCTGTCCCTCTTCAATCCAGGAAAACAATCAGGCTGGTTGTCCTCCCGATACGTGTACTCCGGCACCTGGATAACCGTCGGCCTATTTATAGGGCCTTCCTCCCTAGGGACTGTGTACTGTTGGTTATCCTTGTAAGTGATTATATGGCTTTTGTTTTGATAGCCTACCACTCTAAGTCTTACTGGCAGACCAACTGGCATTGACAGTAAACTGTACACCACTAATACAAACGCTAAGAAAAAGTAACGGTTGCTTTTAGCCATTTTGGTATTGTTCTTTTAATTTACGTTGCACTCAGTTTTATAGTTTCGAAATTGAGAAGCGTGTTTTAGAATTTCATAGCATTTTCACTGATTCTGTAAAAAAAAGAAAATTTATGAAGAATAATTAAAACAAATAGAAAAATGTTTCTTAAATAAATATACATGATTTTTTTAATTATCTATAGACTATAACTTGCATCAATTATAGATAAAAGGAATTAATAAAAAAATTACACAAACGTCCCTCTCAATTGGAAAATTTTCATAAAAATCCGGCCAGAAAACTATAAATAAAAAAGAAATGGTATATTTTTTTTTAATGTGCTTATTAGATTTTGCGCAAATATTCAAGAAAATTTATAATGTTGATTTGAAACATAGCTGATTTGAAACAAGTAATATAAAAAATAAAATAAGTCAATTCCTACTTAGTTCATGCGCTTCTATCACGTCAGCAAGACAGCTGCGTGTAGCGATTCCTAAAACCAACATAGGATAGAACATGAGTTTTATTTAAATCAAAACCTATCGTATAGTCTGTACAAATATGCGACATTAATATTTGACAAAGAACTGTATTAACATCTTGAACTTAATGGTATGAATAGAAAGTATTTTATTAATGATTGAAAATTTGAACAAGATATATATATATATATATATATATATATATATATATATATATATATATATATATATATGGAGAGTGTGAACTAACAGTAGGAACTGTTGAAAAAAAAATTTAGCGTTCGCAAGTAAATTTAAAAAAATTATTTTGATTTACTCTGGAACTATAAATCTCTTTCATTTCAAATTTGCTACACAGACTTGTGTTGGGTTATGAATTTTCATATATGATCAAATCTTAGGCAAAATCTGATATTCTGACATTAAGAGATTTACACTAATTTTTCGAGTTTTGTGTTTATAATTTTTGAGTTAACGGTATATCTGTTTTGCTTGAACTTTTATGTATTTCGTTTTGGGCAAAATATAATACTATATATAAAATATAATATAATCAGCTCTTTAGAGCTGATTTTAAGAAAGTAAGATTTTTTACCAAAAAACTTGAAAAAATGTTTTTTAAAATAAACTTTATTTAGGCAAAATATAGATTTACTTGACAAATCCACCGAAATCAGACAATTTCTGTAGTCTTTAGCACATAAAAAACAAATATCATGAAGAAGTTTTCTGAATAACTATGAAAATCTCAACATCATTTTTTTAGAATAATCTTACTCTATACATTTTATAATGAAAAAGTAAAACTATTAAATCAATAACGTTGCGAAATTATCGACAAATAATTTTAATTAATTAACTAAAAATAAATTAGTTAATGCTTAGTTATTAGTTCATACTTGTGTTACGTAAATGCATAATTTAGCTTTCTTTAAATCAGTGAACTGATCAATATACAATATATTTTTTATAATTACTCTCATTTAATCCACATAAAATAATATATTATATAGACTATTTGGCGCAGGTTTTTGCTTGGATGGCTGGTTTTACGCTTGTTTCTTCTGCAGGGTGTTTTGTTTTACCTGTAGGTCATTTACCTTGTTGGCCTATCTATCTACAAAAATTAACATTTTTCAATTCAATTTGTAAAGTAAAAATGTGTAACATTGTTTTATAATGCTAATATTGCTGATAATAGTACAAGTTTGTTAAGTGTTTACACGTTGTAACACTCGATTGTAAGAGTTTTGATTACCTTGAACCATTTCTTCTTAACACATAGCCTTCTCTTATAAGTAATTTTTAAATTAACACACGCCTTTTAGATATCATTTGTCACTGTCACGTCCTATATAAACACAGTAATATAATGATAAATTTTATCAGCCGTCGAAAAACAACACTAATATTTGAGAAAAATCTAACTTTTTTTCAAATATCTCGGTTTTTCCGGAATTATTCCTGAATTATTCAGGGAGATGTTGTAAAATTAACGTTTTGTTGTTTGTTAAAGTGCATTTTTACATTTTCAAGTAAACATGAATTGTGCAATATTTATGAACTATTTCTTTACTCTGATCATACTATGTAATAATTAAACATCACCATTATTTTAATATAAAAATGTTTCTATTAAATTATTTTCTTATATTTGTTTTACATGTAACGAACAAATATAAGATAAATTGCAATCTGTAACATCTACGTATTACTTGATTCTTACATTCACCATCGCTGTGGCTAATTTTATATTTAAAAGCATACAAAAAAGACGAAGGCAGCTATTCGCGGTTAGATTTCTGTTGAATCATTTGCAAGGCAAGTTTTCCAGGAAACATTAACTATGCGCACATCGGTGTAAAAACGTATTTATACAACAGGTATAACTTACTGTGGTCTTGTATCTTCATTAAGACATGTTTCCTTAATTAAGAGCAGTACAATACCGATAAACAAATCTTTATTTTGACATCTACAGTTTACACACCAACTGGTCACACGAATGTCCCTGAGGGAAATTTGGGAAGATAATTGCTATAAAAATCATACTGATAAGTACGTTGTTTAGTTTAAAGATGATGATAATGATCAAACATGTTTTTTTGCCTCTAAACTTAAAAAAATATAGTTTATAAAAACAAAAATATTAGTTTATACTGCGCTATCTGGCTGGCTGGTGAACAGTTGATGGGCTTAGCAATCTTACAGTACTTCTGCTCAAACTGCTCTCACTCATAATTGGTAAGCAATTCTGAAACAAACTATCCAATTTAGTCAACGCTAGAATCAATAGTTATAAAACCTAGTAGATCCAGAGTCAGTTGGGATCAGATGCTATCTCTGACGTCGAAGTTTCTAGACCATTTTTCGGATATCCAAGGTGATTTGGGTTCGAAAAATCAAAATTTACAAGCCGAGTATAGTAAATACATTAAAGAAATATTACTATAATCTCTCCTTGAGGAAAAAAGGAGATAGAGTTTCTGGAAGTGTTGAAACTCCAGTGATTTGAGATTTGCAAGTCTTGTAAAATTTATAAGTTTAAATCAAATTTGTTTAGGTTTTAACGTTGAATACAATGGATGATATGCTACACATTTTACAAAGAGTAATAAAATTATTGAGATGTAACATAATGTGTTAATTTTTGGAAATTAACTTCCATTTTGTCAGCGAGACAGCTGCCTCCATTATTTTTATTAATAAAATAATTTAAATTCCCAGATCTGAACACAATGAAAGATCTCCTTCCGGAAAAATGTAATTCCACTTTCTGACTTTTCAAGGCCAAAGTAGTGAAACAAAAGACTGAGTGGAAATAATAATAATAATAATATCATAGAAACTTCATTTTAAGGGCTCACACTGAGAACAAGTTCTCAAAAACAATATCGTGTGATAGCAAACCTCAAAAGATTTGTTCTCAAAAGAACTAGTTCTCAAAAGCAATATCATGTGATTGCAAGGTCAAAAAAGAGCCAAGGAGGACAAAATGATTTATTGGAAATTTTTTTAAGAAATAGCGGTCGAAACCAAAAAATGTACTTATCGTACTGAATATTACGACATATTAGAGTGTGCTAAAAAACGAGATGTTACTTGTTGGGTCATGTCAGAGGGAATAATGGGCCTAAAAAAAAAAAAAAAAATGGGATGAAATGAATAGAAAGTGACATGGAAACCTTCAGGTTTGGAGGTAACAAGGTCTCCATGGACAGTGAAGTATATTGATTTAATGAAAGGTTGAATTGGGAACGTTTACTGTTAAAACCACAAACGTGTTTTATCAAAGTGGCTGTGGTAGGAAGAAGTTTGTGGAAGAGAATTGCAGGAACACAATATGCGATTAGGTTATCTGGAATGTTGTGGTTTTTTAGAACGTACGTTTCTGTAGTTAACCTTGAGATTTAACTGCCTGCTGTGAAATCTAATAATATTAACTTTTCAGAGGGCATCACATCTGCTGAATTCGAGAACCAGATATCTTTACAATGATCCTGAAATTCGGAAGTTGTTTAGAGGGAAAGTAAAAGAAAAAATTATTTTTAAATTTGCCTATTTAAAAATTAAATTTTCTTCCATCGACTGGGATTTAGTTCACAGTTTGACTGAAACTCGCGAAACAAATTGATTTTGGTAATAGGTTGAAAACACGTTTTTTTACCCAACCAGTTCTGTGAATCCTTAAAAAAGACTTTCGTTCAGAATCCTAACATTTTATTAATAACTTTTTATTGTACTCGTTTTTACAACTCA
Source organism: Callitettix versicolor (assembly GCA_022606455.1). Lineage (NCBI taxonomy): Eukaryota > Metazoa > Arthropoda > Insecta > Hemiptera > Cercopidae > Callitettix > Callitettix versicolor. The sequence continues at coordinate 67,344,067 of CM040189.1, forward strand.
TCACCATTTAATAAAAATTTCACCACCGAAAACTGCGTTAAAATCTGCTTAAATTAAATTTGAACATTAATACAGTTTAGGGTTCACTTTCGTAATGTTAATCGAATGTGAAAGTTTAAAATGCTAAAGTATTAAAATTTTAACACTGATTACGATAACAAAATCAAGAAAGCATTGAAATAAAAATGTCATAGTTTTAATGCCGTCAGATTCAAATCCATTTTTGATATTGTGATATTCGAACATTAGTGTATCAATTTGTGACGTTGTTAGTTTTGGAGAATCCGTTATAATTACGTCAGTGAGACAAAAGTATGCCACGACTGCTAACGTTTCTATTATAGATAGACATTTTGTTAGAGGTGTTTTTATCTACCAGCTGTCTTATCTCTTTTGAAGCTTTGTTTCTTTCTGTCCGAATCACTGTTTCTGAGTTCAAGCACTATTCTTATATTCCCAAATAAAACATATTCCGCACAGCCAAAAATTTAGTTGTAAAACATAAAAACTAATTTAAAAATATGTTTATTTATATGATTTCATGTAGTTTATTTTAGAGAATATTTCAATATTATTTAAGTGTATGTAAATAAAAATTTTAAAAATGTTTATTATATGAAACGTTTTTTATTTACTATTTAATCGCAAATGAAATGAAGTTTAATATAGTTTAAAAATGCATTTATAACTATCGTATTTGGTTCTATCTTCTTCTTATGTAACTGAACATCATAAACAATTTATGTGTGTGTTAGTTAAGCAATTTTACAGAGTTTTACTCATTTAGACTAAATGTTTCATAACTGTATAAATTACAGCATGTTTTCTGTCAAAATCTTTGGGTAACATGCTCCTTTTCTATATGAATTTGAATTATGTATTAATTTGTTCCAAGATTGCCTTGCAAAACAAATTTGTAGCTGCAAGCCATTCAAGACAAATAGAAAGATCTGCGAAATTTTCACAGCTGTTTTCCAATATTTACAGGAGATGACAATTTTTTTGATAAAAATTTTAATTACAACAACATTTTAACTTTAAATACAATTATAAAACTAAAGTAATATTACCGGATGACAATCGCGACAAAACGACAACTAGGTGGACATTGTATTGGTTTTACTTTATAAATATGTATTTTCCAGCCTCAGCGTTGCCAATTCCATTAACTAGAACATTTACTTGGAAAACACTCGATGCGTACAACTACCAAGAGCCATTGAGGCTAATTAAATTAACTTGGAGTGTATTTGCGCAGTAAAAGTTTGTCGGGGCACAATGTAGGCCTTGTGTAGTTGCAGCAACCTGATTTTGTAGAGTGGCCGATACGGTGCTGCAACTTTCGAGTGTCCTTGAACTGTGGAGCGCTTTAATTAACGTATTATGCTACTATCAATTTGGAAATGTTTTCCCAGTCCCAACATAAATACTTTAAGTTATTTGTATAACTTTTAATTCATGGTTATTGTCGCTTGTTCTTCGCAGTATCGAATATGTGACCTTTTTTTGTTTAATAGAAAACACTAAGGTTATTGTGTCTGACCTTTGGAGTTTCTTTACTACGTATGCACACCGATGCTCCTCTGCAATAGCCTAATAAATTGATCTGAATGTATATCTTAAGAAAAGAATACAGTTTATTAACAAATATCCTTGTTAGTATCAACTTCTAGAAAGTAGTACTGGTACCGAACATAACCTACAAAACATTTTTAGAGTTGTTGTTGAAAATGATGGCATTGTTGCAATTTTGATTCACCACAAAAATTAATTTTAATAATAGCTTTGAACCCTATAAAATCAGTTCAAGTTTTTCAAAATGGCTGCTATTTCAAACTTAAAAAAGTCGCAAGTTTTACACTTGTTTGTTCATATGATTTCACCAACGTAATCATTTTTGTAAGCTGCATAAAATAGTATTTACAATTTTTATAAGTAATTGAAAATACAAAAATAAACCTAAGAGTAATCGAGATTAATTTTTGTATACTGAACGTAATTTGAAAATGAAAAACTTTTGTTTTTTGCAGATTTTAAATCTGTTTATTATTATGAAAATGAATTTTAAAAAACTGTAAAATAAAATACATATTTTTAAATCGTTACATTACAGAAATTTGTTCCCGTCACGTCAGCAAATCAGCAGTGTTCCAGGGTAATTTTTGTTTTAATAGTTTGTTTTAATACTTGGAAAACTGACTTGTTATAATGTGAACAAAGTATGATCGGCTGATTCTTTATACCGTCGATTTTATAAACAGAAATTTTTAAATGTACAATGTTTTTTTAATTATATTTAAAAACTGTGTTTCTCTATTTTTGCATTTTTAAGTGTCTATGTTTTCGTACTGCAATGTTTTTAGATCTGTTAGTAACATTTTAACTTTACAAGCTTACGTGATGAATGTGTTTCTAAAAAGAACCGAACCTAATTAATGATTGAACGCCAATCTCAGAGTCACTCAAGTGTAGTCGCTTAATTAACTGAGAAAAAACCCGACTTAGTCGACTCACAGTCGATTGCGTTCTAATCGAAACTTTCGTATAGTTTACTATAAATTTCAATAACAAATATTTGCCAATTATTCGAGGAAAGTATTAAAATTGATTATTGAAGGGTCAACAGTTGAAGGGTTGATTTAACGAAATTAAACAAAGATAAATATTATGTTGATTTCCAAGCCAATTTTAATTTGTTTTTACGAAGTCAAAATTCGTCTACCAAACAATATTGGAAGCACGAAACTGTATCGATAACAAAATCGAATTTCTAAAACGTAACAGTATCACATTACATAAACATAAATTACTGTCTCACAATTTTTTTTGATATATTTGATTTCATTATTTCAATCAACGTTAGTATTTGCATAAATTTAACATTGAAATATTAGGTAACATTCAAAATATGAAAATCAATCATTACTGACACCTGTGTATTTTGAAATTTTTAACGCAAATATGAAAACTGAAAAACAAATTTAGAAAAAATATGAGAAAAATCTATGTTTTTTTTTTGATAATTGAAACGGTTAACAGATTTCACCGAATATCAAAATTGTTCAAGTGAATAAAATTTTATGCTCAGTTTAAATCAAATGTTAAAAAAATTGTAAACGTTACACACACACACACACACACACACACACACACACACACAAATTGCTGAATCACACACACACACACGCGCGCGCATATACTGAAAAATCGGTTCAAGTTGCCTAAAACGGTTGATCAGATTTTACTCAAATTCCGGTCATACACAATGTATATAGATGTTCAGTGTGAAAATTTAAATTTAAAGTAGTATGCGGATTTACATTATGGTAAATTGAAAAAATATGGAGAGCGTTTAGATTATATTTTTGTTTTCCCATAACGTATATCACTTTAATTTGAAGTTAAATTTAATTCACTGACTTAAGTTCTTCATACTTTGTATACAAGAATACAAAATATACCTTTTGTTCTCAGCAACGTTAAACCTACTAAATATAGCAAAAGATATTGTTATCCACACAATACAATAGTTTCTAATCCAGACATGTTGAAATTAAAAGATAACGCTTGATATCCAAATTGTATTCAAGTATTAAAACAATCTTGACTTGAGACATTTTAAGAAATGTGTTTTAATTTTACATCTCTTCACTGGAAATAAACTATTGGAATTTCCATTTTAACTAATTTAATAGTCGGAACTATACCTCACCCTTCAAAATTTAGAACGGATATTCAAGGCAGTACTGTACACTATACATAAGTCACATGACGTACTCGTATACAAATATGTACTATAAAATTAATAAAAAGTAGTTAAATCATAAACAACAAGCAATTAAAATATTTTAAATTTAGTTCTGCACTAATGGTTCAAAATGACTTATCGTGTAAAATAATTAATGAGCTTTATTAATAGCCTGTAAATTATTTTTTTAACTTTTGAAATGTGTTCAAGGTTTTCAGTTCTATCTTTTTAGTATATGAAAGTAAATAATGCAAAGTATTGGATAAATTATTCACATACAAATTTTATTATACAAAATATTAGGTAAAGAAACCCTATCACTGACCGAGTTTGCTTTCCGTTTTTGTACTTTCAAACAGTAAATAGTGCAAATAAAGTTTGGTGGTTTAGAAAAAATAATTCTTGAAATTCCTCTGGAAATATTCGTTTGCAGAACTTTCGTATCCAAATATGTGATATGACGGGTGTGTGTGTTTGTGTGTGTCTACTACATATTGATGTAATAGATTACATTAGAATTTGGCACCTTTGGTTTGCCCTTTTTCAAAGCCTTTTTTCGGTCAAAAAACAAAAAGCGGGTTGAGAAGAACCAAAACGAAAAAAATCAAAATCGGCCTGTTTTTTCCCTTAAATTAAATTTTTGTTGGAATTTCCGAATTATTTTACCTGGGGGGAGTAATTGATTGTTATAAAGTTTATGTCGTTTAAGCTTACAAAATTAAATTTTGCTCTACTTATTTTTTACTCATAAGTTGTAATTTTTTCAAATTAAAATTCGGCTAAATGATCTAAGGATTCGGCCATAATATCAATACAATGTGGAGAGTCTATTTTAAGAAATTATGTTAATTTTCCGGTTTTCGTTGATAACTCCCGATCCAGTTTTTACCGGTATCATTAAACGTGAAATCGTTTTATAAAGAGACTGCGATCCAACATTTTTGATAAGAGCAAAACTGTTATTTATTTAACGTTAAAAAACATTAACAACCGGGTAAATTAATGACATTCAATTTTTAAATTTTACAAAAAAAAAACGGTTAGTTCTCCGTATCTGACCTTGACGCTTACACATGTAGGAAGGTTTTGTGAAGTTTGTTCAGTGTTTATTATTTCTTTATATAAATAATGCTTACGTTGCTATGTTCTAGCGTTTCATCACAGATATTTCGGAGTTATTGCAGATTTTTGGTCAACAAATCAAAACGCAGCTTTTGGTCTTACAACGCAGCTTAAAACCCAGGTAGGATATTGAATTCATGAAACATATTTTATTTTTCTCAGTACACGAAGCATATAGTATTGCGATAGTCAGTAATATCTATTGTGGTATTTTGATGAATAAATCCGTTTTCAAGATTCATTGGTGTTGTCTGTGTGCCTGAGTGGCTGCACACAACACAGGAGACTGAACAAATTGAGAGATTTCGATAAAAATTGGCAAATAGGTCTGATTTAGTATGTCTTAAGACGTTTTTTCCAAATATATTTTTATTGTGTTCTAAAGAATAGCATTTTTTCAAAAGAGGCTAGAACGTATTCGATAAAATTTTGTGTAAAAAAGTCATTAAGTACCCAAACACTATATATATAGGTTTCTACTATATAAATTTACTTTCGGAAAAAGCTATTCGGTGAAAATTGTTGAGAAATAACTGGATAATCGGCTTGATTTATGCGTATAATATTTAGTTTATCAGATTTTAGAAATAAGATACTAAACACTGGTAAGTGTAGCAAATATGATATGAAAGATTTTGTTTTACAGTTTTGGATCAAAACGAGAAAAAATAACCTTGACCGACATCGCGTATGCTTTATATCCAAACCGTATCCATTTATCTAAACTGTGAGCAAAATTTTTAACTCGGTTTTGAGAGTACCATTCGGATAATTTTTGGAAATAATTGAATTGTATCAAATTTAAATTTGGCACACTTTCTTATTATCTAATGCTTGAGCAACATTTTCGTAACTAAAATTCATGTTTGAAATATTATCTATGTTTAAAATTACACTTTATTTTTACAGTTAAAGTAAAGAGCTGCAGGGGGAGCAGTTAAGAATTGTCCTTACTGATATATGACCAAAAACATAGTTCGACCAAAAATGATCTTTACATACGTAGCTTAAAACATTTTTATAGGCATGGTGTAAAGACAATTAAATGAAAATCAACGAAATACACAAAAACACAAGAGATTTAATTATAATTATGTTGCCTACATGATCAGTAATCCAAGTAGCCTAAGCGACGTCCTACCTTGGAGGCACCACACAGATACAATGTCCACACTATCACACTTACACGCAGACTAACAGCAACCCGTTATCGCACACCTCTCCTCTATATAGCCTGTGTTTTCACACTTCGCGCGCGACGTGTACACCAGTGTAAATTTACTACATAGCTTGAAATAATGGTGTTAAGATACGGAGCAACATGACGCAACACCCAGATACTGAGGGATATCTGTCGATGTAATTAATTGTGCCCTTGTTTATTGCACTGCCATCAGACACGAAATCACTAATTCAGTTACGCTTTGCTCTATAACCAGTAGTGATTACTTTTTCAGCAGGATACGTCTTGTAATCGAAAAGATTTCCGCTGTTGAACCAAACATAAATATCGTGTGTCATGTGTTCTCTTCCATTTTAATTTTAATTACGATAATTTGTTCCAAAAATACGTTAAATTAACATAGCTAGTTTTTAATAGCATAACCTAAAACGTATTATAGCCTATCAACTGTTCAATGAAATCAGCTGATGTTTACGAATTAATATAAAATAACTGATCTTTTAATAATTACTAAAATTAAATTAACGATTCATTTCATATACATAAATCGGTCAAACTTCTTCGAAGATTTCGTCATTTCGTGGTTATCACGCACTTTTCACACGCGCACGCGGAAAATATACTGTTATATATAACATGTTTGTATTGATATATATATATATATATATATATATATATATATATATATATATATATATTATCAATACAAACATGTTCCTCGCATCACGCGTCCCGCGAAATACATCACAACCCTAAAATATGATATAGGCCCTATGTTAAAAAAAATCAATTTAGATTTTAGATGGATGTTTAAGTTTTTAAATCTACTGATTAAAAAAAATGGTTTTTACCTGATGTTTTTCTCTTTGTATGCGTTTGTAATCGTAAGTGTACATCGCAGGGGAGACGAAACTGCAGCCTGATTTTGATGAAATTTGGCATAATCGTGTATATATTGTTTGTTTATATCTCGTGAAAATATATTTAAAATTTTCTCAAACAAAGGGTTTTGGTGCTACTGTTTGGTAAAAAAACCTGCTAATTAAATTTTATTAAAATTGGCTGTAACTATTCGGTAAAATTTGGTTCAAATATATCCAAACTTCCAAATGTTCAAATTTTCTTTAAGTTCCCAAAGAAAAGGTATAGGCCACCATAAAATCAAAAACCAAAAATAAAAATTCAGGCTAAATTCTCAAAAGTTATCAGTTTTTACTGAAATGCTAATCAGACATGAATATTCACAAATAAGACACAGTATAGATAATTTGAAACAAAAGAATTTTTTGGGAGTAAATAAAGAAGCAAAATAAATCATAATCTTATCGATTTTTTATTTAGTTTATTCTTAAACTGTAATTTTTTAAAATTTAGTACACCGAATATTAACTTATTATTGTTTATAAATGATGAAAAATTTAAGCAAAACTGATGATCAGATTTTTGTAAAATTATTATGATTTTCATTTAAAAAAAATTAGAACAGCTTATTATTATTATTTTTTTAAAACAAATAATTTAAAATGAGAAAATTTTGTGGATATTTTCGAAAATTTATTAACTTTTTCTGTCTATATTCTTACTATAAATTACTTGGTCATCCTGAAATGTCGATATTGGATTCTGTGTCTAAAATAAGTAGTTTTGACTTAAATCTTTGTCCCATTACGGAGACCAATTTCTGACGATATGATATTACTGTTAGTTTATGTAGGCTATAAGAGTATAAGCTGAATGCTTATTTACTATGAAGTTACGAGCGTAGGTAAAGGTTGCCTTTTCTCAGGACAATTTTAATTGCATAATTTTAATGCCCTTTTTCTTTTTAAAAAAAATATTTCAAATTGTATTTTTTCAAAATCGACAATAACGATTTTGTTGAAATATAGTCCATAACTACGCAAATAAAACCTATAGGTCGATGTATATCGAAACATAACAAGTGTTTAAGTTAAGAGAAATTTATACACAGTAACTGAGGTAAGTTTAGGTACATACAACAATACGTTTTGAGAAAGGAGGAAATAAGACAAGCATCAAAGACAGTTATTTAACAATTTTAGTAAAAAAGTATTCTCGGCAGTAATTTTTTTCTAAATCACCATAACTTCTTTTTATAGTTTGAAGAAGTAAACGAAATATATATTAATAAAAAAAGAACTGTATTAAATGTAATGTCTAGACTTCCAACTAAAAATAGTGATATTACGACAAATCAGTTCAAAGGTTTTCAGACAGATCGCGTAACATGATGCAACCACCACATACCATCAGTCTAATTCTGTCTCGTTTTATTGGCTAAAATTATTTTTCTCGAGAAACGTGTTGCCATCGGTCCAGATTGTTTTAAAGGAAACTGTCGGTAGATTAGACACGGACAGCTATCTCGGCTATTTCTGATCGTCGTTTCTTTTTATAGAAACAGATTACAGTTAAGAATAGTCGTGTTTTAATTTTCATACTTCCGAAGATAATTTCATTTGATCACAAACAAATGAAAAATCTTACGATTGGATATTCTCTAAATTACACCGGCATAAAAATAAACAATGTAAAAACAAATGATTATCACAGTCAATAAATATATCCTAGAAAATACCGGCCAAATGTTTTAAAATCATTTCATCAGCTTATTCTCTAATTTTGCTATGAGCACTCAATTATTAGGAATTACTATTTAAAATAGACTTTTTCAGATTCGAGAATAAATAGAAATGAATTTAAAACACCTTTTTTTAAAATTTACTACAGTATTTTATATTAATTTGACATTTTTTAAAATATTTTTTTATACATCGTCATAAATAGCCAAAATTTGAGTCACTTCTGTTAAACTTATTTTCCAATGAAAAGTCATAAAGAAATTCTTTTGAGGTAAATATGTTGCTGTTTAGGTAGCACAAAATAAATTTTAAATATAAAAATTTTCATTCGTTTTAAACTTATCTATAACTTTCATTAGTGATTTTAGATTTTTTTTAAAACAACAATCTAAAATAAACATTGTTTTTCTAGTCATTTTTTAAAACTCATTTTTTTCCTGGCAAGAAAAAAGAAAAATAAGGAATGAAATTTGTTTAGGAGTTGCGTGTATACAATAATGAAAAACAAATAAAATTATTAACACAAATATTATTACTTATTTGTACCTCTTATAAATACATTAAAGCAAACCCGTTAAAACACAAAACTAAACTTTGAAATAGGAGTCTATATTTTGGTCCCTTATTTTTAGAAGGCCACTTTGTGATACGTTCTCACAAAAAAGTTTGTGAATTGAATGAATTAAATGCGGAACATTTATATAGCTTTTACAAACATTGAAAGTGTTTAGAAGTCTTTCGCTCTCCTCTACCAAGTCCGTAAAAAGATTCAGTAACTAAAACTTTACAAGTTGTCTCACTCAAACTTCTGCATAGTTAATCCAGCCTCAACTTGAATCGCTGATAATGGTTTCAATAGAAGTGGCCTACTCCTAATTAAAAACTTGCCTTATGTCTTGCCTAGAGGTTGCAGCTATTCCAGTAAAGAATGTAGGACTAAGTCACCACTCACTGGGCATAAAAATTGTTCGTTGTCAATGCCTCCATGTTACTGATAAGGTAAACTGAAAAAGAATGTTATAGTTTTTAAATATGCTTTAATGTAAGGTAACGTTACTAGATGCGTACACAATTAGTTCTCATTTTGTGGTTTTTCGGTTTTGCCTTATCACAGTGTTTCTCTGTTTATAACAGCTGGAAATATATACTACATTTTTCAAACATTAAAACGTCGAAATGTTAAACATTTTTTAGTCTCTTCATTATTATTGAAAATAACGATCACGTGATAACATTTAATACTGTAGCACTACTGCAGTGGTCTTTCTTGAAGGAATGTCGATTAATAGACTATGACATCACGTTTAATATATTCGGTGACTAGCATTTCCTGGAACAATAAAACAATTATTAACCTATAAACCAATGTATGTGAATTATTGATTATAAAGGAATGAAGTAAGAATGAGGAAAGTGATACAGGAAATTGGTTCAGATATAAAATATTAAATCAATTAATTTTTGGATTGCTGTGGTGAACAAATTCAGGAGTTATATTACCTTTCAATTTAAATAAGGGCTTCAAGAAAAAACGAAAACCTAAATATTTCGAAATTATTTTAAGTACATTTGTAATTTAATTTTACTCATATTTTTTATAATATGTTCATAAAAACATAAATTTAAATCACTCTTTAATGTATTTTTTTAACCTCGTGTTGAAATCTAATAATAACAATCTAAAATTTAATTTTATATGGCGTAATATTTCTAAAGTTTAAAATTGCATTTTTATTTTATCTATAATTTCGTTAACTCTTACTCAAATTTTACTTTAATTTTTTTACTTAAACCTTTGCACATAAGTTAGTACTCTAACGTTCAAAAGTTCGATTTGAACAATCTATGAAACAGACACTGATTTTGTCCAAACTTCGTTTCCTAGAAAGGCTTCCAAAAACGTTTAAATATAATTTTCATTGTTTACAGTTTTGCGTATTAATAGAAAAATGTTTCAATAATGTCAATAGAATACAATAAATAATAATTTATTTATTATTATTTCTGTTTACCATAAAGTAATATTTCAATAAAACTAACGTCAGTTAAAATAGTATTATCGCAGAAACAGTTGTTCTGAGAAACCATTTGCTACCATCATCTTCGTAGCCTAACATTTTCTATTGCAAATTAGACCTTATATATTTATATTATCGATATTATTGGTTGTGTTTTAAAAGAAATTAGGTCAGATCAACTAATCTGACAGATTAGAATTAAATTACACCTCTTGAGAGAAACAGCATTGAAAAAAATGATCGCCTTTTTTAAAGATTATCCCTGATGCTCTCAGGTTATGTTCGTATTTTCATTAAAATTTTAAAATTTAAGAGTGTAATTAAAATTCAAGCAGATTTTAATACCGATTATTGTGATGAAATTCGGTTTGAAGCAGTTTAACGGATTTAGCTGGATATCGAAGAATTTGAATTTTTTAAGAAAATTTATCTAAGTATCAAATTTAATTAAAAATTAGCACCATAAACTTTACGCCAAGTTTTGTGATGTTACGTACAATGAACTTTGCAATATTTACTGTTTTTATTTTAATTAAATGAAGTCAAATTTAAACTATTTTCTATTTACTAGTACACAATAGTACAGAACGTTAATTAAAGCGCTCCACAGTTCAAGGACACTCAAAAGTTGCAGCACCGTATCGGCCACTCTACAAAATCAGGTTGCTGCAACTACACAAGGCCTACATTGTGCCCGACAAACTTTTACTGCGCAAATACACTCCAAGTTAATTTAATTAGCCTCAATGGCTCTTGGTAGTTGTACGCATCGAGTGTTTTCCAAGTAAATGTTCTAGTTAATGGAATTGGCAACGCTGAGGCTGAAAAAACATATTTATAAAGTAGAAGCAAAAAGCCCACGCAGGCCAAATAAGTTTAGTTAATTACTTTTCTTATTCATAATAATGTTTTATTTTTGAGGTGTTTGGAACTATATAGGATTAATTTTATCGTTAGTTTTTTATAGATTTCCGTAGATTTTACTTTCGAATCATAGCCGATCAATACTCCACGACAAAATTTCTACTATTATTTTAGAAATAACTTATTTTTATCACAAGTAAGTCTTCTGTTTTGACACATGCCTTTGGGCTATTTTTATATACATTTCGGTGGACCTTTATCAAAAATCATTTTTAGTTCTTAAGATATTGGTTATATATATTTTTTTATGATAATTTTGTTCAGAATAGTTAATGATTTTTAAATTTTTTTAGCTTTTTCAGTGTAAATGTGAGATGTCTCAGAATTAATTAAGCTACATCCCAATAATAATTGGGAGGGATGTCTAAAGAAATGCACGAAAAGTACAGAAGTTACTCAAAACTAATTCAAAATAGTGGTTTATAGTTATCAATAGATATGTAATGATTGAGATTTTTTGTAAACGATTTACTGATATAGTATTTGGAATTAATTATAATATCACTGTAGCCTAATTAATTTGATGTAAGAAAAAAACTCATGGAAACTTAAATGAAATTTTAACACTCTGAAGACAAACGTGAAATAGTTTTGAATACTAATTTTAAACTCATCAAAAAAGTACAAACTTTACTTTAAATTATATTTTCATTACCATTGGGTCACGGACAATTAATTAAGCTTATACAACTTGGAAATTTCTCTTCCGTTATGATACTACGGGTCGTATGAACTACGTCATATAACCAACAATGTCATAACCGTAACTAGGCGCGTCCAGGCCCTGTTTGCGCTCACAGAGTAAATACGACAAATCTATGAAATGCTGAGTCACCCGTGATTGCGGCGTTTGTCTTTGACAAAATGTTTTATGTTCTCAAGTTGTAGTCGATCAGACAAAGATAAGATTAAACAAGTTCAGTACTAACAACACAAACGTCGTGAATTAATTTCTGTTTTTTTCATGGAGCAAAACCCAATTCCGTTATCGTTTGGCATTGATTAGATAAGGCAAAAATGATGTGTATTGTCTCAAAGTGTATTGTGCATTTACACAGTCTAAGTGAATGGGATCATTATTAATGAATTTCCTCGTGAAAATAGCTATGGAACAGTTATTAGCGGTTGATACAATACATAGAAGTTATTATGTACATATATAGAAATATGCAACATATTTAGAACTATACGTAAAACATTTAGTACTATACTTTAGAAAGTTAGTCATTCTGACTTTGTGAAATTTAGGGCGTGCCAACGGCACATGTGTAAATCATAAAATAAGGATCACTTATTGCAAATGGCACGTATTTAAAGTCACGTAGATTGTCTTTATCGGCAGAAATACCACCGACAAAGGAAGCCATAAATCCACTAGAAAATTAGGAGTCTAACAGTTTTTTCTCGTAACCGTTTGTGGTGATAAAGTTTTAAAAATAATAAAAAAATAAAAAGTTGCATTCTGACTGGTGGGTTTGAACGCGGACACTTTCTGCACTTGGTTAAGCATATATTGGTAATATAATATGTCACTAAAAATTGACAAATGTGATTGATTCCGGAGAAATGAGATATTTTTCGCCAAATAATCAGCCAGAATAGGAGTCTTTTTCGCGTCGTAGTCACGCAGGAGAGGTCTTTCTCGTCTCTTAGTCACTCAGAAGAGGTCTTTTTCGCCAAATAGTCACCCAGGAGAGGTATTTTTTGCTACCTCGTTTTCCAGGAGAGGTCATTTTCGCGTCGTAGTCAGCCAGGAGAGTCCTTTTTTCCACATAGTTACCAAGGAAAGGTCTTTTTCGCCTTGTAATCACCATGAAAAGTATTTTTTTCCAAATAATCACCCAGGAAAGGCCTTTCTCTCCTCGTTGTCACACGGGAGAGGTTTATTGTGATATGTAGTCCAATGGGAAGATTTTACAAAACCAAATTCACATAAAGTAAAGTGTGGTAGACAACTAAAGTACTTCTATCGAGTTTTTACTAGAAGTTATTGATAATGATTAAGTAAATTTAACCACAAATCTAATGATTTCTTTTTTTGTGAACCGTCATCTATTATAAAGTGAAATAATTAAATTAGCATGGAGCTTGAGTGCTTCACCGAATAAGAAATTAGACAAGGGCTTAAGTTTTGTTTTCGTTTTGTATTACTTGTTGCCGCTGGAAATGTGCTTTTAAAATCGTCGAAACCCTCAACAATGCTGAACATATGGGTCTACAACGCATCAGTCTACTTCATTAACTAAAACATCAACGCAGATTAATTCCAGCTTCCCAACTACATATAAAGACATTAATTTTTATAGTAAATTATTATCATATACTATAGTATATTATATTACTATTTGTAGTATTTACTTAAGTAAGATTATAAACAAGTAAAGTAACTACAAGAAAAAATTACAGAATCCTAATTACTTTATGATCGTAATAAAAGACCAAAAACATTAAAAATAACTGAAATTTGTTTAATAAATTTAATGAAATTGCAAGTGTTTCATCAAATAATTTATAAATTCTGAGCAAGTTGGCAATTACGAAGTTAAAATGTGTGTAGGCAATAGCATTGTTATGTTGGCACTAATAAATTGACACATCAAGCAATCCGAAGGTGTAATGTTTAAAATTTTGTTTTCATTTTGTGTTCAATTAAGGGAACAAAATTTTAACTATCGTCAAAGGCCAATCTTCTTGGCTATGTTGCGTTAATTATTGACCTACTAAAAGGAAGTAAACTCCTGAAGTAAATTTCTATTTTGAACAATAAATTTCATGTTTAAGACTGTGCCCATAGAGGGTGTTGTATTCATTTAAAAATATCATTTTACGTTTATATATATATATATATATATATTGTTTGTTTGTGTATGCGTTTGTGTGTGTGTGTGTGTGTGTGTGTAAAGTATTTTCTAATCTGATCTCATAATCGTTATAAGGAATAAAAATTATATTAGAAATTTACGTTTTCAAATATTATCGAATGTTTTAAACAACTATTTAAACTCTAACTCTTACTACGATGTGAAATAATATTTTAACTTACGTTTAACTGCTGCCTTCTACGTAAGAAATAATAAATATATTATAACAAGTTGTGTTACATAACCTTGTTACATAACATTTTATGTAAATGTGAAGATTCGTAATTAAAGTTAGTGTACTGAATTTAAAATACAAGAAATTTACCGAGTAAGTCGAAAAACAATTTTGAATGTGCAGAATTTTTCTTATTTGGATATCTTGAGCAGACGAATGGTCTTGTTTCCCTCTTTGGAAGTTGTCGTTTATTGATGAGGCAAAGAAACGATGTTGAAGAAGACGAAATGGGTTAACAACCATTTCTTTCTGGTTCTACAAACTCTCTTTTTCTTATATGATTAAAATTAATTTTACCGTGTTAAAAATTATCGTATCTTTTTAGGATAAAAAACAGAGCTTGCTGGGATCGAGTCGCAAATCTGAATTAAACGCACATATTTACAGTTATACCGTGACCTTGCTCTGACCGAAGTTGTACTAGTCACGCACAAAACATCGGTTTGTGCAACCATAACTTAATCATAAGTGCGGTTGTTAAAAATTAGAATTGTAGGGTAATGAATAATTAAATAATTCTCGTGTTTCCAGTAAGTAGTCTGGTTTAATAACGGTTTGTCACACTCTGCAGTAGCAACAAGGCAATGTTTTTTTTTTTGAAAATGCAATATTCCGTTGCACTCCTTGCCCTGTCCTCAACCTTTCCTTGCAAGGTCAACTTCATCAACTGTATACGATTTCAAACGAACAGTTGGTTCCAAATATACAAGTTGGTTTCAATGTCAATTACTTTCCCAAGTTCGGGATAGTTCTTGCATAGTTTTGCAACTACTTATGACCAAAAGTTGCACATACTCGGTTCTATGTGAGACCGAAAGATTACTAGCCTAAAATTTTGTCTCAGATACGGTACAACCAGTTACCAATCTTTCTTCTGAAACACTGCCATTCTCTTCATTCAAATTGTCTGAATTTACTTCACTATATTAAGCAATGCTTGAAGATGAAAAATTATAAAACTGAATTATAAATTAGAATATAATTCTGTTATTTAAATTTTGTTTTTATTTCGCCTAGAGTACAGGTGCTGTAATTCCGTGAAAATTTTGTAGTTTCTTTATTGCAGTAATAAATGTAGAATACGTAATTATTAAGTTGTTAATAATGGTTTGTTAAGACAATTTCAAACATCAAAATATCGTAAAAACAAAACTTTCCACATTACTCGTAGAGGAATCTACTAATAACAAGTTTGACGTAAGCTTTACAATTAAAACGTTTTACCAGCTGATTGTCACCTGATTGTTTTTATCAACACAATATTGCAATGAACATATGTGTTTATCTTTCAGTATAAATGACAAACTTGCCCAATGTTGTTGATATATTTTCTATCTTGTACGTATACTTATGCAATAATAAATGTTGCACAAACTTTGTTACATTCAATTTATATTATTATAAAGAAGTTCAAACAAAAATATAAACATAAAGTTTACTTTAAAACATCTATTTCAGGAGCTGTTAAAATTAATAAAGTAAAACATTGCACAGAATTTATCGCATTGAATTATTTCCCCAAAACGGACTTTTCTGAAGATATAAGATATCCAGGAAAATTGAAGAAAATTTTTAAATTGGTTAATCAGATTTTGCTTAAAATTTTTGTCATACTTGAAGTTTCGTAATTCGTCATTGTACCCAATTTGAAAAAAAACTACGGTTTGAAAAGGCGTAAAAACAACAATCGACAGCGTTAGCATTTATTGTTATTAAATTCAACACGGTGAATTTTATTTCAAAGTGCTATGACTGAAGCTTTACACGTAAAAAATTTGAAGAAAATCTGGAAAACTGATTCTCAAAAATAATACTGATTTTCAGTTTCTTTGGTAAGTTCTTAACCAGACTTGTTTTGGGTTCATAACGAACCCTACGTCTATCCATAACTACATGAACAACTACAAGTTCTATCCATAACTACATGAACAACTACAAGGTCTATCCATAACTACAAGGTCTATCCATAACTACATGAACAACTACAAGGTCTATCCATAACTACATGAACAACTACAAGGTCTATCCATAACTACTTGAACAACTACATGGTCTATCCATAACTACTTGAACAGAGTACAAGCCTTATACAACTTCATCAAACTTGGGCAGTTAGTTTAGCAAACAAATGTTTTCACAACCACTGACAGAAAACAATTAGGCCTAAGTTCTGAAAATAATGTTTTCTACATAACTATAATTTTTGTATGTAGAAAACTATGCAAAAAAAAAAAAAAATGGGATAGTGAGAGAAATTTCTCAAAAAAAGTTCAACAGGTTTTATTGAAATCTTAGACGTTCACAAATTGATTCATACCTCTCACTCACTCCCCCCTGCATTATTCTCCTTCCTTCTACCGCACCCACAATTACAAACCTCACATGACATTTCTCAGACGAATGCTAACATTATAGGTAAATGTTTTGTAATCACAAATATTTCCAATAATACAGTGCAGCTTTCAATGTAAGCTACTAACATCACGTAGGCTTTACAGGTCGAGTCAGCTGATTAGAAGCATCGCAACATATTGCATCGAACACATGTTTATCTCATTGTAAACACACTTTACATTGACGCAACTTCTCTGATTAGAACATAGGCTTGTCAGTGGGATCTTCCATCTGACAATAATTATTAAATGGTATTAATCTTTAATTATAACAAAAGTATTAACAGCACAAGGACTGTTTATCTGTTTAAAAAGTAAGCATGAAGTTAGTCTACTTGTCAGAAAAAACAGCTGTTTATTGAACACATTGCACTATATAAATAAACATGATTAAATGCTTGTAAGTAACTATTTTGGAGCAAATATTCATTTAAAATGATTAAAAACTGGGTAAATTCTTATGTTTATAATGAAATAATAAAATGTATTGCATCCTTTTTCTGAGTCAAATCATTTATTCCAGGACACTCTATGAGTAAAAAGGAGCAAATTCTCGTTAGTGGGAGGGATTGCTCTTAAAGTTAGTAAACTCAAATTTGGAAATGGCTTGGTTAACAATAATTAATCTTTATAATTATTACTTTCAGTAATAATTAATTCATGATTAAATTCAGTATTAAATAAAAATAACTATTTTTTATAATATTATATTTTTAAATATTATAATTTGAATATGTTAATTACTTATTAATTGCTCTCAATGGGATAATAATTCATATTATATAGGTTTAGCTTTGATAAAACGGTGATTATTGGTAAAATTTTATATACCAGTAAATCACTTCAGTGGTATATCCTGCAATAACATAAATTTATGTTTTTTCGGGGATTGATAAAATCAGCTATTTATAGTAAACAAGCTTGCTTCCAAATGAAAACAATACAATACGTAATTACTCAAGATTTCAACGAGTTAGCTTTACTAACAGTAAACCGAGCATTTTCTTTTATTCAAGAGCAAAACTTTTATTCAAGTTTACATATAAAGAACAATTTGCTAACTTTAATTATATGGTGTAGGCCTACATGACTCACTGAAATTATTTTGAAATCACTTGAGCTTATACCCGAATTCAAAGTCGAAACATTACGAAATATGTATAGATCAATATTACCATTTTTTTTTAAATTAACTTCAACATCTGGTCAGGAAATTATGAATAAGACATCGTAAAATCGACTTAATTTCATAAAATCAGTTCATGAGATTCAGCATAAATTCTGGTTTGAGCATAATTCAAGAGTAAAAATTTTAATATAATTGTGACACGCAGCTTTCCACGCTTACTCTTAAGTCTTACGAGTATTTCGACGGTGAAATCAGATTTTCCAAAATCGTAAGTTATGATATCTTTAAGAATTGGAATGACAAACATTTGGAAACTTTTTAATGGATTTTGCTGGGTAAGTCGTCCAAACTACACCGAAATTGATTTTTGTGCATAGTTTAGATCAAATCAATACAATATTATGAACGTAAGAGTGCTTCCAAGACACGCATGCACGCACGCGAGCGAGAGCGCTCACTCACACGCACACACACACACATACACATATTATAATTTTAACGGTACCTCAACAAGTAATCGAGAGGTCAGAATCGACACTAGTTTCAAAGTACTGGTCTTACAATGATGACTATAATTTATCGCCAATTAGACTAATAAGGGCTAGAGATCCTGTTTGCGAAAAGAGTAAAGAAATGACAGTAATTGCGTTTAGAACCTATGACCTTGGAGTTCACAGTTTAGAGACACTGAAGATTGACCGGAGTCTTTCGCCAGATCGACCAATAAGCCCCAATTAAAACGTACTAAAACAGAAAGTAAAATTTGAGAAGGTCAAGGAAAGTTTAAAATATTTCAAAGTTTGTTTTGTTCTGAAGCCTATTTTAGTTTAAAAAGAAGTTCTGTCAAATAATTCTTCTTTAATTTCACCGTTGTACAAAGCGAAAAATCCATTGTGAAAACTAAAAACGTACTATGATTTCGCAAAATCTGTTTATTAAATTACCATATCCTTTGTTCAAAATTAATATTCTTTACTTAAAACTGTGTAGCGAATTTGAAAGAAATAAAATTTAAAGTGTTTCAGAAAATCGAAAAAAAAATCAAATGTATTTGTATCCACGTTTTTACATATTTACATATTTCTAAAATTACTTTACCATAAATTTTATGCATAACTTCAGACATAAGTCTTCATATATAACCAAACATTTTAGCTAGTGTGATACACATTTTGAATTATTAGGCCGATTTTCTGGTTTGTTGTCTGTAGCTTTCAAACAGTTACTAGTTACTGTTTGTTGAATTTGTTGGAATGAGAAAAAAATACTGACAAGTTGTAGTTTGTATATATATATATATATATATATATATATATATATATATATATATAATCAATCATTTTATATATATATATATATATATATATATATATATATATATTAATCAATCATTTTTCATACAAATATTATCAAATTGTCCCGTACAAATTAATAATAATTGGAATAAAACATTATAAAGCTCTGAGATTTATTTGCAGTCCACAATGGAATTGTATCAAAAACTTCGCAATAAATCTTCATACGTCTTTTATTGCCAAACGCTACCCCGTTGCAAATTAAAATCTCATGCAACAAAATTTGTGGCAGTAAAATTAATTACTTCGTTCATTAAAAGTGTCACTTTTTTCAAGATTTTTTTATTTAGCAGATATGAAGTATTAAAGTTCTTTTCCATTCTTTCAAAATGAAAATTTTCTGAAGTATGCAACATTACGTTTTACTATTATCTAGTAAAAATGTAACACGAGTTTTGAAATTAATTAAATTTATTATTTTAATCTTTTGTTAGATGTGTTTTGGATACTCCAAGTTCTTAAGACTATTTTCAGTTAAATTCTATTGGAAAATGTGCTACGATAATACTCTAATCCGAGACCATGAAACAAGAACCAATTTTGACATTTATACCACTAATTATTAAGAAGTTATTAACAATTATATATATATATATATATATATATATATATATATATATATATCGAAAAGTGATTGAAACATAGGACAAAACAAACAATTTTTGTAATAATTTAGCTAGTTCGTTACACAGAAAAAAATACAAATACGTTCAACAATTCAATGTAACAACTCAGACATGTTTTTTAAGACTATTAATTTTTATTTATAATTTAATTATCACTGAAATTTGCATGAAGGAACATTTAAAATTTTTAAATTTCATGAAACAAATAAAACATACCTGCTTCTGTTCATTGTTATTTTCGTATTTTATATGTAATTTGAAAATTTAAAATGATAATATAAGTCGATGTTTTAATGAAGAGATCATTATTATGATGATTTAAGATATAAATAATTTTTTAAAAAATATGTATAAACCACGTCAGAAAGAAAAGTACTTGTAGTGATTATTTTTAAATGGTTTCTTCAGTGCAGTGATACTCAAATGATTGATTTCACAGAAAATTTATTCTATGTGGCTTTCACAAGAAATTAAACAACTTTTCTTGAAATTACACAAAAAATTTCTATACAAATTTTTGTTTCTCGTTTTTTTTTGACATTCATATTCTACTCAATGCTAAACGGAATTAATTTCAAGAAATTAAAATGGATAATTTAAAACAATTTCCCATACACTTGTAAAGAGACTGGATTTTCTAAGATTAACAACATATATGCACTGAGTTTGATTCTTAAGGGCTTCATTAATGCTAATTTATTTAAATTAATTCATTGATAAAGCTTATGCAATATTTGGTTCTATGTTTTTATTGATAATGGTGCCGGAAGTAACAAGAATATATATTTTTTTAAATCAAACGGCGCGAGATCATTACAAAAAAATCTTACATTACATTTAATTACTTTTAATTGTGAATTACAAACTATGATTCACAAGCTATTGCAAAAACTAGAAAATTGATTTATCCGATTTTGGTCAAAATTTCGTCATTTATGGAGATTCATAACTCGAGTGTGAAACGAGAAAAAATAAACCCGAAGGCAGTCAGGATTTATTTTTTTTTTCAATTTAGGGCTTATTTAATCTCAAATCGCTACACTGTTTTCAACCTTCGTAAGTAAGAAAACATTTTAAACCGATTCTGAGAAATTTTACAGATTTTTCGTTTTGGTTTACAACTTCCGAGACAGATTTTTTCTCTGATATGATCATACATTGTGCGAAATTGTATGAAAATCGTTAAAGTCTATTTAAAAAATAATGTGTACTGATAAAAAATAAAATACAAAAAAGGTAATTAAAAAATTAAGAATCGTTTCTTATTATGGATGAACGTGAGCTTTTATTAAATATAATCAAAATCTGTTAAATAGTTTAGCCTCCAACGATGTGCTTACACAGATATATGAGGGCATAGGTATCCATATAAATATTACTTTTTGGATTTTGGTAACGGACAGAACCACCAAAATACAAAATATTAAGACCGACATTTTTTACGAACGCAATATTTTCCACACTTGAATAGTTAAAATAACCCCGTACACAATGACACACACAGAGTCCTGGAGGAGCTGGTTTTGTAACTTGTTTATCAAATGTTGCCAAAATGTTGGTTATAACAGAAGTAAATATGTCAACAAAGGAGACACATTTCTCAATTCTTAGAATAATATTATAGTATAGAAGTACAAAATAAGTCAAAAATTGAAAATTGTCCTGATTCGTTGTGAAAGCTTTCTTTGATTAAGATTATTTACCCAAATCAGAATTTAAAAATCCCTCCAAAATTGTTACCTATTCACAAACAATTTAAAAAAGTCACTCGTACAAATAGTGTTCGATGAAATTCTATGCCAAAAGAGTGTAGAATCTATTTGTAAAACATTATTATAATTACTCACTTAAAATACAGTTCTACATTGCCCATTGCCGTCCAGCTTCTTTCCTTTACCGCAGACCCTCCTGGGTGCGTCGATGATGGCCTTCCCGCCGTCCACCGGAACCGCAACTACTTCCGTTCTATTCTCAACGGACGTTGTTCCACTAATATCCTTGACCGTCGTAGAAGACCTAACCTGATTTCTTTCACTGTCATCTTCGACCACCTTCGAGTCGGTCGTGGTTTCCACCTGGGTACGGTACTGATAAACTGACGTCGTGCTCCGTCCATATGTGAATATATTCGGTATATTTATATTGAAATTCAAGTTCGGCGCTGACCGCGAACAGTGAACAATACAAATGAACAGCACTATTGTTACAAATTTCATTTTCAATGGTTGCTACCGCTTTCCGTATGGAAATGAAGAGCAAAGATTAAACGAACCACTATATGAAGTGGAAATGAATATAATTCTAAGAATATGGCTTATGGCTGCCAGCCAAGGCCGTCGACTAATGTCCTAACATTCAATTAAGCAGATATTGCTGTGGTAAAGGTTGACCTTATCGTATCTTTATCAGGTTCGGACCTCTTCTGATCTTTGTATTTTGTTTGCAGAGTTTTGTGCGACTTACATTATGAAGAAGAAGTTAACGCCGAACTATGACCTTGTGCAAAAACCCAATACGATAGTGTTCTTTGTAGCGTGCGATGTTTTATGGTTTGCTTTTGTGTATCTCTACGTTTATTTTGGGATTCCTACGTTTGACTGAAGTATTTAAATTTATTATAAGGAAAAACAGTTTTTCCTTATAATAAATATAATAATAAAATAAAATAATAAATATAATAAATAAAGATACCCAAGACAAATCATGTAATGGATCGTTATTGTAAACGAAATAAAACGTAAAAAACCTTTACAAAACTTTCTAAGATTCAATTCATTTCCACAAATAAATATGGTTAGAAAGCTACTGATAGAAAGTCATAAATTTTAAAATTTTGGTCATAAATGAAAACTCAAGATTTTTCAATAGGTGTGGGGTGGGGCAAAGTGTAGACGCCCCAATTATTCTCAAAATTGACTATAACATGACATTGCATATTTCAAAAAATAGATACACATATATATCACGTAATATTTTAAATGAAAACAAATCAACGATAAGCTTTGCTAAAACTGATGCGAACGATATTATAGTAAAGGTATTACTTTTGAGATGGGTAAATGTTTAGTAACGTACAGGAAAATGAGGACATTTGTGATTTGAAATAGTTTAAAGAAAGACTGGAAAATCATATCGAAGGTTACTGTACTGACGTTGAAGAAATTAACGTTTCTTAAGTAAACCGAAAATTCAAAATAAACTCGACAGAGTTCAAGGTTGATTTTGGGATTTCTTATTTTATTACCTAACTATGAGTTTATTATTTTGTTTTAAATTTGCAGCACTGTTTGGGTCGTGCTACAAATCGACCAGTCAAATGAACTCATTTTCAGAAAAAAAGCCAAAGTACA
Source organism: Callitettix versicolor (assembly GCA_022606455.1). Lineage (NCBI taxonomy): Eukaryota > Metazoa > Arthropoda > Insecta > Hemiptera > Cercopidae > Callitettix > Callitettix versicolor. The sequence continues at coordinate 67,367,614 of CM040189.1, forward strand.
CTTACTAAAGTTAAAAATATTTGTTTTAACTCATTTTTGTGGAAAATGAAGATTCGGTTTTTTGAAAAAACCTAATTGTTTTATTTGAAAACTAAAATGTTAAACGGTATCAGAATTGTTAGAATAAATTGTTGTGGAATTGTTAGCATTGGTTTATAGGGATAAGTCTCAGATATATTTAACTAAAGATTTTTTTTGTTAATAATGAAGCGTTATATTTTAGAAGATTTCTTTTTGATCAGGTGCCTGAGAGTTACGTTTTTAATAAAATAAATAAAATTTGTTACTTTTTTTGCGAAAAATCTTTTTAGTAATTAGTATTTCTATGGCAGTTGGGTTTAAAAGTTAAGAGTAATCTTTAACTATCGAAATAAATAAATTCTCAGTTGCTTAACTCACAAAGTGAAACTAATAATATCAAAAATAAAGCCTAATACATTTCTCATAAAATAATAAAAAACATTTAAAAAATACAAGTAAATGTGAGTAACAAACTGTAAGACAATCCATTTTAAGAAAGTTTTCAGTTTTTCCGTTTCAGCCAGTCAACTAGAACTATTTGGGTAGTAGACTTGTCGCATGTATTGAACTTTGATTTGGTTAATAAATTCCAATTGGGAAATATGTTTTACTGCCTTAACACCAAAAGTAAAAAACACTATGGTGATCGTAAAAAAATAATCTTGAAGGATTTGTTCGTTCTCGGGCTTTTTTGAATAAAAAAGTGGTTTTTACTTGGACGCTTTTCAGTCTGTTTGTGTGTGTGTGTGTGTGTGTGTGTGTGTGTGTGTGTGTGTGTGTGTGTGTGTGTGTGTGTGTGTGTGTGTGTGTGTGTGTGTGTGTGTGTGTGTCGCTGTGGATACAATCTAACGGACCGAATTTGAAGAAATCTGGTACGTACAGTCTATCTGGTTTTTACTAATTTTGTTATTTCATAAAAATGTTATTAAATCAGGATTTTTACATAGAAAAAACTATTTGAATTTCCAAAATATGATTTAATGATTTTGATATATCAAAATAAAATGCTTACAACTCTGTATAAGCTCTATCCCCCCCTAAAAAATAAACTTTTTAATAATTGGAGAGAAAACTGAAAAATAAATAATTTCTAAATTTAAATTTATGAAATTTTGTTCCGCAGCAAATTTGATATAATTGAAAATTATAGTTCATGTGCAGGCTTAAGAAAACAAATTAATCTGTAATATATAATTATTTGATTTTTTTGAAATCACAAATTAATTTCATTTAAAATTTTGTTGACTATTTACGTCAAACAACATCCGGTTGATTGTAAATTCGAACATCCGTTAAACCGATTTTGAGGATGTAGGCAAAACATTGATTTAAGTTTTTTCTCGGTAGCTTCTAAAACAGATTACCCTGCAGGTAAGCTGCACCTGTTGAGAGGATTTAGACGTCCCTCGCGGTACCTGAGTCTAACACACACACTAACAACACTACACTTACGACTTAAACACTTTGCACTCACCCTTACATTTAGGGAGGCGATAATAGCCTCAATGTGCTTTTCTCCTTAAAATAACAACAACAACAAAATCTGAAACAGGTTGTTTGGGGAAATAATTAAACATTAAAATTTTTTTACAGTAACAAATACTTTGAATGCTCTTAACGATTGTACCACATTCAATTGGACGCTGTGTGTAACGATTTTAAAACAAATGCCTTTTGTATTTAAACAAAAACTAATGCGGTCAAGTTACATCGTTGTGCTACTTAAATTGAAATCAAGGTTAAAGGAAAGCATTTTATTGATAGCGGATTGCGAGTTCTTTATAATATATTGGTTGTGGTTATTAGGTTATTTAAAAAATGAAACGGTGCACAAATACGTATGTTTATTTTGTTTGATATGTGTCATTATAATGTACAAATATTTCTTTTTTGATTAGATAGTCTATTGATTCAAAACTTTAATTAATAAAAATAAATAATGAAAACATATAAAACGAAATTTTTAAACATTTACAGGATAAATAATATATAATTATACTAAATAAGTGCAGTTATTATAAATAGATATTTTATATTTTTATTTTATTAAAATATAATCTTTTTTCACAAATTAATGTGTACCGATAATTGTAATATTTTATTACCATTATATATATATATATATATATATATATATATATATATATATATATATATAGCCTATATATAAAATAATAAAACATGTTACTATCTTTTAAATTTTGAAATGTATAATTTTTGTTCATATTAAAACCAAATTTTAAAATATCTTCCTGCACGTTTTGTAGTAAAGGCGATATCCTGAAGGACATTTCGGTTTGACGAGATCGGGTGCGTCTATAATCCTTGACGGAGGCACGCGTGGGACGACTCCTGAGTAGTAGAGCGAAGCGTCCAAATACCTTGGGTCGAGATTATTGGCGGGAACTACGTAATACTCGTCTACTTCCTGTGGACGGCTGGACGTTTCCGTAACACATTTGGCGATCAAAAGAGCTGTAAATGAAAAACACATTAAAATATATAAACTAGTCACAAGTTTCAAATACTTTGTGGTTATATTATTTATTATTGGGGTTTTGAGGTTACACAAATAAAGTTCGTCTATCTGTCTGAGAAGATGAGTAGATTCACTAGCGGTGCTAAGGTCTTCAGACCACTGCAAGATTTTTCATGGACTCTTCCCTCTTATTGGAATAAGCAGTTGGCAAAGCTACAAATGTGAACGCTAGAGATGAGCGTAATTTCACGACTGTAATTGTCACAGTTATTTTTGTCACAGTCACAGAGCAGTAAAAAAAAGAAAAATTATCAGTGACAATAGATCGCGAGCACTTAGTAGAAAATATATTGGCGGCAACTATATTGGATTTGTCATCAGTCACTCTTCGCTTGTGCTGCGATCTTGCGGAGATATTTGTTAATAAAAATACTCCCCAAATCAAATATTCTTGACGTTGTGATAAAGTCACAAGTACAGTTGGTGAAAATATCCTCAATAATAACAGGATAATAACGCGTCAGCAATTATTGCTATGTTGATGTGACAACGGCTTTAGGGATAAAGTATGCTATGTTTATTGGCGCCAGGGATAAAGTAACAAGATTGGTGCTAACGAAAACTTACGCTAATAATACAGAGTTGATAAAGAGGTTAAATTTGTTTGTGTAAAGATCAAGTAAAGCCGTAAAGAGTCGTTTGTCATTCCTGTTTTAAAAATGTGTTACAAAATTGTTAAAAGTGATCATTATTTTGTTGAGTAGGCCTACACTCATCTGCCTTTTCTTATTGCTGTAGAGTTTCATTCAAAACTTATTGCTGTAGAGTAGTCTACATGGAAGTACTTCGAAACTCCTTAACGCATACAAATCTAGGAAAGACAGATTAGCGTGTTCAACAAGTTAATAACATTCCTAACAGAAATAAATAGTACATTATTACTAATCTAGGCGATTGTTGTTTTATAATAGTTATGTTTCTTAGCATATTTAATTTGTTTAAAGTATTATATAAAATGTATTTTATTTTTACTTTGAAATATAACCTAATATTAATCAAAAAAATTTGGTCACTGAAATAATAAAAACCCGAACAAAATTAGTGTTAGTAAACACTCAGAAGACATTCAGCCTACAATGCAATAGGGCCTATGGTTTAAAATTAAACAGAGCTGAATTTATAAACAAACACGAAAATGTGTTCCTTAAATCACCGCATTGTGTACGAAATATTTTACTTTCCTACAACAAGTACGAAGCATCGAATATCAGTTATGACAAGTCACATGTGTTTATAACAGATTTTTTTGTCACAGTTACTGTAGTAACAGGTACTAAAAGTCACTGTTATTTCCATCTCTATTGGTGGCGAATTAGCTTCTAGACATACAGTGGTGACAAAGGGATGTGATTTTCGGTACGGTTAACCTGGTGTTAACATTGTTTACAATTGGACTTTTTATAAGGGAACGAATCACAGCAGCAGCTAAGTAGTAAGACCACGTGAAAGAAATTACGACACTGATATTTTAACTTCGGTGAAAACCTTCAATGTGGGATTTGTATGCGAATAAGTCTTCTGACAAGACAAAAAAAAGTTACATTTGGGTCATTGGAGGGAATTTATGTAGCTTCCGTAAACTTTGATGATCTCAGTAAAGCGCAATAAATTGACATTTTTCAATGTACATTATTGGCAACCATTTCAGATGGTATACTGTTAATCATAACAGCGTCAACGGAAGTGACGTCATCTTATAATAAATGCTGTAGTTTATCAACTCTTACGCACACAAATTTTAAATATATTTAAATCTTAAAACGTTTAAGATTTCCTTTTTGATGACCGGTTATGCAAAAGAGGATTAATTCATATTTCCTAATTAAAAAACCGATCACCTTAATTGTGTTGCGCAGATAAGAGAGAGCCCTCAAGCTTATACGATGACGTCACTGATTCCGTTATGTTGTGTCGCCTTAATTTTTAGGCTCTACTGCGTGTCACAAAATCTCTGATATGGTGATGAATTCGGATGACAATGACTGAATAATTAGCGAAACGTTCATTGAAAACGAATAGTTATAAAAAGTTAGACTATGAACTACAGAAACAAGATTATTATTGATTTATCTACTGCACGGAAAAAAGAAAAGCACGTTATTAATTTTCATTATACAAACAAAACATTTGATGCAAGATAAAACGATAAATATAGTTTGACTGTAAACAATATTGTATACGAAAGTTACACAAACTTTTTCCTACACAAAAAAAAAAAAATTAGCTCAACAAATTCGGTTCAGAAGATACCGTCAAAAAACCTGAAAATCGGTTCATCAGGTTTTCCTTAAATTATGACTGATACATTCATAAATTAAGTAAGTTTACGAAATTTTAATGAAAATTTTACAGTCAGAGAGTAAATCGAATACACTGAATTTGGCCTTAGGCTAATTTTTGGATTTCTATATTTACTTTTTTTAATTAGCCTGAACTGCTTAACTGACTTAATTTTTAATCTGCTTAACTGACTTACGAATATTCACACACAACTAAAACATAAACAAAATTTTATCAATTGATTCTTAAGAATTTAGAAAGATTTTCAGTTTTTTGTTGTTGTTGCTATAGCACACAAAATCGGACATCGTTTTCGTTATATGACGCTTCATTTTAGTACATTCCAGCAAAAAGTGATTAAAATTGTCAGAGCCAATTTTGAGAAACTTCTATATATATATATATATATATATATATATATATATATATATATATATATAGTATACTTCTATATACTATATATATAGTATACTTCTATATATATATATATATATATATATATAACACTACTTAAAAGTAGTATTTTTTGAGAACTTCAAGAATGGTATCAACTAACAAACATATGTTAAAATAATTTTTTAGGCACTGGTAATTTGAAAACGGATATATTCACCAAAATCGGTTTTCTTCTCGATTACAATACTTTCTTTATACTTCGTTTAGCTGTTGGGTTTCTTCGGACGCACGTTCATTATTACTGTAGGCTGGTTGTAATTGCCACACAGTTTCCGGCTTGGTGACATTACAGTGATTGCACCACGTGCAACTGAACAGCCATATCTGTGTCGCATCAACACGTGGCTAAACGTTATGGTAATTTTACTAAAAACAACGTTTCAATCGTCAGTTTTAGTATAATTGAAGGCAATAAAGTATTTATGTAATATAACATCTGATTTGCACAAGTTATAAAAACAATTACGTTTATTTCTTAAAATAAAAATAAGTACTTAAAAAAATTAAAAAACATGACTGCTAAAACACAAAATACAAAAAATATATACAAAAATTTTATATTTCATAATTAGAAGAAATTAAAATCTGAAATACAATTGATTTAAAAAGATAAAAACAAGGAATTAGAATAAATGCTGACAAACATTTTCCGAGTATTTAGTTTAATAAATTACGAATTTACAAGTAACGTTCATAAAATAAATGCAGTCGGGGCTGCATCTCAATACATTTGCACTAAACAGCCCCCGTCTGCATTTATTGTATGAACTTAACATGTAAATTCTTTATTTATTAACTAAATACTCAAAAAATATTTTTCAGCATTTATTCTAATACATTGTTTTCATCTTTTTAAATCAATTGTTTTTCAGATTTTCATTTATTTTAATTATGAAATATATAATTTTTGTATTTTGTGTTTTAGCAGTCGTGTTTTTTATTTGTTTAAGTAATTATTTTTATTTAGTCATTTTTAATGACTAAACCACTAAAAATACCATTTTTAGCCATTTTGCCATTTTTTGCGATTTAATTGAATGTTGTTCGCTATTTACTTTAATTTGAAAGGTCGATATCATCCACGAGCCTGACCTTTGGACAAAGCCTATCGCTAGATTATCTACCATTCCTTCCGATTTTCATAACACAGATTTGGCTTGGCCGATTTTTGTGTTCAGGGTGTCATTTTTCCCAGCTCAACGCCCTGAATCAGCTGAAACTTGAGTGGTAATTGTAGGCATATTAGTTCCGAAGTGAGTGTTTTCCTATTGCTTTCAGTGGTTGAATCTGAGTAATTCCTATTGTATAGTCTCTAGTAATTATGTTTTACACTTGTACATCAGTTATTTAAGAATATATGAGTACATTAGTTATTTAAGAATTTATGATTTCATCCTAGCATCTTATTGATCCCATATGAAATTAGTTTTAATTTCAGCCTATCTATTTCACCCCAATTTTACCCTTTTGGGGGTGATTTGTGTGAAAGGTATGTAGCCTATGGCACTCTCGGCGAATTGAGGAATGCAACGAGCTAAGGTAGATCAAAATCGGACGAGCCGTTAAAAAGGTATGATGGAACAAACATACATACATACATACACACATACACACCCAGGTACTCCTTTTTTGGCAGTCGTGTAATAATACAATGTTTGCTATTCAGAACTCTCGCCCGGAAATATTGTGAAAACAAAACGATTTTTCGAAGTTGTTGTAATAATGTAACATCTATTTTTCAAAACCGGCGCTATTTAAGGACGCTAACTGTTGAGTGAAAGTTGGAGGAAAACGACGGTCATCACGCCGTCTGCGGCAATAATAATATAATTAATTTATTGACCGAGAGAAATGAGATCTCTGTTTCAACTCGACTGTTTAGGATTTTGTTTGTGCTTTTGTTTGTTCGAAAGTATTGACCAATTGTTTTAAAATATAGTATGGAAGTATAAAAAGCCCGAATAATGTATGCATAGGTTTTTTCTATTCACTTTCGTTTCAAAATGGCGGCCTCTGAATTACAACGAGTGTTCGTAATTTTTGCCAAACACATTAACCGATTATTTTGATATCTGATATGAAGGTATATAAAGGCCAACTGATATAAGATTCCCCCCCCCAAATATTTCTGTTTTAAGATGGTGGCCTGTGATTTAATGATGACACACGCATTAAATCGTACGTGGGTACGCAGCTTTGGGCAATGCAATGAAAAAATTTTTTCTCAATTTTTTACATATTATATCGTGTATGAAGTCCAAATGAAGAATGTATGTAATTTTTCCTATTTATTTCTGTTTCGAAAAAGCTTCTGATTTAACGTTGACGAGTGTTTGCAACTTTAATCAAGAAAATCTGTTGTCTGAAGTTTGGTACGTGCGTACTTCGTATAAATATTTTTTCCATTCACTTCCTTTTCAAGATGGTGGGTTCTGACAGTGTACTTTCTGGCGATTTCCGTAATACTAACTGAGCGGTAAAACCTATCATGACTCTGAGCGCTTCATGTTTAAAGATCATAACATTTACAATAAAGTTTGTCCAGTAACATTTTTCGTAACTATTACGGTTACTGGTTAAATTGACGGAAAAGTTACGAGCGCTGATTTAAAGCGCTTTGTATTTTAAGAATACACTGCGAGGTCTGCTGTTCCTTGGACAGTTATAGCAACAATCTTGTGAGGTCAATGAACCTGGAACCACATTTAACAAAATTTTCTAATATCGTTACATCATTTCTGTAGATTTGTTGTTGTTGTTATTTTAAGGCGAAAAGCACATTGAGGCTATTATCGCCTCCAATAAATGTAAGTGTGAGAGTAAAGTCTTAAAGTCGTAAGTGCAGTGTTGCAAGTGTAAGTGTGTTAAGACTCGGCTACTGCGAGGGACGTATAAATCCTCTCAATTGGTGCAGCTAGTCTGCACACCCTGAGGGGTATTTCTGTAGGATGGTAGGGATTGTGTCATTAATAATGACTGTATTAAGACCAGGTATGGATACTTAAACTAAACCACAGTAACTGTCATTGATGAAAATGCAAGTGAATTTAGTGCTGAAGAGAGCAGTGACATTTCTTTGGAACTTAATCATGTCTTCCAGAAGTATGGAACTCTACAAATGTATCTAACAACAAATAACAAATAGGACTTATTCCAGGATAAAGTATTAATTACATGTACAAAAATGAAAGCAGAAACCAATTGTGCTGATATGAGAAGCTTTAATGTAACATAAGTTTTTGTGTGAGTGCTTTGAATGTTTCACATAAATTGTAGAATCTGGTAACTTAAATTAATATTCTTGAAAGTGTTTACCTGTTACCAATAATTTTAGAACCAAGCCTCCGGCTAATTTAAAACTCTTTTTCATTCTGGTATATTCTTTTTTATGAAAAGTGGTTCGAGCATTCGTAAATATTTACTAAATTTCCTTTACTCATACTGAATTAGGTTTTGTAATTCTTAGTTTTCGTTAAAGTATTCTCTACTAGCAGCACTATATTGGAGTAGTCACAGTTTTTTATTCAGAATTTCTTCAACCGAAGTCTTCGACATATGATGGTTTCGCTTTATGTCAAAATGATTTTATACACACTTTTTTATAAGCATCCATAAATGATTTTTTGTTGTTGTTATTTAAGGCGAAAATCACATTGAGGCTATTATCGCCTCTCTAAATGTAAGTGTAAGAGTAAAGTGTTAAAGTCGTAAGTGTAGTGTTGTAAGTGTAAGTGTGTGTTAGACTCGGGTCGCGGGGAACGACTAAATCCTCTCAATTAATGCAGCTTGTCTGCACCCTCAGCGGGCTCCATAAATGAATATTAATTGAGTATGTAAGTGTTATTACAAAAATAGGTTACAGAAAGTTTCCCTAACAAAAGTAGTTCATGCAGTACTGAAATAGAGATTACTTATAATGTACGGTTATAAAATAATAATATATTAACAAGGCCGGACAACCACCAAATGCAAAGCAGAGCTGCACTGAGTAAAGGTGAGTGTAGCGGAATGAGCTGAGCTGAATGAAGTTGAACGGCAATCATAAACGGAGTACAGTCTGTTTAAAGAACATGTTCGTATCTTTTAGATCTAATTATTTAGGCCTACTGTAATAGATTCTAGGAACAATAGCTCAAAAGCCATAACATAGGCGACGGTAACATAGGTAACGAGAAATAATAAGTTTGGAGGCGTGGTCACGTGATTGGGGAAACGGAATCAGCTTGAAAACCGAACCAAGACATAACCAAAGCTGTGCGTAGCTGAGCTCAGCGACGCCACTTGACTTTGCTCACCTCCGCTACGCTTTCAGTGGCCGTACTTACATTAAACATAATAGGTTAGGTATTGAATGTATAGTTCGCTCAGCTCAGCGCAACTTTGCTCCGCATTTTGTGGCCACCTAACATATAAAGGAAGATAATTGAAATAATAACATTTTTGGTAATTATATTATAATAATAACTGCATACGGTATACTTATTTATCAACTTTACATAGACAATATAAAATTTATATTTCGTAGTATTTTAAAGCGACTATTCCAAAACGTTAAATTATTAATCAATTTAAACTGAGGCTTGCTATACATTAAAATATAAATAAAACTTGAGAAATATTATTTAAGTTTAATTTTTATTGTTTTTGGATTGAATGTATAAACACTTTTTCTTATTAAAAAGTAAACTATTGAAGAACCATTCTTTAAACATTGAAATGACCTACAATACTGACGTCTAGATCATCTTTAAGTCTTTTAAACATTCGTTAACAATGTATATGTATTTGTATGTTAACAATCTAGCATTTGTAATTTTGACCCAATTTTGTTAAAAATTGGCACACAAATTGTTAAATTTTGATAATATTTTGGCAAGTTTGTTAGCCAGCAAAATCAATACAACCGTTTGAAAATAGCAAACATGAAAATCTTTTTTAAAAAAATTAGCTTTACTTATTTAAAAATTTAATTACACTTTTGCAATCAGCGTTAAAATTTGCATATATTAACATTTTCTACGGTTTCCATATTTTAAAAGTAATATTTATGCAGATCTTAACGCTGATTACAATAGTGAAATCAGATGTTCAAAACATTATGAGATTAAAAGACTATTACGTCATTGTGCATTGGAAAACCGCTTGCATCACGACAGCGATACAGCTGCGTTCAGCATGTACTATTCTTTATACTAACAAATCCAGTACGGTTTTAATACTGTTTTTTCTGTAAAATAAATACCTTATAATCCTTCGTAGCATTACTTCCCCTTTATAAACTTTGTATTTGTAAACCGCCTCCAATAAAATACCACTACCCTCTACCCCTGTAACCCACGACCCTTATACATAATGCAATGCACGTAAAATCCAATTTGCCGTGACATCCCAGGGAGATTGTATGAATGTAAATATATGAACACCATCTTTATAGGGCCCCTCTGCTAGGCTTAGAAATTATTGCAGACTGTTAGTGACGTCAGAGCTGTATTACTTTAAGAAAGTTTGTGGCGTGTTGCATGGAGGCATTTTAACTGTCTTATCATATAAAATATGGTTATAGTGAAAAAGATAGATTTTTAAACGGGTAAATTGGTTTCAGCAAAATTATTTTTACACATCTGTGATCACTTCGCTAAAAGCTAACGGTTTGATGAATTAAAATGATGTTTGACTTATAGGCATAGTTTTATCATATGTCAGGTAATACTTTTCCAAATTGTTTTTTTTTAATTCTTAAAGTCATTAGTTATCACGAATCAAGTTTAACCAAAACCAGTTAAAACGATTTCCATCAAAATTAATGTTTTAAATATCTAAATTAACTAATCTAGTCCTACTCAAAAAACAGATTCGAAGCTAAAAAAAGTCTCGAAAAGCATATTTTCTCAAAATCAGTTTCGGTTAAACTTTTATCGTATTTAAATGTAATAAAAAAAATTTGCTGAACGGGAGTAAAATAAAAACAAATAAAACTATTTCTGCGGTGTTTTTTTTCAGATTAATTGTCGAATTGTATTATTTTTTTAATTCAAATTTATTACTGGTTTCATTTGTGAATAATAAATATAAAAACAATCACTACAGTCTGATAATTTATTTTTGAAATAAATTCTGTTTTCATTGTTTTTTTGAATGTGCCTAATTTTTTGAAAAATAATGAAATTTAAAAAGATTTGTGTAATGTTTTTGAAAAAAAATCGATTTGAGATGTTCGTTGGTAGGCTATGCTGTTTTCACTGTAAAAAATTAAAATTTTTAATCACATATAATTAAAATCACAAACATCTGAAGTTGTAGTATTAAAATTGAAATGAAATAAAAGAAATTTAGGATACATGTCCTCAAAAATTAGTGAAAAAATTGAAAAACTTCGATAAACCGATTTGGAGCCATTTTTTTGAAGAAGACATATTAAATAAATTAAAGTATACTTAACGTATTTGCAATTCTAATTTTAAATAGCATTTTGAAATATTACCGTAATTATTGTGGCAAGGAGCTGTCTCGCTGACTTGTCAAATGAAACTAACTTACCAAAAAAGAAACACAATTGTGTGTGTGTGTGTGTGTGTGTGTGTGTGTGTGTGTGTGTGTGTGTGTGTGTGTGTGTGTGTGTGTGTCCTATCACTTTAATTTACATTTACAATTTACGTTTTAATCTGACTCAAAAATAAATTTTGGTGAAAGCTTGAACAAATTCGTTACCCAAACGAAATCCGTTAAACAGTCGAATAAATATGAAAGAAAAATTAGAATAAATTATTTTTTTTAGATTTTAACGCTAATTGTAATGGACAAAGTGATCAATAAAAAAGTATAAGGAAGAAATTTTGTTGTTGTTATAAATTCGTTTCTATCAAGTTAGCAAGATTGTAACGTGCTGTGATTATTTTAAAATATTTAACCTTATATTACCTGCTAACAACATGTGCGTTCTACGATGTACGGCCATCCTGCTTTGTGCCTTAAGACGACTAATAATACCGCAACACTTTGATTTAACATTTATACCGTCCATTCCAATATAGGATACATTCTTAATCGATGATTTTGCAAGAAAACCAGGTAATAATTCCTGAAACACGCAATTTTCCAGCAAAATTCAACTTATACTTACAAACGCTCAATGTCTTTATATAGAGATCTATCTGCACATACCGTTGCATAAGCCATGACTATATCGCTGTAGCTTTTAAACGATGTAGTTTTAGAACTAAGAAATTGTTTGCAAAACAACCCACTTACAGCTGCCATAATTGTATACTGTCGCGTCGTGGCTGACGGAAGTATTTTGAAGAAACCCTACAGTGCAGCGGTAAACATCTCGTATATATATATATATATATACGCGTATATATATATATATATATATATATATATATATATATATATATATATATATATATATATATATAATTTTTTTGTGAAATAAACAATCAAATTAAAGCCCCATTTAAAAATAAAAATATTTTTTTGTAATTTTTTTCAAAATGTACAACAGTTTCCAAATTTATTTGTAAATAAAACTTTATGGACAAACATATGTTTGTTTTATAAGTTTTTATGTTATAAACGTAAAAAGACTCTGAGTACCAATTTTTGAAAATCGCCAAGTAACATTTAGCTGTGTAAAACAATATGTAAACAGAAACAAATGCACATATTTTTAATACTTTCTTGAAGAAAAAGAACCAATGATTAATAACATATATCATAACTAACAATTTAACTTTAAAAAAAATTACAAAAATTGAAATTTCGAAAAAGAATTTATTTTACGCAGTAAACATAACCCAAAAATTCTTTAGTCGTCAAGTCACTTTTATCACATATATTTAAATTAAAACAATTTTTAATTTCACAATCCATATTTGGTATTGTCTAATAAGAAATATTTACACAATTATAAACACTAAACAACAACAAAAACAACACAAATATCAAAATTATGACGAGAAATAACATGCACTTTCATGCACGGCACACAATGGCGGACTGATACTTACTCGGGCGAGAAACGACTAATATTTCAGGACAAAAAGAAGGCTTAGCTTTTGGGTTTAGTCTATGGCCAATATATCACTTTGTAGTGGAACTTTCACTGTACAATTGTGAAGAAAAAAGACGATTTACGACAAGAAACATACCAAAAATCGAGGAGTTCTTGGACCTCTGTAATTTCGTCGTTTCTTACTTTGTTTGTAGACCACAGTTTGAAAAATCACAGATACAGAACTATATTTCGTAGGTAAAATATTCAACAGATGAATTAAAGAGAAAGGATCAGTCTTTCAAACGATACCAACCATAATTCTATTTAAAATTATTTACTATGTCAAATATTAGTTTAAAAACAGGCAATATGGCGGACGCCTAGAAGCAAAGGCTAGTACTAGAAATTAGTGTGTTTACTTATGAATTTATTGTAACAATTTATATACAAATTTCAAAAATCAAAAACATGCTAAATAAAGCATAGAATCTCTACTTTCTAATGATATTTATTTTACTAAGATTGCAACAGGATAAATGTGTTAAAACAGTGTGTTAAGGTAACGGTGTTTTCAAACGGCTTATAAGCTGTTTGGCAGTTATAAGGTTTTAAAGAAGTAAACAGAAAAGCGAAGCACAAAGGCTTGCAGGAATGGCGAGTAGATTTCTCTGTGTGAAGACCGATCGGTTACTGAGTTCATTTAAGGTGTTTTTTTAAAAAATAAAAACATCTGTTTCGATTTTCAGATTTTTAGATAAGTAAACTCAAGGTGATTAGAATGTTTAAAACTTCTTTTATAAATTAGGCCTAATTTAGAAAACATAAGGCACTTGTTATTTAGACTGTGTAAAAAAATAATAGAAACACACAGCTGCCCTGTTTTTTTTATTACACTTTTTGAAAACCTGATTTCATCGTCGTAAGCAGCATTTAAGTCTTTATAAATGTCAGAGTTCATTTTCGTATTTCCAATATAATTTATAAATTTAAATTGCTGATTCAATGTATATTTTAATTATAACTATTACGTTAAAACTTGTTTTGTCCAAAGTAGTGTAAATACAATAGTTATTATTTTTAAAGTTGATATAGGCTACATTTTAAAGATCTTTTTAAAACGTATTTTAAGTTGTTTTTTTTATTTTAAGGCGAAAAGCACATTAAGGCTATTATCGCCTCCCTAAATGTAAGTGTAAGGGTGAAGTGTTAGTGCCGTAAGTGTAATATTGTAAGTGTAAGTGTATTTTAAGTATTTAAGTACATTTTAAGTATATATTTGGAAAATAACAATACTAATTTCAAGGTTCCGAAGTGATATTTTCTTTTCTAACACCACTAGTGATGCAGTAATTTTAATAATCGAAGAATGCAAAGAAATGTAAAAAAATGATTGAAACGATTTTCAATAGTTTTCAAATAATATTTGCCATTGTTTTTACCTTATTGGTAATTTAAAGCTTGTAGTACGTTATAAAACCAAATCACTGTATTAAGAACAGACGAAAACACGTACAAGAAACCTAAATTGTTTGACTCACCGGCCTTGTCTGTTTCGTGAAGAGTGACGCAAATAGGCTTGGCTCAATATACGTGGGACGCTGTGACGCGGAATCGAGTGAAGTCCGAAAAAAGCGGAAATAACTGAATCAAACGGAAATAACTGATTGCATTGGTAACACATTAGTAATGTTTTAATTTTATCGTTAAATGAAGTGTAGAGAAAGTAAGGTGATAATGACAAAAAAAATCTTAACAATTTGATGACTATAGACTAAGTTTTCATGCCTCACCGCGTGTAAAAGAGAGTTTTTACATGGATAATTTTTCTCCTCGCACGTTTGTGTATACGTGCGTGCAAGTTGCTACAGCCTAAAATAATTGAACGATTTTGATGAAATTTGACGTGCTGACAAAAATGGGTAGATTTCCCTTATTTTAAGACAATTTTTTCAAAACATTCTTTATGGCGTATAAACTTTAAAAAAATGTTCGTTATTGGCAATACTTCACGTTTAAAAAATGCCTTAACTTAGCTATAAAATCAAAACTGAACGTAAACTGAACGTGTATTTCGCTTTAAATACAAAACAAAAATTGAATTTTTTTTCTAAAAATGTTTTTAGAAATTGTTATTGGACTTAGTCATATATAAATAATAATTTCTCATCAAGTTTTGAACAATTCACATTTAGTGATCAAGAATAAATACGAAAAAATATATTGTAACCAACAGCAAGTTCATCAGTTTACTTTAGAATCACAATTTCTTCTTATTTAAACTGACTTGAATTTTCAACCTTCATGTATACTAGTTATATGACAAAAAATCTAGCAAAATCGGACGAATTGATCGTGTGAAAAATTTGACAAGTATAGTTGTTTCTTGAGAAAGTTTCCGTAATATTCTGAACTATAAATTGAATTGAATTGAATATAATTCTATTGTATGTTTGGGTGTTAAGTAAAATTCGTTTTACGCAACTATCTTTACATGAAACTAATTTCTGATGAAAAACACTGATGAAAAACACTCTGCCTTTTAGTATTATAAACAAAAACTGATCCCGGCAGGGGATGCAGACTACCTGCAGCTATGGAAAGGATTTAACGTCCTTCGCGGTACCTAGTCTAACACACACACTTACAACACTTCACTTACGACTTAGCACTTTACACTCACACTTACATTTAGGGAGGCGATAATAACCTAAATGTGCTTTTAGCATTAAAATAAAAAAAAACTGATGACACTGTTTTATTAGGCACGTAATTGTTTTATTAGGAATTGATACATAAATATTTAAACGTTTGAACGCCTTCAATAATGTAAATACTACTAATAATACAGTTCTGTAAAACATGCCAATTTAGAAGTAATGAAGGGGCTATATATATATATATATATATATATATATATATATATATATATATATATATATACAATATATTTATATAAATAAATATATAGGCCAAGGATAAATATAGCCTACTGCAGTAATTTATAAAATATGATATCTTTAAGGTAAGATGAAAAAAGAAATCAAATACATTTTCAAAAAGTTTAGATTATCAAAAGTTTAGATAATTTATAAATATTTTGGATGGTCACCACTTTAAACAGTAAATTTATTTTGCAAAATAATGGTCGTGTGTAAGCCATAACCAATATGTTTTTCTGTAATAATAATGTTCTCTACAGTATTTTAATCAAATCGGTTTCTAATAATATAAACGCTTGCTAACACATCCCACATCCACAAATTCCAGATACATGACCTATAGTAACTTATTTTTAATTACCCAGCAAGGTAATTTGCACCTATTGAGAGGATTTAGACGTCCCTCGCGGTACCCGATTCTAACACACACTTACACTTACAATATTACACTAACGATTTTCACACTTTACGCTCACACTTACATTTAGGGAGACGATAACAGCCTCAATGTGCTTTTTGCCTTAAAATAATATATATATATATATATATATATATATATATATATAAATAGAAAATTAAACAACCTACAAAAATTCTTAGCCAGTGACAAGTAACCTGACAATCATACACATTTATAATGGCTAGATTATTAAAAAAAATGATTTAATGAAAAATAATATAATAATAATAATAATAATAATATATATATATATATATATATATATATATATATATATATGTGTGTGTGTGTGTGTGTGTGTGTGTGTGTGTGTGTGTGTGTGTGTGTGTGTGTGTGTGTGTGTGTGTGTGTGTGTGTGTGTGTGTGTGTGTGTGTGTGTGTGTGTGTGTGTGTGTGTGTGTGTGTGTGTGTGAGAGAGAAAAGTAATAACAATAAAGTAATAACAATAATGTATGTAAGTGCATTCGTTTTATGCATAATTTCATGAATACTGAATAGTATAAACTAATTTTATTTTTAACAATGAAGTTCTTGCTTGCCTTGAAGGAAGTAATTTATTAAGCTACCATTTGTAGTATGCAAACTTATAAGGAAACATAACACTGGGTATATTTTATTAATATTACCATACAAGTTTAATTTTACTGCAATTTAAAAGATAAACATTCTGTAATTACCTGATTCGCTGACATTACAGTTATCTGTAATACGTTACACTGCTTAAGGCAATCATGAAATCAAACTATGATAAAACTGGTAAAATTGTAAGTTTTAAAGTAAAATAATTAACATATTAAAGTAATAATAATAATTAACATTATTAAAGTAATAATAAGTAACATTAAAAAACATGGATACGATTATCGAAGAATAAAGTTTAATTTCTTTTATTATTAACAATAATAACATGTACAACAATGAACCTCATTATAATCCAATAACAAAACAATTAACGATAGAAATTGATATCTTCAAATATCTAATTTAGATTCGTAGATGTTAGCCTGACGTGATATAAGCTAGTTTCTAACTACACCGTAATAAAAAAAAATGTTAATATGAATTCACCGTCACAATTAGTGTTAAAATCTGCATAAATTAAAAATAGACATCCATAACGTGCTCTTAAATTTTTCCATCAATTCCACTGGCAACCATAATATTACGAACAATATTATTGAATAACTGTTATTGGAAATGTTATGTTCTTCCTCCACTAAGCGGTCGAAATTATCATAGTTTTTACCGTTCAGCCAGTATTACAGGAAAAACAACTACTACACTTTTAACGTTTTATCAGTGGTCGCCATCTTGAAGCGGAAGTGAATGGGAAAAAATCCTCACTGATTCTTTTGAACTTTATACAAGGAATCTTCGTACCAAATGTTATCAGTCGGCTAATGCGTGTGGCTAAAGCAGAGCAACTCTTTATTGTTAATTAAAGGCCGCCATCTTGTCAACGTAAATGGGAAACAAATTTTAAATAGACATCGTTCGGGCTTTATACAAGGTATCTCCAAACCAAATTTCAAAAAAATCAGTTAATAGGTTTGACCTAAACTGCGTAAAAACGAACAAACAAATGAACGAACACAAACCAAATTCCGAACGGTCGACTTGAAACAGAGACCTTGGTCGATTAAAACTTTAACTACATTAATTCAAATACATTGAGAAATGAACCATATTTAATACAATTTAAAATTTTAAAGTAATTATTGTTATGGACACTTTTACGTTAAATACGACTTTAATGGGTTAGGGTTTAAAAACAATTGTAAGACAAAAAGTAATAAATTTTAAAGGACTTGTAATGACCGCCATTTTGAATTTAACTTAACGGAAGTTTCCACGTTATTTCCAAAATATATTTTTGTAGGAAGTTTGAATCAAATTGGATTAAACTTTGAACACTAGATAGACACAAACATGACGACTTGTACACACAGACATCATATATAACTTTTAATTAGCTTTTAAACATTATGAGCTTGGTTTTGGTTCTAACCATGTCGACTGCTCTAGTCACTCATTTACTAGTGAAAACTCGTTATGTTGAGAAAGTCAAACTGTTAATTGTTACTTTCTCTCGAATAAAGGCTATCAATAAATGTAATAGTATTGCGAAAAAAATCTTCTAGAGACTTTAATCAATGTATCTGTGTTCAGATTTACTGAATCGAAAACAGTGTTTTCACTGTAATAATGTTCGTTTCTTGCATCAATGAAGAGTAAACTTACAATAAGGAATATCCTCAAGGACATTTCCACAGCTGAAGGTT
This sequence comes from Callitettix versicolor, assembly GCA_022606455.1. NCBI lineage: Eukaryota > Metazoa > Arthropoda > Insecta > Hemiptera > Cercopidae > Callitettix > Callitettix versicolor. Next base: position 67,386,587 of record CM040189.1, read on the forward strand.
AAGAATAGTAAATACCACAAAGTAGACACGTGACGACAACTAAATGAAAAACTTGTTCACAATTATACAGGAAATTCCTTTGTAAGTAATCATGGATAAATAAAGAGAATAAATAATGCATTAAGTACCGCATTGAAACTACTTTGACAAGGAAATGTTTGTAGTCAATTGTGTAAGAAGCACATAGTAGAAAGTAGTGTGATTTGTCACTGCGTTGAGGGAAACATGTCGAGTTATTTTGTATTCTATTTCTGCATGATCGTGTTACTAGGAGCTGATACAACACTCTGTCAGGATCTGCCAACTGATATCAGTCTACGTTATTTAATCTTGGCCAAACCAATTATAGAAGTGCCGTACATTGCCTGCGATCGTGGTTATACAAGAGACATGGATGGTAAATGTAGAAAGATTTTTGGGCAATCTGATGGAACATAGAGCTAGTGCGTCTTCATTGTTGTAAGTACTGTGTGTTTAGTTATACGTGCTAGTTATCTCTTAATAAAAGCGTGTGTTGTGATACAGATAAAGTCAATTAAAACGAAGATCAAATGGTTATGGGTTGTAATTGTATACGAAATTATTTCCAGCCAATGTCTTAAAATACATGTGCAAAATCACAATCTTTTTTGTGATTACACGTTCATTTACTCGTATTTTAGAAAAAAAGTAAATTTACTGTAAACTACAATTAAAATACTGGGTAGTCAGTATAATGTCTCAAAATCGGTTCATAAAATTTTGCTCAAGTTATTTGTGAAGAATCATGTCCGAGTTAGTGTAAGACATTTGAAATATAAGAATCATAGGGTTCGTGAATAAATCAAATTGAAAAAAGTGACAGTCAGGGTTGGAGTTTTTTTAGTATAAATTACCAAAAATAAAAGCAAAATATGATAATCAAGTTATCAAAAATTTGGTAAATTTCTAACGGTATTCATTTGAGACGAACGTAAACAACTTATACGTTTTGCTTAAGTAATAATTATGAACTGCATTTTAACAAAACTAGATCAGTATGAAAAAACGGTTTTGAAAAAAATGATATTTTAGTGTTTTGACCAAACATTTTTTACATTTTATTTAAAGTTTCGGTATATAGGTGAACCATATTAGTTATAAATTTTAATAAAATCGGTAAATTAATTTAATCTCCATCATTTTTTGGGTGCATGCACGCATGCGCACACAATCGTCTTTTCGATATAACAGACCTAAATACGGGTCAATGAAAATCTTAAAATCAATTTTTTTTCATGATTACCAATCTCTTTTTAAAGAAGTACACGGTGTACAAATGTATTGTTAGAAAGGAAAATTCATAGACTTTAACTTTTTATAAAAAGTAATAATTGCAGAGATGATACACTATCTTGTTCACATACTTAATTAGCCTACAGAACAAACCTTAATTTCAATACAGTTTAATTTTATGTAAATTAAACAAAAAATATTGTTTAATTTTGAATATTGTTTAATATTGTTCAATATTGAATATTGTTTAATTGTTGAAATTTTTTTTACAACAAGATAATGTTATATAAGAAGACATGTTTTTCGTTTAAAATACTTGTTTAGTAAGTATCTGGTGATAGTAAAACAAATCAATTTTGAGATAATAATGGGTCTTTAAATAAATGTATATTATGACCTTTATGTTTAAAAAACTGCTTGTGTGTGTGTGTTTGCACATTTTTGTTAGGTAAAATCAATTGACTGATTTTGGCAGACAGATTAATTAATATTGCAAATATAATAATAATAATATCATTATAACAGTATGCCAATAATAATATAATGTGTATATATTACAGCCTGCGCCAAGTTTGATTTATATCCGCATTTATGTGTATAGTGTTTATTAAATTCTAATTAATCAATATATAATATCGTCTAATTATTATTAATAATTGAGTTAGTGTAACAATTATTAAAAAATGTGAACAGGAAAAGACGTATTTTTTTCAATAATAAAATTCCAATTATTTAAAATAACTATAATAACACACAACTGTCTCGTTACAGTGATGAAAGCGAATTTACAAAAAGTAACAATTTTTAACAACAATTTTTATAAACTTACCTTTTAGTTTTTTACAACAAAAATACTACTTTGTTTGAACATGACAACCAAAATATTTAATTTATACTGTATCTAGCACTATCCGTATAAACAAATTTATAATGTTCATTTGTACTGAATAGTTAAAACCTTATAAAAATAACAAAAAACCTTAGCCGCCCTTTTGGGTTCATACAGTAACGAATGTGAATTGGAAAGTGTGCTATAGAGCGACCATCATATTAGGTGATCATAGAGATGAGAATTGAACGCTCTCTTTTTAAAGGGTCGTTGAAAATGTAGCCTATATATTTAATATATAACACTCTACGTATCGAAATTTTTATCAGATTTGTTTAAAGTTGATAAAATAGGTTTTGTTAAGAGCTCTAATTTAGTAAAATCCATTCTGACGTTTAAAAATGTTAAATTTTAAATCTTAAGAAATCACGAGATTTGAATTTATTACCTTAATCAGCGTTAATATCTTTCAAAACTAGCATTTTGAAATTTACAATTACGTTAGAATGAATGAGACATTTAAAAACATTTTTTATGCAATTTTAACGCTCGTTATTATGGAACAATTACATTTTAAAAATTTGGTAACATAAAGTAATTTTTGTAATATTTTGGAAATAGCTTCCTATACTTGAATGGGATTGTTAAGTGCGACGAATATTTTGTTATATTATATTTATGTTATATTATATTTTATATTAAGTTTTCAATTATTTATAATTTACTTATTCCGTTATTTTTGTGTCCTTAAGTCTTTATCGTCACTTCCTATCAGCTTCTCAGTACTTTACTGTTATGTTCGCAAACGTTAGTGAGTACATTATCACCGCTCTGTTGTGAATTAAAGCTGCATTTATTACTTTCTCACTACTTGAAAGAAAATAACAGTGAAAAAAGATAATTTTATTAATCTCTTGATTGTTTTCTGACTCCTTGATATGTGTCTGCGTGTTTGTAGATAAGGTATATTGGTTGAAAAAAAAAACAACTGACATATTTTATTGAAAATTGGCACTAAGACTAGGTCATGTCATTAATTTTTTTTAAAAAAAACGTTTTTTTTAAACTACTTTTCTTTCAAAAAATGCGTTAGTATCATTTTTTCTTTCTAAAAAAATGTACCGATTTTCTTAAAATCGGTTGCAATGAATCTTGCTCAAATACATTCCAAATTACCTTAAACTAAAACCAAATGAGTGGCACAATATTCGTGATAATTCTTCTTCTTCTATTTGTGTAACGTTGTTTGTTTGCACCAAACAATCATTTCACCGCCATGATCATCCCGAAAATCTGTTTAAATTTGCATTTTAAATGTTAAAATTAGAAAAAAAATTACGAAAATTAATTCTGACGTCCGTCAAATTAAGTGTCAACGGATTTAAATGCTAATTAATGAATACAGATTAATGCTAATGCGATGACTAAATCAGGTCTTAAAAAAAGTTTTTGATAAGAATTATTAAGATCTGAAATGTTTTCAATAGGAAACTGTTGAACAGATTTAGATGGTTACAAACTTGTCAATGCCGTAATAATAATGGGTTATGGTGGCAAGTTTGAATAAAAACGAAATAAAATTGCAAATGTGACAATGCTAAACACACACACACACACACACACACACACACACACACACACACACACACACACACACACACACACACACACACACACACACACACACACACACACACACACACACACACACACACACACACACACACAGGTCACAGTTTCAAGGTCGCAGTTTTAATTATGATTTTTCATTCATAACGAAAATTTTAACAAAATGTAATAAACCGATTTTAAGGAATTAACAATTTTTTAATGCAGGAAATACTCACAAAACAAATTTTCTTGTTCTGTTGTGTCGATCATATTATGTTAATTAACAACAGGTGAACGCGTCTGTGGTGTTGTGGTCTGTCTACTCCCGGATGTCATTAAAATTATTTGCCTCATTGATTAACACCGGAAGTACAAAGAAAACTGTGAGGGTTTACTTTCTCGCCGAACGATTACGAAGAAATTTGGTGATTGTGAAAAAATTGACTTAATATCTGTTTTCAGTTTCCCAAAGTTAATATATTGGTTTTTACTTGGATATTACTGAACATGCGTGAGCGTGTGCGTGTGTGTGAATCTGTGCACGTTTTTACTGACTAAAGAAATATGGTCTGTAGAATTGGTTAGTCCATAATTTGTACCACTTAAAAAACTGTTTTTTTATAAAAAAAGTTCACGTAAAAGTTTTACAAAATCCTTTTCTATGTAAAAACCGGCTAAAAGTGTTTTTTTAAATCGTCTTTAACAATACTAATGAAATTTCCCTCAAATGTAGTCTAGGAAATGCATTGTCGCACTAAAAAAAAGAAGAAATTGGGCTGTTGGAAAACGTTATGGGATTTTTTATATTGTGTTGTGTTTCTGAAATTGAATAAATTTACAGTTCGAAAACAACCAAAAACAAACTCTTATTAACGTGTGCTTGGTTTGGATCCATATTTATAGTTTCTACACAACGTATGGTTATATAGTACATAAAACTCTATATACGTCCTACTTTTGTTCTTATGAATCATCAATTTCAAAATAATTAAAACCTTCTCATCACTTTACTTCGACACCGTGAAAAAAGATAAGATAACAAACAAAATGGAGGCTTAATTGATTCATGCAGTAAATAGTGAGATCATCAGACAACAGTGTACTTAAATTAGAACGAACCACAAGATAGAACAGGAAATGTTGCTGAGTGTGGTGTTTGTTTGTGCGTGTGTGTTTGTGAGCAGTGCACCGGTCCAGAGCCGAGACCTGCCGCGATCCTTCTACGTCATCAGGAAGCCTTACCGGAACCAAGAATCTGCCGCGGCTCTGGATGACCGGAAGTCTGTAGTGATAATCGACGACCAAGGGAAGATCATCACCCCGTGGTATGTTGAGAACAAGTTGAATCGAGAACTGGACGTAAACGATATCGTTGATTCTCCAAATGACGACTGCCCTGAGGGACAACGCAGAGGTTTCGGAGGAAGATGTCGCAAGGTCTTCAGTGGTATGTAAGGGTTGCTATCGATAGCCTGCTTAGGATAGAATGGCCGACGAACTCCAACTTTACACATAGTTACTTGTTTCTTTTATTTTCTCACTATACGTAGGATGTATACAATGTTTTGGTGGCTCAGCTCCGTCTTCAGGCTCCAAAGGTCGTAGGTTCGAACCTAGTCTAGCAGACACACCTTGGTTCGGAAGTCATAAAAACCTCATGAATGTTAGAGAGCACTTTCAATTCCACCTGGTTAAATAAGATAATAACACAAAAATTAACAACATATTGTAAAAGTGAAAACTTTAGATTTTAATGCATATTCTTTTCAAGAACATTCCGAGTTTTTGAAGCAAAGAACTTTTTACTTTGCTGTCTGTCCATTTGTGCATACAATAGAAAACTAAATGAAATGGTAAAATTGTAAGTTCTTGTTTTTATTACAGGAAAAAGATTAATAATGATAATAAAAACTATTAGCGATCTGATCAAAATCGATGTTCATATTTTTTTCAAAAAATCATGTTTGGATCAATATAACCATAAAGTATCAAATATATATAAACAAAACTAAATACTCTGTCGAATTTATGAATACTATTAGAGTTAAAGTAAGGTATTTCTGATTGATAGTTAAAGATTTTAATTTCTGAAAATATGAAATAAAGAAATTTGGAAATAAATTTAAAGTAATTAATACTGAAAGGTGGTAAAGTTTGTTATACCGGCTTTAGTTATGCATTGTCATACAGTAGAACTAAAATTTAAGCAAAATGCGACTATTGTGCACACTTAGGCTAATGCATACGATGGGATGATTTTTAGCGTATGAAAATGCCAAGCCCTCGCCGGGAAATAACACTTATGTTATCGTGAAAATTTAAAAACTTGATTATATTAAAAAATAACTATGTTAAATATTTTTTGAAAGTAATTTATAAAAATAATTTCTTCTAGATAACAGGTCCCAATGTTAAAATTATTTTTACCACTATTTATTTATAATAGCATTGCGTTACAGAAATACGAGGGTTGATCAAATATAAACGAGACTGATTTTTTAAAAAATGTATTGCTTACTTACAAATTATTCTTGATACAACTTATTTTTCTACATAGTCTCCCGCACGAGTAACACATTTTTCCCACCGGATTGGAAGTTTTTTAATTCCATCTTCGTAAAAATTTCTCGGGCGTTCATTGAGCCATTGGAGCACGAAGGTCTTCACCGCAGAATCGTCTTCGAAACGCTGGCCTCCAAGCGCCTCTTTGAGTGGCCCAAACAAGTGATAGTCGCAGGGTGATAAGTCTGGACTGTATGGGGGATGTTCCATTGGTTTCCAGCCAATTTGATCGAGTTTAAGCCTCGTAGCGTTCGCCGAATGTGGTCGGGCATTATCGTGAAGAAGAATGACGTTTCTCGCCGGTTTAGATTTCCTTTTCCTACGAAAAGACTGTTTTGCGGCCTCTAAAACATCGCAATAATATTGTGCATTTATTGTGCGTCGTTGATGGAGGAAATCGACGTTAATTGATTGTCGAAAAATACAGTGGCCATTACCTTCCCGGCCGATGATCGTGATTTGGCCTTCAGAGGCGCCCTCTCTCCCCTCTTCCGCCACTCCATACTTGCCTGTTTCGACTCGGGAGTGTAATGGTGAACCCATGTTTCGTCACAGGTGACAATCCGGTTTAATAATGCCTCACCATCTCGTTCAAATTGGGTCAATAGTCGCTGGCAAATCTCCAAACGATTCCGTTTGTGAACGTCGGTCAAAATTCGTGGAACCCACCTTTCAGATACTTTGCTGAGTTCCAGGTTTGATGTAACGATTTTTTGAACGCTACCATAGCTCAACTGGAGTTCATCTGCAATTAATCGCAGCGATATACGTCTGTCTTCGTTCAGGAGCTTCCGAAGAGCATCAATGTTTTCGTCCGTGACGGAAGAGGTCGGGCGACGATCATGGCTGAGGTTTTCTACTGCTTCCCGTCCTTCGGCGAATTCCTTGTGCCAAGCAAAAACGCGAGCTCTTGACAGGGTCCTGTCCCCGTATTGAGCCGTCAATCTACGAAAGATTTCAGTCGGATTGACCCCCTCCTTGGCCAAAAACTTAATAATAATTCTCTGCTCCAGGAAACGTGCACTTCACTCTCATTCATTGTATAGTTTTATACTGAAGGGTCCGAACGGAAATGTTGTCCGTCTACGCCCGTCCCAAACCTCCCAGGCTACCTGAAACCCCACCCTTTAGAGTTCAATGTCCAACGGAAAAGTTTTTAGAAAGTCAGTCTCGTTTATATTTGATCAACCCTCGTATGTTTCACTGAACGCGCAGCAAACGATTACGACCTAAATTTTAATTTTCTTCTTTAGTTAAAGAAGAGCAAAACATTCGGATTAAAATAGTTATTTGTAAATCTGCGACATTATATAATGTAATTTAAAGTAGTGTAAACTGTGCATAAGAAAGTTTGTGCCAGTTTGTGTCCACTAAACACTAAATACACACCTTAACTATTCAGGCCATATTCTACTCAACGCCAGCAATTGTGCAACGCATTTACTCAGCAATTCTGTTAAACTTTTCGCGGAATAACCTATCGATAATTACATTCAATTATGTCTTAGATAAGAGATCCCTTTATAAAACACTAAAAATTCCGGATCACGTGTAATAACTTGAGATAAGTGGCCTTTTTATCCTCTACGGGCAAAGTCCTCCAGCCAGTCGACGAGAATGTATTGTTCGTTGGTTCTGTTGGCGTGTTTGGCCATCGTATTGGGCTCGCCCGTTGATAAACAACAGCAGCTGCGGGTCGTTCCAAAAACCAGTGTTGTTTCTAGTTCCAATTCGAAAAGTGGTATTTTATCTAGTGACCAGTCTAAACCTGTCAGAGGTCTTAGGGAGAATATTGTGATCGTGCCTGTGAGAGAATGCCCGGATGGTTATAGGCGTGACTTGGCTGGGAATTGTCGTAAACAGTTCTAGTAAGTTATTTCATTTTAGTTGGATGTTACTTGTTTAAATATTTTATTTGAATAACTAGGCCAAAGTACAAAATTTTTTACAGAGTCGTTACATTAAAAATAAAATAAAAATAAAAAACAGGAATATTATATTTATAATAACAGGCAATATAGGAATATTAATTATAACTGAACTGAAGTCATTTTATGTTTAGCAAATAATAATTATCGCCAGTGTAGCAAATAATAACTAAAGTCAATGTAGCAAATTTTAATTCAAGTCAATGTATCAAGTTACAACTAAAGTCAGTGTAGCATGTTATAACTAATATCAGTAAGGAAAACTATAACAAAAGTCATTGTATCAAATTATAATCAATGTCAGTATAGAAAATTGTAAGTAAAGTCAGTGTAACAAACTGAAAAATAAAAATTATCACCTGTAAGGGAGACAGTAAGGCCATAATTTACTGTATCAATTTGTCAATCATAGCCTACGTTTTGTTTGGTAACTTCGTTAATATATTTGAAGAAAATTTTATAAAAATTGTTTTTCGCAATATTTCAGCTAAATATTAGAAAACTTCACTCCGGTTATTTTTAACTATTCTTACTTAAAATCGCAGCTTGAAAAACTAAAATATTAATAGTTTAAAAAACATTTCGAGGGATGAAGAGAAACTACATGTACAATCTAAACCTAATCGATATCATCAAAATTGTGTTTTGTCTCTAATAATATACACAGGTTCAAATACAGACAACTAAGTAAAATTCACTACTTTTAATAAAGAGACTATAAAACTAATACGCCTTTATTATTCAACTAATTTTATATTATTTTTTTAGTTAGTTACGTTATTTTTAAATAATTTCTAAAGTAAATTAAGTTAAATGTATGATATTAATTAAACTTTTTTAAGAAGATATTTTTTAAAACAAGATATTTATATTTATTAATTCTTTTACATTTTTTTAAATAACTCAACTGACAAAAATATAAAATTCTATAAATAATACTTTCTTTGCCACTATTTACATTTATTTAACTTTTATTACTATTATCCAATTTGAAGTTAGTCTGATTAATTAAATTTTTTTATTGTTTTATAATTTGTACCTCTAACATTAGTTATTCTAACTTCAAACATTTGACTTTTCCTAACTGTTCAAACTGTCAACATCTAGGCCTATATGCTCATTTTTTCTACTTTCTACCTTGTAAAATTTCGGTTCATTGCTTGTTATAAAAACTCTTCTTAGAAATTAAAATGTAAAAATACTGAATAGTATTTCAGTGTCAAGTTTTTCATGTATTGTATTTATAAGTCTATAAATATTAAATATTGATTTTCGTTGCTTTTGTGTTTTTGTTCGTGTTTGTAAAGCAACATTATTTATTTTTATTTGTTTTCTGTGTTTTCAGGTCGTCGTTTTAACTTGATTTAACCAATTCAAGATACATTTGAAAAAACAATCTGCAAAGAACTGGCTCTTCCCACAATCAAAACGGTGATAATGAAGAATAAAAGAAACAGAAAATTAATATTTGTTATGAAATTGTAAAAGAAATACTGGATTGTGTTTTATAACACTTAATGTTTTTTATTGTGTATAAATCCAATAATTTAAAAAATGCTAGAAAATAAAACAAGTACATAATAGTTGTAAAAATAATAAATTGTATTAATATTTATGTAAATATAAAATAACTTGTCCTGTATTCTGAAAAAATCTTTAACGCCATAGTCCATTGTAATTCAGTGCCTGTTGGTAGGGGATACTGTACTTGGTTAGCACATATGATTCACCAATAGTAATTATATCAGTAATTGCTGTACCTTCTTTAGTTTTGCCGCACAGTGCTCAATTAACACTGATATCCCCCTGCCACGAGAGCCAACCATAGACCACAGAAGTCACTCTAATTATACAGTGGATGGACACAGAAAGAATGCAACAGAGTTTAAAACGTAAAACTTTGAAATCCTACATAAATGTTTTCCTAAAGCATTATTTTTTTACTAAATAAATGTGTTATTTTCATTTATTTTCAATTGTAATTTTTAAATATAAACAAAGTTCCAAAAAGTATGTATTTTAGGTAGTTTCCTCATTTTGGGCTCGGTGGTCGATGTGCTAAAATACAGGTCAGTTTACTGCATCTCTGAACTGCGCACCTCATGGTCGTTAGGTCCGAGACGCAGTTACTGCTGGGTCCCTTGAAGAAAATTTTATGTATACCTAAATTAATTGACCGTTTTTGATACACAAATTGTTATATTTATAGTAGTTTTTTATTTTTCTAGCTTATTTTGTAAAACGAGTTTAAAAATAAAGAAATTTTAGATTTTAAAAATTTGACTTGTGACTATTGCGATCAAATATAAACCGTGATACAATCAAAATTATTCCAAAACATATTAAGCGTTGTTTGAAGTTTTCGAGGAAATCTAGTACATCGGCGTAATTTTCTAAAAACATTTTAATATTTCTTTTAAAATTTATCTTTTATAAAAACTATTACGCAAGTCAGTGTAAAAAAAGGAAGTTTACGGTTTGGAAGAAATAAAAAATATTTTTCTCCCGTCTTCCCGATTTACTACGAAATTGATTTTTGGTAATTTAAATTTTATCGTTTCACGTAGACCTAATCATTTAGCAGAGAAACTTCAAAAAAATCTGATGATGATATTTTGAAAAATTGGGCTGATTTTTCAGTTTTTTCCGATTGCTATTGTCATTAGCCTGTTAATAATGGACTAAAAAGTATAACAATTTATACTAATTATTTTATTGGACATTGCATTGAATAAAATTATGTAGTGCATTTCACAAAATGTAAATTACAATGAATTCTGACTTCAATTAAGAATATTAACACATTACTGAAATGACAGTAAAATGAAAAGAATCGATATCAAAGAATTTTACAGATTATTTTTCGTATCTCTCTGTACAGAATATTAACTTTTTGTTTTGATAATTAAGAACTTAAGTTTTATTAAAAATTGTTTCATGAATTCTAGAAATATCCTATTTTTATTAATGTTTAAGTAATTTTAGACTGTAAAAAAAGATAAACACAATTCTTTTTATTATAAAACTCTTTTTTTTTATTCAGGGAATGTGAAAATGGACTTTAAATACAATACACATATTTTTTTTATAATAACTGTACTTCAATATGAGAGAGTGAGTAGAAAAAACGCAAATAAAACAAAAAATGAGAAACAAAATAGCTATTTGAAAATAATAGCTATGAAGACACATATAAATGTTTATTTTTACACAATAAAATAACATTGCATGCTATTTCTAAAACCTTAAATAGATTGTCCCTTTATTTTGACGCTCGCAATAACTACACATTATTCAGTAACAAGATGAAAACTATCACGTTTTGGAATTTATCTAATTATCGATTTACTTAACTACACGTTATGAGTCACAAAGAACAATAGTAAATGAGTTATATTCTTTGAACGTTTGCATCAGGTTTTCCTTGCAACTAATTAACCGTCTGTATCTCGCGTAAATGTAAAACTTGAACTCAGTGTTGTTTGCAACGCCTGCACCAACACGATGCTCAAGTTGTTTGTCTTGTCTCTTATCGTACTGGTGTTCTTGTACGATTGTAACGCTCTCGTAACTACTGCCGAGCTTTCAAACATTACTGAGGAGTGTTGGTGCGGCAGAGTTAGTGGATTTAGTATGGCAACGTTCCCTTTACGAGGTTGTCCTGAAGGCATGAAAAGAGCTGTTTCAGGAACGTGCAGGCATGTTTTGATTGGAAGCTTAGGTGCTCCACAGAAAATAAGTAAGTAAAATTCGAATTGATTATAATAAACAAGAAAGGTGTGTCGTTTTAAATTTTTGGTGTGTATGTTGTGTGTGTGTGTGTGTGTGTGTGTGTGTGTGTGTGTGTGTGTGTGTGTTCGTGTGTGTGTGTGTTTAACTTAAACGTATTTTATTTAATTTGAAATTTATTGAACGATGAGGAATCGGAAAGGTTCTTTGATTCTCCTCACGATAATTTGTGAAAAGAATTTTTGAGGAAATAATAAAATTGAAGCTGAATTAAATGAATACTTTTCTGTGTTCAAATACCAAAGAGCGAGAAATATATTCTCAGGAGTTAGGCATATTAGGATTTTCTACTTCAAAACGCATAGTTACGGTATAGTTCATGCAGTAATAATTTAATTAACCCAGATCGTTTTAACGCGTTTGAAAGTTAGACTCTTTCCGAAAGCTCATTTCGTAGCAACAAATTATTATGCTTGCCTATTATGCCTAATATATGTTTTAAACTTCTAGACTCTTTTATAACTTCTTTAATATGTGCTGCTTCCAAACGAATATTGTTTAAAAATGATTCTGCACTAAAAACATCTCTTTCTTTTTCATCATCATAAATTTACAATGATCTAATGGAAGACCGAGTGTGTGTGTGTGTGTGTGTGTGTGTGTGTGTGTGTGTGTGTGTGTGTGTGTGTGCGTGTGAGCGTGTATGTGTGTTTTGTTTGTTTCCTACTCAGTGTTAGCCAAACCCATCTCTAGATTAGTGAGGTGCATATATTGCCAATATGTGAGTCTCTGCCTCTTCAAAAGTATCTAGGTTTGCTTTCAGTCGTGTTTACACAAAAACCGATCAATTTTCACAATTTAATTGTCTCATGCTTTTGAAGCCTTATAAAATGCATTGGATATTACACCCTTGTAATACCTTTTAATTACAATACAATATTTAATTAAGAATATACTGCCAACTTTATTCTTCTTACACCTACAAGTATTTTTTTTATGGTGACACTTTAAACAATATGACTATTTTTTCTTAATATGTTATTTCTTTGTTCTCAGATTGTGAACGCATTTCAAAATACTTAAGAAATCATAAGAAAGCTATCTGCAAAAACAAGAAAATTCAACGTTACAAACTAGGAAAATATAAACGATAGAATACTGCAAATTTAGTATTAGGCTGTAGTATTGTTTGTATATATAATAAAATGAACAAATTAAAAAAAATATCAATAAAAATTGACTGACTATAAATGCGTATGGTAATTGTTTTTTACTTGGTTATTATTGAAATTATCACCTTATTTTTTTTACAACACATTTTAATTGGATACATTTTTGTTGGTCATTTTAAATCATGGTTGCTAATTTTTAAATTCCTTAAAAAACATTTATTTTACGAAGTTTTCAAATTCTCCAAAATATTTTCAGGCTTTTTTTAATCTGGCATCTTTTCTAAATCACTTTTTAATAATTCAGCCTTCAAAGCGCTAATAATTTATTGAAGATTTCTCTCTGAATTACTAAAAACATCTCTTTCTTTTTCATCATCATAAATTTACAATGATCTAATGGAAGACCGAGTGTGTGTGTGTGTGTGTGTGTGTGTGTGTGTGTGTGTGTGTGTGTGTGTGTGAGCGTGTGAGCGTGTTTTTTGTTGTTTCCTACTCAGTGTTAGCCAAACCCATCTCTAGATTAGTGAGGTGCATATATTGCCAATATGTGAGTCTCTGCCTCTTCAAAAGTATCTAGGTTTGCTTTCAGTCGTGTTTACACAAAAACTGATCAATTTTCACAATTTAATTGTCTCATGCTTTTGAAGCCTTATAAAATGCATTGGATATTACACCCTTGTAATACCTTTTAATTACAATACAATATTTAATTAAGAATATACTGCCAAGTTTATTCTTCTTACACCTACAAGTATTTTTGTTATGGTGACACTTTAAACAATATGACTATTTTTTCTTAATATGTTATTTCTTTGTTCTCAGATTGTGAACGCATTTCAAAATACTTAAGAAATCATAAGAAAGCTATCTGCAAAAACAAGAAAATTCAACGTTACAAACTAGGAAAATATAAACGATAGAATACTGCAAATTTAGTATTAGGCTGTAGTATTGTTTGTATATATAATAAAATGAACAAATTAAAAAAAATATCAATAAAAATTGACTGACTATAAATGCGTATGGTAATTGTTTTTTACTTGGTTATTATTGAAATTATCACCTTATTTTTTTTACAACACATTTTAATTGGATACATTTTTGTTGGTCATTTTAAATCATGGTTGCTAATTTTTAAATTCCTTAAAAAACATTTATTTTACGAAGTTTTCAAATTCTCCAAAATATTTTCAGGCTTTTTTAATCTGGCATCTTTTCTAAATCACTTTTTAATAATTCAGCCTTCAAAGCGCTAATAATTTATTGAAGATTTCTCTCTGAATTACTATAGTTTGACATTATGTAAATATATTTTTAACTTATAACGGTTAAATACATAAAAATACTGAATATAGCCACTGTGAAATGCATCCAACATCAAATTATTGAAATTGCGAGCGTTTATTATTTAAAAATTAGTTGGATTACAAAAAATATATTAAAATGTAGTAGGCTATACTATCTGATAGAAAAATTAAAAAATGTTTCATACAAAACATTTGTGAAATTGTTAATATATTAAAAATATTAGTTAATTATTTATAGAAAAACATATACATTTTTAACTGTCTACTAGGAAGTAAAAAAGCTTCCATATTTTAACGTTAATTTCAAACAAGAAGTAGCCTATCTGAGGGCTCAATAATAGCCAAGTTAGAAGAAAAAGCAACATTTTTATTTTTACCCCTTACCTTGTCATTCTTTGTAAACTTTAAGGCGTATTATAGAAATAACTGTCCATTTTGGACATATAACGTAACTTTGTAGGTTCAGTATTTCAATGTAACTTCATTTCTGTGACGCATCAGTGTCTAACTGCGGGAGTCATTTACTGTTCATAGCTTCACTCTTTCTTCCGCATCCCGCAAACCGACGTCAGCTTCGTCAAGCCATGGTTCTCTTCGCCTCGTTTATCACAAAGCAATTTTTTTGATAAGTCTCTCTGGCTCCATCTTTTCAACATGTTTGTGACGGATGACCGACAAAATATCTCTCTATACCAATTTCTAGAATCACTATAGTGTAATCACCAACAAAGACGGAGGACCGAATCTTGTTCGAAGTAAGTTACTGTAAGAAATTAAACACAATGGAAAATACAAGCTCAATATTTTTAGATAATTTTAAATTTAATAAAAAGGAGCTATTAGAGCTGTCATATTAATAAGGCTCAAACATGGAATTAATAAATTAGCACCGATGGTAATTCTGAAAAACCTTTTTAAAAAAAATCTATATACATTTTAATCTTTGTATATTATGTAACTACTGTTTCATAAGCGATAACAATTTAATTTTGTTAGATAAGTTCCTTACTAGATCACAGTTTGAAATTGTGACCAGTCAAAATTAAAAAAAAACTATTCTATTTAATCTTAAAATTTTTTGAAAAACTGATTTGACCGCCGTAGAAAAATGTTTAATTACCAAATTTGATTGTAAATACAGAAGTGAACAAGAATGCTGCAAGGATTAATTTATTTCTTGAAATTTGACAATTTAGAATGATACTTTTTGCAGATTTTAACGTTGATAAAATTATGTTTTCAAAAAAGACAAAGACAAAAAATTAGTTGTTATTTGAAAGTTTGTAACATAGGCGTCAGCGGGACAACTGCATAGAGCGATTATTTATGCACGGAACCATTTTGCTGCACGGACTTACAAGTGATAAGTGCAAATGAACCTTTAAGGCGTAATGACGTAAATGTATCTTCATTGCGCAGTTAAACATAGAGATTCCCGCACAAAGATCGAGCTATTAATATTTGATATGTAAGAACCTGAGTAAAGTTTCTTGTCTCCATTATAATTTCTTGCCTTGCTAGTGGAGTGGTCTGTGTTTTGCAGTGTCTGCTTCAATAGATTACAACTTGAATCAACCATTTTGCACAAGTTACAAATCCTTTACGCCTTGTTTAATGTGATCGAAGTGTTGATAAGTTCTTACGAAGCGTTAATGGTTTTAGGTTATGTTCTAGGGTAGATTACAAAACCAACAAAGCAAGACGTTATGCTATCGAATGAAATTTCTTGGGCTTGTTTCTGCATGTAATATTATTTTAAGACTTGAAGTCCTAATTTGTAAAATTATTTCCACTACTCTCTAATTAATTTACAAATAAGACTTCAGGAAACGTAAACATTAATAAAATCTCTATCCGAAAATAATTGCCTAAAAATAAATATAACTTTTAGATATATTATAGGTTTGTAAGGAAATAATAAATACAATTTGTAATAAAATACTTCTTTTTTGTTGTTTCACAATAAAAATTAACATCAAGAATAAAAATACAATTAGAGTCAACTAAAATATTTACGTTTATAAACTAAACCTATTTCGTGTCACAACGTCAAGAGTTAGACCTAACCTCAAATTACAAGATAATGTTTTGAACATAAAAATTATCTTAATTTTGGTCTACTTATAAAAATACTCTTCATTTGGGTGAGTCATTGCACAATATTTATCTAAAATATATAAAGTATCAGCCATATTTTCAACCAAGACAAGTAAATTGTAAATTGAATTGTAGAACTACAAATTAGTTGGTACATTTCATCAAGTAAATTACAAGGTGAAATTTGATTTTCAAAAATAAATAAGATTTAACAAAATTTGCATTTTTAAGAACTAGAATAATTGCTATTTTGAGAGGTTAATTGGATTTTGCAATGTAACGAACTTGTAAAAGTTATTGCCAACATCAATATTTGTGCCAAATTTGAATTAATTGTTTGATCACAAGTAATCGAAGAGGGTCAATGTATCACTCTTCCTTTTACACTCCTCAAAAAAATCTTCTTTAGAGAAAATTAATAAAACAAGAAAATCTGTGGGAAAACATTAAAAAATTCTAATCAGAATAGCTTTCCTAAGCGGTTTTGTTTTTCACAAAACTATTTTTACACATTTATAAAAAAAAACCAGCAATGTAAACTGTATGAAAAGATAAATAATATTACACCAATATAATTTATTTTATATTTATTTGATTAAGCTAGCTAATTACATTTTGTAAATAATTTGTAAACTTATCTGACCTTCGTTCATGAAGTGTCGAGATATCATTAAAACAAAATACTTTACACAAGGTATTAATAGTTCTCAAATTGTAAAACTAAACATAATCATGCATATACGATTACGAGCAATAAGAGATACAGAGTTTTAAAAATATTATCTTTAAATTCAAAGTAAAGTAATATATTGCAATTAAAAAAAAATATTGAAGATACACTTATCATAAATTTACTACGTATTTTCTAGGGAAATTTTCTTAATCTACCTTTAACTTAAATGTTTAATCACCAAAGTGATTAATTATGGTTTCAGTTATGATTTTGAGGTTAATTATAAAAAATATAAAAGTAACATATTTTGTTCAACTTTCATTTATCACTTTAAATTATAAATGAACAGGAAATGAAAAGATGCGTAGATGTTAGTGTATGCGCGCTTACTCATAATCATTATACTATGGATTATTGTTAAGTTATCTCTCTGCATACAATGGTGGACCAATAAAATTTTAAAAGTTTAAAAAAATCTTTTTCTCCGTTACTAATTTCTTTAAAATGTGCATTGTTGATAAAAATTAATGACAATTCAGGTATAATTTCTGTATACAGAGAACAGTAAATAATTCAAAATCGTGCTTCTGCTATTAAACTATTTGTTATTCAAAAGTTATTCATGCAAATGCTGGATTACGTCTTACTTCTTACCAAGGATAACTGCCGCTCTTTTATGAAGCAAACATTTTGCAATGCCGGATAAAGTCTGACGAAATTTATTTTGTTTTGTTTGTTTATGTAAACACAAAACATTTTTTTTACTGTCAGAAAGAATTCTAGAAAAATTCATCAGTGACCTCTGAACTAATGTACGTTTTGGAATCTTTAAGTGTTCATATGTATTATTTTTTAAAATTATAAACCAGATTGAGCTGTTATTCTTCAAAACGGCAAGTAAGTGGAAACAATTTAAGAATGTTTTGAAAAAACAATTCATTTCAAGAGTTGCGATACGAAATTGATTATTTATTATCCCAGTGAATCTCGAGTAACCTTTCAGTGATGCCATATGGCCAGCCTGGTCTCTGAATCTAACTGCAGTGATGCCATATGGCCAGCCTGGTCTCTGAATCTAACTGCAGTGATGCCATATGGCCAGCCTGGTCTCTGAATCTAACTGCAGTGATTATTCCGTGTGAGGTTACCATAAGAGCAAATTTGTTTATTGTAATACCTAATATAATTACTTATTTAAAAACCAAATAAAGAATGAAGTTAAAGCAACACCAGTTTTCATGATTCGTCAAGTAATGGCAATTTAGCAGAGACGATTGGCAAACCAGCAGAGAGATTGTTGGAAACATTTAAGTAATATCGTATTCCATTGAAAAATGCATACATTTACATATTTTGTATATTGTAAAAAATTGCAACTGTTTTTCCTACAAATTGATTTCACTTTGAAAACTCTCCGGTTTTATTAAATAAACCTATAACTACTGGCTAATTTCTTGCCATATCTTTGATACCGCTGAATCAGTTACTATCAAAGTATATAAGTAGGAAAGTCTTTACAAATAATATTCAAATAATTAAATATACAAGTTGGCAGAATACAGGTAAAACTGAATTGAGAAAGGAAAAAGCACGTCAGAAAGCAATTGCTTCTCTTGAGTGAGATCAGTTATACAGATTACAAGGTTACACACCAAAATTGAAGAAGTGGTTATTCCCTGTAACATTCAGAACGTTACAATTACTTGATTTTAGCGCCAGGTTTTAGTACATTGCTTCCTTTTTTCATCCTCTCTCTCTCTCTCTCTCTCTCTCTCTCTCTCTCTCTCCCCCCCGTTTCTTATGACTTAAATAATTCCAAACTCTACAAAACTTACAGCAGTGCTTAATATTCCCGAACATCTTGCCGATACGATTTCCCAAGTTATTTGTTCAACTGCTTCCTTCCTGATCTTCTGTCTGGCTCAACTAGCCTTCTGCTTGCCGTTAGTGAGAGTGATGTTAACCTGATCTCCACAATAAGTTTCAACAGTCTATTGGTCAGCTCTTTCCACTGGAGATCCTCAGGATTCTGAAAGCAAGCCAAACACCTTTAGCTGGAAAAGGCATAACAATCAGATTATATAAACTGCAGTCAATAAGAATTTATTTTTAATGTTGATCACACGGAGAATTTTCCTGATTTTAACTTCTTTTGAGGTAGATTTAATTTTTCAACATAAAGGTTGGAACGTTTCATGTTCTAGTGTTTAGTTTTTGTTTTATTTTTTGCGTTTTTAACTGAGAGTCGATTTAAACTCTCGAAACACATTGTATTGTTCTATATACAAAAATAACAAAATAAATATTCTATCGGTAAATAATATTTTTAAAAAGAGTGCATGTTAGGATTTTACTTTAATTCCTACAATTACTTCACACTCTCACTATATATATTTATATATCTTGTTCAAATTTTCAGTCATTAATAAAATACTTTCTATTCATCCACTCAAGATCAAATACATTTGTTTAAACTTTTAGTGGATGACACTTAATGTTAATTCAGTTTTTTCAAATATTAATTCATTTATTAAATTTAATTAATTAATTTGAGTTTTATGTGGGAGAAAAAAATCTTTTATATAAGATATTTAGCAGGATATAAATTTAACATCTAGGCATCTAGGCCTAGTAATTATTATAAGAATAAGTGTTGTAACAACTATGTTATAACAATTATGACCTAAGTAGGATTTACTAAAATTTTTTTTATATTACTTGTTTACTTTTATTTGATTCTAAAACGATATAATTCACCATTTGAAATAATATGTGAGCAGTAGAAATTTAATTTGTTGTTCAATTTTTATGACATGATTAACTTTAGAACGTAGCCGTCTGTATACCAATAAGCTAAGTATATTATCGCAATGTTTTAGGTTATCTTTTACATGAACCGCAGACATCCCGTACATCCTGATATTGCGGGGATTCACATTGGATGTAGCATAAAAGTAAATAATAATTATCATGCTCCGACATTAGTTGTCTGTTAGTAAAGAAAGGAATCAAATCGTAAGTATTTAACTATTTTAAGATAATGTGCTTCTTTCATTGTAGAAATTGTATACTTTTTACAATTCTCTAAATTAATTTTTGTGTTATCACTTTTGGATATTATACGGTTTATTTAATAATAAAGGCAATAAATTAGTTTCAAATGAGGTGTACTCAAACCGCACTAATTTGCTTCCAAACTGTTTAAAACAATTACTAGTTTATTATGTCTCGAAAATGTAAGAAGTTGTTATTATGTAAACACAAAAAAACCCAATTTTTCAACAGAGAGATATCACAATTCAAATAAATTTATGTAAATTATAACAAAATCTATTTACATTTTAAAAATTGGTTTTTAATTTTAAAATTAGAAATGGTTTCGATTCGTTTGCAAAATTCGATTTAAATTTCTTTTCAGTGAATTTGCATTGCGAAATTTTCGACCATGCAGATTCATTTTCGACGAAAATTCAGATCTACAATATCTAACTTTAAAATAAAAACTGCCAAATATAATTGTAATATTTATAATTGCTAATAATATAAAACGACATTAGGATATTATGATATTTATAAAAATGTCTGTCTTAAACAAGTCAATTATTTTAAAAAGAAATTTATCACATGAAATGCAATAGTTCTAATGTCTAGACGCTGTACAGTGTGGTAGGAAATATGAAAATAATTTATTTTTGTAGACTATACTCAAGTGTAACCGGTCCTTTTTAAAACTTTTATTAGCAGGTACTTAAGAAAAATTATTTGCATGTATAGAGTTTCTTAAAAATTGCAAAATATGTTTCTTATACGATATTTTAAGTAGAAGCATACAAATGATTTTTACATTTTTTCCTCCTATAAAATGACAAAATTTATGTGAAAAGATTTTTAAAATTTTTGAGACGTTTTTGTTTTTAAACCATTGTAGAGAACAAGGTTCAAAAGAGATTTGAATTATGGTTGTAAATATTTTTTATTTTTAAATAGCCTCAGAAATTTTTAATTAGTTTTATTATTAGTATTATTATTAAATTATTATTAATTTTAGTTAATAATAAAAAATTAAAAAAATTGTGTTAAGATTTTTTTTAAAAAAAAATCATCGTCATTATTTACGGTTTCTAAATGCAAAAAAATAGTAATTTTAATTTAAAAATAGTAATAATAATTTGAGTCGTTGTAAATAAAATCAAAATTTAAAATACTCAAGATATGCTGTAAGAGGACTAAGAAAAATTATTCCAAAGCTTTAAGATTATCTTATTCTAAATTATAGACAAAACATGCATTTAAATAATTTTCAATCACTCTGTACAACAACAATTTTTTAATCGTTCAAAAGATTTAGAAGATTTAAAATGAGGGATTAAATATTTTACTACGTTGGTGTAAGTTAATAATATTTCTAGAACTAAAAACTATTAAAAAAAACCTTTTACCACCGAAATATTGATCTTGGAAACACAAAATACTGATATACTTACTTTTAAAATATCTCATACAAACAAGTTTGGCAATTCTTAGGACCTTCTGTATGTGTGACTTGCGATTTTGGGACACCCTTTATGTAGTTGAAGTCAAGAATAACGGGTAGAGTCTGAAAAATAGAGCCGTTGTCATTTTTCCGTGTCACACTGTGTAAACGATTAATTCGAAAATTTTGAAAATCTACGTATGCATACTTTAATGCTGTTTACGATAGTAGACTCTGAAAATCAAAACTTTGTAAAATATACATATTGTTTTAAATCTTGAATTCAAAAACTGTTGCACAATGTTTCTGGTTAAAGAACATTACCATTAAACATATTTTAGTGTTCATACGTCTAAAATTTCAAATGCAAGAATTTTAACTAATACTACAAAGACGCGAATACACACAGACACACACACACACACACACACACACACACACACACACACACACACACACACACATATATATATATATATATATATATATATATATATATATATATATATATATATATATATATATAATTAGACTATACTGCACAGACTTCAGTTCTACGTCACTGTGATTAATCTTCAAACTCTTATCTTGCATTTGATACCAATGTTCTTACACGTTTGTTGGAAAGTAATGTACTATAAAACACGCGGAAAAGCGATATTTTAGTCCGATGACGTTTTTGCAACAAAAGATAGTGACCCGAAATTAATTTTTGAAATATTATTTAAAACCGATTTATTGGTAAAAAAACTTCAAAGGATAACGTAAAGTACATTATCCTTAAAATTTGTAGAATGTGTCTATTTAACTTTGGAGTAAAATTGTATCAAATAACAGAAGAAATATGTAGAATATGCTCTAGGCGCGAGCCGAGTGACGTCAGGGAGACGAGATCCGAAGAACCATTTCATTTTTGTGATCTGATGTAACTGAGCTGAGATATTTCTGAGATCTGATCTAACTGAGTCATTTTTGTGATCTGATGTAACTGAGCTGAGATATTTCTGAGATCTGATCTAACTGAGTCATTTTTGTGATCTGATGTAACTGAGCTGAGATATTTCTGAGATCTGATCTAACTGAGTCATTTTTGTGATCTGATGTAACTGAGCTGAGATATTTCTGAGATCTGATCTAACTGAGTCATTTTTGTGATCTGATGTAACTGAGCTGAGATATTTCTGAGATCTGATCTAACTCTGATCTAACTGAGTCATTTTTGTGATCTGATGTAACTGAGCTGAGATATTTCTGAGATCTGATCTAACTGAGTCATTTTTGTGATCTGATGTAACTGAGCTGAGATATTTCTGAGATCTGATCTAACTGAGTCATTTTTGTGATCTGATGTAACTGAGCTGAGATATTTCTGAGATCTGATCTAACTGAGTCATTTTTGTGATCTGATGTAACTGAGCTGAGATATTTCTGAGATCTGATCTGAACTGAGTCATTTTTGTGATCTGATGTAACTGAGCTGAGATATTTCTGAGATCTGATCTAACTGAGTCATTTTTGTGATCTGATGTAACTGAGCTGAGATATTTCTGAGATCTGATCTAACTGAGTCATTTTTGTGATCTGATGTAACTGAGCTGAGATATTTCTGAGATCTGATCTAACTGAGTCATTTTTGTGATCTGATGTAACTGAGCTGAGATTATCAGTTGGGTGTTATCGGACCCAACTGAGCTGAGTTATTTCTGAGATCTGATCTAACTGACAAGAGTCATTCGTGTATTCTTATCTAACTGAGCTGAATGATTTTTGTAACCTGATCTAACTGAGATGAGTCATTTCTAAGATCGGATATAAGCGGAATCGATTAAAAAATAATTATTTTTTGTCTATTGCTGAATCAGTTCCAAAAATATGTTTGTGTAAGTGTCTTTCTTAGCGGTTTCTTTACTTAAGCAACGTCTGTAAACACACTGTACTAGCGTAAATCATTTACAGGAAGATGAAGAAAGTGTTATTGTTCTGGCTTTTCGCTTTCGTGTTGATAAGTGCTACAGCTGGCACGTACGTGTTGCCAGTCCACAGTAAGAACAAGAGGGAAACGATGCGACGAGTGAATATTATCAGAGCACCAAAAAGAAATCACAATTGTCCGAGAGGGTACAGATTTGCAGCAGGGAGATGCAGGAGAGTTGTCACATCTGTATAGACTGAGACTTTTTGTAAACTGAATAAAGGATTATAAAAATTAATTTACATCGGCTGTTGTCTGTGTTTTTTTTCTTTCTCACAATACAAAGAATGTAGAAAATATGGTAGTAGTAAAAAAACATGTTGAATATCAGATAAAAAAGGTGGTGTTTACTTGTATTATAATTGGCCTTTTTCGATACATCTCGTTTAAACATAAATATCAGTGAGCCTAAATTTCTTCGGAAATATTTTATCAGGTTATGTGGATGAAAAATAACAATAATTTTTAGATATTATTTTTTAACATTAATCATATATAAAGTAAACATGTAAACGTACAATAATTTACGGTTTTTAGATTAACAGCTGATATTCTTTAAGATTCATGGTTTTAAATAATAACAGCTGATGATATT